>JACYXH010000410.1:947500-1200000 GCA_026745465.1 Lota lota | reverse complement strand
ATTCTATTGAATAGAGGGTTCTACATGGTAAAGAGGACTCTACTGAAAAAAGAGGGTTCTACTGAATATAATACAGAGGGTTTTATTGAATATAACAGAGAGGGGTCTACTAAATAGAGTAGATTGAAAGAGAGCGTTCATCAAAGAGATTAAAGATTGATTCAATAACTCAGATCCATAATGCTTTGTGTTCTTTTACTTCAGAATACATATCATTAAATATCATGGCTGTTTTTTATAGATATTTTTAGGGACCTTTATTCAAAGTGAAGTCAATGTTTAACCTCTCAATGGAGGGTAGGCTTGTTTAGAATGGAGGGAATGCATTCAGACCACCATAGTCTATGCCTTTTATAAGTATAAAAAAGTCAGAGTTGATTGATTCAGAAATCCAGGATGGTTAGTCAGGTCGAAACTCTGTTCGACATGCAAGAATTAACCAGGAAAATAAATATTTTCATTGCAAAACGCAATTTCATTGCAAAACGTTTTTTCCTAATGTTTTTCTCTGACCATGAAAGTCAAATGCTAAAGAGGATTAGTGGAGAAAATAGCCTCTCTTTTTTTTTTACAGCGGTGCAAAGCATCATGGGAGTTTGAATAGAGTAACCTCATGGCAGCTTGTCTCCAATTCTTTCTGTCTCCATGACCCAGACTGTCTCTTGAAGCACACATTACTCCTTTGTGAAAACAAGTCAACCCCGGGTCACTTTACTGCACTTGTAGGCATCTGTCACTGTCTGACCGTTTCTGTCTCTGATTCTAGCCTAGGTTTCACTGGTACCCTTGTTCCCTGTACTGGCACTAATGAGTTTTGGCCTTATAGCAAGTGGTGCTAATGAGTGCAGAGGTAGGAATACGACTTAAACCGGCACTAGGTAGATTTTCCCATTAGCATCCTCTTGTGGCTTGAGTTGTATCCACAGTTATGGCTAAAGCATTTTCAGACGGCAGTTACCGTCGGACTAGAATTAAACAATTTCGTTTTCAAGTTTTTTCTAGATATATTTTAAATGGAGGAAATAGCTGCAGCTGAAAAGTAACACACTGCAGATTTAACTACTGACTATTTGAACTCCTCAAAGTCCTCTAGCTGGGCCACAGTGGTTTGAATATAAAGAAAGTACTTTAACATTGCAGTCTCCAGACCGTCGGGTATTTTCACCTATGATTGACTAATGCTTTTATTTAAACCATTATATTTCTCAACTGAAATTGTCTCTGTTGGATACGCTCATGGGCAGATTCATCACTGGTCATCACTTCACCTGGTACAATATCAGAAAAGTAATTACTACAGAGGGACCGTGTCGTTTTTGTCTTTGCTTTTTCTCACAGCGGTGCCATGAAGTCACGTCTCCAGGAAGCCGCCCAACACTAGCAACAACAAGCAACGCCAAGCAGAGGGTTCAACACTATGTTTTAATTAGTCCTACTTCATACTACACGCAGTCGCTTCATATACTTCATTAGCCTTTTCTTGCATCAGTTAGTGTGTGAAGTTTTAGAAATGAAGTTTTCTTGTTAAATGATTTTCTCAATTAGTTCTTGTCAATTCCGATCATGCCGTTGTTCCGATCAAGTTTTGTCAAGCAAGGCTGAACATTTCAGTGCACTCTCGAAACAAACACACTCTGACAGACATGCGCACACATGCGCGCACACACACACACACACACACACACACACACACACACGGACACACATATACAAATACACACACGCACGGACACACATGGATGGGTGTGGTGTGATGTGGCATTCCAGATGGACAGCACTGCTCTGTAATTGGCTGGGTCAGGCTCGTTTCTGGCTCCAGTGCAGCCCCAATGGGTGTAAATGTGGCCCTTGACCAGCGGCCATTAAAAGCACCGTGACTCCACAGCAATTAGCCGCCATCAGCCTGTACACAAGCTGCTACGCTCACCAAGATAAGTGTGTGTGAGTATATGTGACTGTGTGTGTGTGTGTGTTCATACACTGGTTCACACTTTCCTTCAACAAATAAACATATATGAGTGTGTGTGTGTGTGTGTTTATGTGAAGCTTTGTGTACTGATTGCCCTTGCCCTTGACATTGTGTGTGTGCATGTGTGTGTGTGTGTGTGTGCCTGCGTGTGCGTTTGTGTGTGTGTGTGTGTGTGTATGTGTGTTTTATGGGACATTTAGATACACTACCCCCTTTTGTGTACATTATCTTAAATGGAAACCAAACGAGGGACTCGTCGTTTGGATTTAAACGAGGACAGAATCACAAACACAGCCGGTTCACACATTACAGCCAACTAATGCCTTTGTTTTTTCTTCCGTTCGCCCTAAGGTACTTTGATCAGCAGTGATGAGAATACCCTGTTGGCAATCTGCTTAGCTGCAAGGTCTGCTCAATCTCCTTTGTATGGTTTTGGTTACTCATATATTAGTTACTGAACAGAACAATCATGTTGACAGAGAGAGACCGTTTGAACGTCAGGAGTCATATTGGCTCTTTAGGGCTAGGAGAGAAGAGACTCTGAGCTGTTTTCTAGTACGGTCTGTCTGTACTTTCAGAACACTGAACACACCAGAATGCACAAAACATAATTTAAGACAAAAACACTTCCAGGCATTCCCAGTAGTTGTAATGCTGCTCATATCTAAAACATTATTCCGTTCATGTTCTTGAATGCATTTCACTTACAACACAAAGTATTATCACACTCTTTTCGTGTCTCTCTCTCTCTCTCTCTTTCTCTCTCTCGCTCTATAAAGTTATATCTCGCCCTTTTCCCATCTATTCCCACAGCTCTTTCTCAGACCGGTGCCATGTGTGTGTGTGTGTGTGTGTGTGTGTGTGTGTGCAAGTGTGTGTGCAAGAACCCGAGCAGCGGGAACCTGACAGAACCAATGAAAGGTGTTGGACTAGTTGCCACATGTCTGGAGCACAATGAAGTGAATAATTTATCTGAGCATCTGGCGTCCATTCCTTTGCTCTAACACACACACACACACACACACACGCACACACACACACACACACACACACACACACACGCACACCCCAACTCTATCCACTCTTTATCGGCCAATCTGGCTAGACAGCTTTTTCTCGTCTTCTTTTTTTTCTGTGATGCTGACCTCCTTTTCCTGTTCCTTCATCTTACTTCAGGGCTCTCCTCCTCTCAGGTCCCTCTTCTCCTCTTGTATGATCACCAGACGGAGGAAAATGATGACAAAACCCTACTGGCTCAACAGAGTGCCAGCAGACGCACGGCGTGGCATCAACATGTATTCAGTGGTGGCGTAGAGACTCCAGTGTTGGAGTGGAGAAACCAGAGGCTACTGACGTGTTGCTTGTTAGCAGCCCAATCCTACACAGGACTGTGAAAGCATGTCATGTTGATAGAAGAAGAAGAAGAAGAAGAAGAAGAAGGAGAAGAAACATGCAAGAGGGTATGCAATTGTTCACGTAAAAGACGGATTGAACTTCATTTTCATTAGCCTAGGTTCCAGTGAATTTACGTTGATGTCTGATTTTACAGTACTACAACTCTCTTGAGTCCTGTCAATATGGTGAGAGGACTCGCCATATTGATTTAGTTTTGCCAACAAAAGATCATCAGATGCATCATCAGATACATTCTGATGGCTCTCTCTCTCTGGCACTCTCTCTCTCTCTCTCTCTCTCTCTCTCTCTCTCTCTCTCAAGCCCTATACAAGAATGAATAATAGACAATGAAAAGGCAAACATACACATCACATCATACAACACATCACACCACAACTGGTCTTATGGTCTTGAAAAGTAATAAAAAGGTTTGAATATATTTATTACAAAGAATAAATATGGGTCTGCATGCAGCATCACAACTTTCATCCTACAACAGTAGGAGTCTCTTCATCAAGAATATTCTTACTACCAAAACATTGAAGGCCAACGTCACATTCAGACCACTTCCCTTTACTAGTCTCACAAGTCACACTTTCGATTCATATCTAAAGTGTAATGGCAGACGAGCTCGGATCTGGGTGAACTGGGAGTTTCACTTTCTTTCACTTCATATTTGTTTTGACCAATCATGTTGCTGGTGGAGGGGACCTGTGAGAAGGGTCTAGCTGCAGACCTGCAGCCTCAGGCCCACCTCCACCGTTGGACCCCTTCCCGTCCCCAGCCCAGAAAAGGAAGTGACATCTGAAATTGTTCACGCCAGAAGGGACGATACGATCAGGATACGATAGCTTGCCTCATAGTTCCACATGTCCGCATATAATACAATGGGCTCTAAATATATAAAACCGTTGTCAGGCTAGCTTAATTAAGCTAATTTAGTACTTCCTGTTGAGAAGTGACTTGTATATGAAAGAAGAGACCTTGTTTAATCATTTGGTTTATGAATTGTAACCAAGTTTTTGTCCTTTAATCAGACCTATGAATTTGACCCATAGGCTTATGACTGGGGTTTATGTAAAATCAAAATATGTATTGATATCATGTACATAACATTTTACTATAGATTTGTTCTTTCTTTTAAGTTATTCATTCATATTTTACACAGAAAACCTCAACTATGGTTTGCTATGGGGACTTTTATTCTTTACTTTTTAGAATTTCCTATTTATGCTGGCTTGACACTGGTACATATAATACACTTATCTATTAAAGATAAGTGTGATAATGCGCTACGTGATTGTGGGAGTGTGTGTGGATGATGGCTGGTTTAAGCAGGCTAACCTGCCCCGAGTGGACTCTGGGGCTGGGTGAGGCTGCACACCTGCTCAACCTGCACATAGAGCAATCAATATGCACAGGTCAAACCAGCCATCACCACACACACTCAGGGAGTTCTCCTACATGGCAACATGGAGCATCAGGCCATGTATCATTATCAGCTAACTTTACAATAAACCAGCTTCAACATCAACCCCCCTGCGTCCTTTGTCTGGAGGAGCACAATAAAAGTCACCTAGGTGGAGTGTGGCAGCCACCTACACTGGCTGGCTGCCACACTCCACCTAGGTGACTTTTATTGGTCTCCCATGTGCCGTCTCCCCCCAGAAGTTCTGCTGTAACGTAGTAGGACTGCTGGATGTGAGATTATTCCTTTACTAACAACTTCCCCTTCCTAATCTTTACGGATAACATTGTTCTCTTTCGGAAGCTATCCAGAACCTTTGGATTTTAGCTAGTTTTAATTGAATGGAAAGGTTGTGTTTTAGTTCAGTTCAGTCTATTCTGACGTAGTTGAAATCTTCACCTGAAATTGAAAGTGACACTAGAGACATGTCGAGTCGCTACAGGAGTGAGATAAGGGAAATGTTAGTGTGATAAGTACCGGTAAGGTTTATCACCGACAGGGAGCTGGGGAACGTGACCGATTATGCTAATGAGAGTGTTTAAAACCGAAGGAAATAAAATGATTTCACTGGGTTCATTAGCATGCAGAGTCATCAATCATGAGTGATTATGACAGGTGGCGCCTTCAGGGTGGCGGCCAATATAATCCTCAACAGCCTACCCTCGTCTCTCTCTGTCTCTCTCTCTCTCACTCTCACTCTCTTTACCTCTGTCTCTCACTGTCTCTCTCTGAGACACATCCAAAGAAAGTGGGACAGTAAGAAAGATTTCCAGATAGTCCCGAGACAGACAGAATGACACCCAGTTGGCCAAAATGAGTGACAGACGGTCATAGCCACAGTGAGAGAGAGCGAGGGAGAGAGAGGTCGTAAAAATCTTTAACCTCGCTGGCTGCCAACCCAGCATCCCATCTCCCCCTGCCAGACTCAGACGGCGGCTGGTGGGGTGGGGTGGTGTGTGTGTGTGTGTGTGTGTATGTGGGGGGGGGGGGGGGGGGGGGGGGGGGGGGGGGGGGGGGGGGGGGGGGGGGGGGGGGGGGGGGGGGGGGGGGGGGGGGGGGGGGGGGGGGGGGGGGGGGGGGGGGGGGGGGGGGGGGGGGGGGGGGGGGGGGGGGGGGGGTGGTGGGGGGGGGGGGGGCGGAGGTGGTGAGTGCTGTGCCTTGGCAGACGCTTCCTTAATGGCTATAAACTGTTCTGGGGTCTGCAGCCGGCAGATTCCAAATAATGAATTCCTTTTTTTACAGGCGTGGAGCAGGAGCCATCTTCTAAATATGGTGGCAAAGACATTCAAGGACTGGCTTGTGAAAACCTCTGGATGCCCTTGAAGGGGTTTGAGATTCTTCACGGTTGGAGGACTGTGAACATTAACTTTAATCTGTGTTCGATCGCTTATTTATTAGACTCCGATGCAGGGGCTGTCCATGAATCAGTTCACCTCAGAAAAGTAAGAGCCACTTGTTCTGTCAAACGTATGGTCTGAGTGCTCCTCAATGTTATGGTATGCCGTATGGCCTAAGAGTCTGGCTGACCTAAGCATCAGCTTAGGACCCTCATGGGGGTCAAGATACCGCAAGCTCCTTGACACCCATGGGTGGAGGTCCAGGGTCCAATGGTTTCATGTGGAGGAGGAGGAGGAGGAGGTGACAGAGGTGCTGTTTATTTTCCTGACAGCGGGACCATAAGAGCCAGAAAAAGAGAGAGATATGGTGGGGCTACTAGATATGGTGAAATACAGTGAGATATGGTGGGGCTACTAGATACAGTAAGATATGCTGGGGCTTCTAGAGAGGTGGCTGCCTTCCCATTATCTGAAAGGTCAATAAAAAATAATAATACAGAGGCTAAAGGTTTGGGAATAGAAATGAAAGGAGAGAGAGGAGAGAAATGGGGCAAAAGTGTTGGCATGGCCCAATATCACTTTAACGGAACGTCATTTTTTACAATCTGACAGCCGCTTTACAGGAAATTATACTTGTGTGCCAGCAAAAAGTGATGGATGAGTATAAATATATATAAATATAAAACCCGTCAGAGGAATGGTTGGCGAGTATCTTCCGAAGCATTTCCAGCTATGAAATCTGTGTGTGTGTCTGTTTAAGTGGAATTTGAAGACATAAATGATAATGCTTATCATGCCCTCCCAGTCATTTCCGACCGGCGTAAGGGGGGCGGAACAGTCATTTGAGACTGAAGGTGATGTTATAATGAATAAATGATATAGTATGATGGCTGTGTCTGGCAGACCCAGGTGTGACATCATCATTCACTGAGATGATTCTGATCTGCTTACGGTTTTTCCGGCGATATTACTTCCTGCCAAAAACGCAGCGACATCATGGGTTCGAGTGCCAATTCCACAGTTTCACGGCCCCTCCATTAGTTAGTGGTCTAACTTAGGAGAAAGCTGAGCTCTGCTCCCGTACCGCTACCCAGGCGCTTGCAGGCCACAAGCCACCACACTTAGCGACAGGTAGCTTATGAATTGGGTTCATCCATTAATATTAATTTCGCAAAATAAAATCCATAACCCCTGTAAATGATGGCAAAGGGAACTTTGTACTAGAAATAAAATGAAGAGCAAAGTATTCTGAAACAAAGTCATGCCAGGCAATGGATAACATGACAGCCCTGTTACAGCGAGAGAGCGAGAGAGAGAGAGAGAGAGAGAGAGAGAGATCCATTGGCTCACAGTGAGACAAATTATTCCATTAGCTGCTCACTGTCCTCTCCATCTCTCACCGCTTGATTAATAGCCAAAGAGCACGGCCTATCACGACAGGAGGCTAAATTGCCATGTCGCTCCGTAAACCAAGTCACCCCCCACCCTCCATACCACCCACAAACCTCCTGCTCTCGGTCTGCATGCTTTGTTAAACACCACCACACCCCCCCCCCCCCCCCCCCCCCACACACACACACACACACACACACACACACAAACACACACATGCAACCATCACCAATGGTCTGATGGAAATGAAAAAGAAAAAAGAGAAAAATGACACTGCGGTTCTGCCACTCGCTTTAATGGCCAACAGAGGCACAGACACGTCTCTGAATCCCAGCTCCCCCTCCTACCACCCACCCTAACCGCGTTCCCAGGTGTTCTCATCTCACCACGGAAAGCCTGGACCGCGATGCTCCAAATTAGGGTTATTGGAGAGAGAGAGGGCGGGACTCTCAGTTACACGGGTCTAGCGGCGAGGGGCAAGAGAAGGATATCTGTTTCCGTTACATGTTTCGGATAATTTGTTCGTCAAACTTTTGATTCCAAAAAATGTCCCATATTCACTATTTCTTGTCTTTCCTTGTTCTTCTTGTCATGTTCTTATTTTTCTCGCTCTGGGGACTGTTAACCGCACCCCAGCACCCCAGCACCCCAGCACCTACCACACCAACACCCAGCACCCAGAACCCCAGCACCCGGCACTCTAGCATCCCAGCACCCCAACACCCACCACCACAGCACCCCACCACCCCAACACCCGCCACCCCCTCAGCTATTGCAGCAGTGTGATGCAGTTCCGTGAGGGGTGAGTATCTCACAAAGTACCTCACGAACTTGGAGTGGAACACAATATACACCAGGAAAGCGACGGCCCAGAGTGACAATATTGTGTAAATGCCTTGGCGGCCGCGGGCGTCAGCTATTTAATGCTTTGCCAGGGCTTTTGGGTCCCAGCAGTACCCCGTAGACAAACTTTAGAGTCCCCTCTCTTTGTTTTATTGCTCTGGATTCTTTTTCTCGTGCGGAAGTCCTTTATGTCCTTTTTTAATGGAAAGTCGTTTAAATATGGGTGCAAAAATTGGATCCGAGCAACCAAACGCGCATGTACGCACAAACACACACACACACACACACATGCACATGAGCCATGCACACGAGCCACACACATGTCTGCGTACACATACACACCCACACGCTCGCGCATGCGCCCACACAAACACACACACACATACAGCTAAATGTCTGGTCTCATTGTCCCAACAGTCGGTCCCTGAAGTGTACCGTGGGTTTTGTTGCGCTTGACGGGAGCAATGAAGGTCATGTGGGGGGAGGGGGGGTAACGGGGTCACAGGGTCACGGGGGACTTTAAAAGAAGGGAGGGAGCATGTGATAGGGGTTTGGGGGGGGGGAGCTGATGAGGGGGCATTATCTGCATCGCTACACCTGCAGCAGAGTGACAGCTGGGACGGATCCCCTGAGGTAACACAGACCAGAATAACTCTGGTCTGTGTGTAAATATCCTGGGTTCGACCCCGAGATTTAATCTCATCTCTCTATCAAAGTTCATGGCCATCTTATGTAATGAAACACACTATCCTTATCCACATTCGACTGGGTTCTGTTTGTGCACGAGTCAATTAGTGGATGAAATGTTTTTGTAGTATCAACGACTTCATTATTATTAATGAATTATTTTTAATTCACACACGAGAAAGCCAACAAACACAAAAAACATCTGGTGTAGTGGTGGAGTTGGACTGAGGAGATGGTTGGCTTTCTGCTGGTTTCCTCTTCTTCTGAAACCAGAATTCATCAAACATCTAGTCATGATGTTGGCATTTACTATCAGAGTGACATTATTCAAATGCGGGCAACAAGGTGAATAACGACATGACAGCTATCACTCCGGAAGTAAAGGTGTCAATCACTGCCGGTTGACTGCCATTCATGTTGAAATGGGGGAATAAAACAGCCCTGAAACTTGATCAGTGCGATGCTCGTTTTTTACTGTAAATATCACACAACATCAGAAACGGCTTGGCTTTCATTTAATGGGCAAAAATAACTATCAGTTTAATGATTGAGTCAAAATAATCACCAGTAAATTCAGAACACTGATGTTTATGTACTTTTTCTATTGTATTCTAAATAGTAGTTCAATAGCTACATAGAAGGGGGCATGGATAGGTGACCAAAGACCAAACAAGACCATATTCTAGCAGAAAAATACATTTCGGAATAGGATGCTCAGTTCTTTAAACACACAAGAAAGTGCACAACCCCCCCCCCCCCCCCCACACACACACACACACACACAAAGTGTATCATATATAATGTTGCTGTATTCTGCTGACTGTCTATACTCTATGATGGATGGATGAGAGATTATCTGCACTATTCCATGCATGACTAGTAAATGAAAATGATTGAAACTGGGGGAACCTGGGTCTCTGCCGGCTGGGCAGAGCTGTTACCCGCCGATAAACTGCTTCTTCCCCACTCCAATGCCTACCAGACAACTTTGTATCAGCTTGCAAATGAGGATATTAAAGGTGCAGTGTGAAGGATTAACTGGCATCTAGAGGTAAGGTTGCAGATTGAACCAACTGAATAACCCCCCCCCCCCCCCCCCCCCCCCCCCCCCCCAGCCCTCTCTTTCCAATGACGTACGAGGACCTACGGTGGCCTGTACTTTAAGGTGTCAGTAGGTACTTCCAAAATGATGCCATCATCAACGACAGAAGACGAGTGTCTTCTGTCAAGTGTCAAGGGATAAGGTTCCATGATAGATTTATAAATTTAATTTGGTTATTTAGTCCGGTAAACTGTAGGTCATAACTTTTAAGTAAGATAGACACACAAATCGGAAACACTATTCTTATTTTCATGAGATTATGCACAAATTAAAACATACTTATGAAAACGATATGCCATTTCTGCCAAGTCCTTTCCGCTAGATGCCACGAAATACTACACACTGCACCTTTAATATAAGTATATTTATGTAAATTGGCCATTGCATGTCTTTGAACCTTGTCTCCAAGGCAACAGTATATTTACCCCAGAGGAGATGTGACCCGTTACGATCGTCAACGACAATACGGAACAACCCTTTTCACATAGGCAGTATCGGAGGACAAACACAGGTGTCGCTCATCGGAGAGAGCAAACATAATGTTGTTAAAATAAGCCAGACCTGCGACATTATAAATGTGGGCGTCGTAAAAACTTTCCCCTCAGAGATCTGTGTGCCATGGAGCTCAGGTCTAACCTAGCTGTCACCTCCCCCTTCCCTAGCCTTTCATTAGGGAGGAGGATTAGTGAACCGCTGGCTCTGAGAACGCCTCTATATTACTGAGCCTGCCCAACCAGGGCCCCTGGCGCACACAGTGAATTACAAACCACATAAATACATCAGAGAGAGGAGAGAATGGCTGTTGCTGTGGCTGTTGTTGTTTTACAACAACAATGTGTGGAGTCTCACACTTATTGAGCAACCTGATGAACAACCACATGTCACAGGCAAGTCGGTGGGGGGAGATTGGGAAGGGAGGTGGGGAGGAGGAGGGGGAGGTGGAGGGAGGTCGGGGAGGAGGTGAGGATGGGAGGGTGATAGGAGAGAGAGAATGGGGGAGGATGGGGGAAAGGATTTGTGTGGGGAGGCCAAATTCATGAAGTGCGTCAGACTGTGAGGAGAGAGGTTTAGTATGCACAGCGGGTCTCTGTTTCCCTCGTCGTCTGAAATCACCCCACCTCCTTCTCTTAAACCTCCTCCACCTCCTTCTACTCCTCCTCCTCTGTTTACAAGGAAGATGAAGGAGGATGAAGACCAGGTAGGATAATTGTGTTATTCAGAAACATTTAGATGATTGAGAAAGACTGTACCCTAATGGGTTCAGACAGGATTACGTGAATGAGGTTAGCGTAAACATTTGGAGACTGGACTCTATTAAACTGGTATTTCTTTTTTGCTTTTCTTTGGTTCGTGCAACCAATCCTGTTTCTGATTCATTGGTGATTTTGCACGGCAAAGTGTTGCTTCATGTTGTAACAATACACAAACACACAGGGCAGCAAGAAAGTTAAGGACTTGATTAAAAAAGTAAGGGTAAAGTGAGATTGCATATTTAAGACAATGATTGTGTTCTGTTATATTTGTTTTACACACAAAATGGATGAATGGCAACCACTTTAAAGCTTGGTTTGAAGTCAATGCAAAACATTAATTTCAAATGTTTGGTTTCCCAAGCCTGGCCAACTTTATTCAACTTTAATTGAATTGAGAAAGAGACTTCCTTTAATCTCTATAATCTTAACTCAAAGGGGACCGGCAACAAAAGAGCCAGCGTTGATGCGGTACATCGTAAATTCGGATCCACAGAAAGGATTATAAAATCTGTGTGTGTGTGTGTGTGTGTGTGTGTGTGTGTGTGTGTGTGTGTGTGGGGGGGGGGGGGGGGGGGGCTCTGCTTCTGATAGATGACGTACTGTTAGAGACGTCAGCGCGGCTCTTAAGCGGAGTGCATTAAATACGCAGCGGACCTCGCAGCGGAGGTCCTTGGCAGCAGCAGCGACACCTGAAGCAGTGAATCACTCCCTCCCGTCCGGTTCAGTGAGTTCAACACTTAAGGAGGATCAGGAAGGGAGTGTGTGACCTGGTCGGCTAGGAAGTGTTTAAAAGTGTGTTAAGGGGAGAAATGAAAGCATGCTTTTTGGTTATAGTTTGTGATTTTGGTTAAAGCTGCAATCAGTAACTTCTGCTCGCCCCAATTTGTTTTGATTAACTGATGTTTAGATGGAGTCTCATGGAACCATTGCATAATTTGCTTCCCATTTCTACATAACTTCTAAGAAAGATGGTTGTAACAATGTCGGTTGCTACACGCCACCTAGGTGGCTTTTATTGGGCTCCTCCAGACAAAGGACGCAGGGTGATGATGTTGAAAGCCAGTTTATTGTAGAAGATTGTAGACAGTGATCCATGACCTGGTGCTTGATGTTGCCATGCAGGAGATCTCCTTGAGTGTGTGTGGTGATGACTGGTTTAACCTGTCCACATTGATTGCTCAATGTGCAACAGGTGTGCAGCCTTACCCAGCAACAGAGTCCAATCAGTCTGACTCGGGTCAGGTGAGGCTGCTTAAACCAGCCATCATCCACACACACACTCCACAATGATCAATCTCCTCTTGGGGGAAATGTCAAGGATGATTCAGATCGTTGTTTAGAATAATAAAGGTTTTGTAGTCTCCACTTCTGAGTACATTTGGCCATCATCAGATGTCACCATTGATAACTTCAAAAACATTATAGATTTCAGATTTGATTCAGCAGAGTCTGGTTAGCAATAATCCAATTAAACAAAACTATCGCATAATACAATTGCCCAAATCAAAACGAAAGATAACCAAAACTCAACCAAAATAACGATGTTCTCTTATCACCAGCGGTGTGAAGGAACACACAGCATGTGGCACAAGGTTCAATCTGCCGAGTCTAATCAGAATTCAGCAGAGAGAGCCCCAGCAGCATCGTCCGTATCTCGTCCCTCCCGTCATGCATGTGGAGGGATGAAGGGGCTTCATCCGCTCCACTCCATCACAGCCCAGAAGATGCCCGGACCCCCAGTGCCGAAGGGCTCCGGGAACCATCCTCCGTGACTGTCTTCATGGTACACTCACCGCGCCGCAACGACAGCTACCGAGTCGCTGTAGCCGCAGCAGCTACGCGCACACACTGGGAGGTTTCTATTCAACAGCTCGCAGTGTGGGGGCGTGGCCCCGCAACGCAACATTCTTTACTCGAGAAAGAAAGAAGAGAAGAATCTCGTCCAAATTTTTTTGTTGCTCAATGCGCCTTCCTGTGACTTTTATTCATAACAATAATCCCTTCCCGTCGGCCGTGGTCAGTGATGTCTCCCATCACTGAGGTTTAATTTGGGCTGGAGAAGGGAAGAGGGTGCTCAAAGCTTCTCAACAACTCTTTAAAAATCGATTTCATGCAAATGGCTGGTTGTCTTTGATCCACGTTCACCCCTCAAGAGAACCTCATGATACGTGAACTCATGGATGTGTGTGTGTGTGTGTGTGTGTGTGTGTGTGTGTGTGTGTGTGTGTGTGTGTGTGTGTGTGTGTGTGTGTGTGTGTGTGTGTGTGTGTGTGTGTGTGTGTGTGTGTGTGTGTGTGTGTGTGTGGAACATCCTCCTGCTGGCCGGAGGCTTTGAAGTAGGTTTCACTCGACACTCACGAGGAAGAGGAGCTGCACAGTAAAAGGCCAAGCTTTATTTAAAACACACCACCAACAATGCTAACAATGTGCCAAAATAATTTCATTTTGAGAACTCAATTGGATCATGACCCTGTTTGTACCTCAAAAGAATAAGAGTAGTTTCCACGTTGCCTAAAGTCAAAAACATAAAAAGAAATCAATTCATTTATTCACTAATCCAACCACAAAAGGCTTAAAATACACACAGAGAAAATCCAATATTATACATTCATGAATATAATACACACATAATACATACAATATTATGATGAAGCAGAAAATGGATTCATCGCTATACTTTATATGAATATCAGACTGATATTTATTCAACCTTTGAGATATTCAAGTTTCATGTTCAGTCGGTGGCCAAAAAAAAATCAATTGTCTTATTTTACTCCACCATATTTTTTCCTCCATCTAAATTCCAGTGAAGAAACTACACTCTAAAGCCGCCGTGCACCCGTGGGCATGTGGGTAACTACTTGAATTAGTTCAAACGCTAAGCTCAGAGAGCGAGACAGAGAGAGAGGGAGAGAGAGAGAACAGAAAACGACACAGAAAAATCGTTAGAAGCGACATTCATATTTTTTGACAAAACAAGATCAGTGCTGTTGTGCTTTTACTGTAATGAGGAAGGATCTGGGGATTCCAAACAAAGCCTTTTTCAACTTCATTTCTTAAATTTTTGAAGTTGCCAGACGTTTTGTTTTCGCACCACTTAAAAAGTGCAGGAGTCAAACAATCCCAGAGTCCCAGACGATGTCTCGGTCTCTTAAGACTAAAAGAGTGTTGATTAGCCTGTAGACTATATGAGATATACGGCAACATGGCTGTTGGTTCACTGTTCACTGCTCTTCATGTAGAACGTTGAGCAACGCCGCCATATTGTCTGTACACTAAGAGACAGAATCAGGCGCGAGAGAAAGAGTGAAAGGGGGTGTGAGAGGGAGAGGAGGGGGAGAGAAAGAGCGGGGAGAAATAAGGAGACAAGGAGAAAGAGAAGGGGAAGAGACAGGGGGGTGAGAAAGAGAGGGAGAAGCAGAAGGAGAGAGAAAGCATCTTGCTGCCACATGTAGAACAACAAGGCGAGAGAGATGGTCTCCATCTGAGACCTGTCATTGAGCTTCTTCAGTTGTCCCCAACATCATGCAAAGTGTTTCACACCAGAGAGAGAGAGAGAGAGAGAGAGAGAGAGAGAGAGAGAGAGAGAGAGAGAGAGAGAGAGAGAGAGAGAGAGAGAGAGAGAGAGAGAGAGAGAGAGAGAGGATCTATCTATAATACAGCTTCTCTCTGAATGAGCCGGCAGTCACGAATGCGATCCATCATTAATATTGCGGATCAAAAGGGTGGTGGGGGACAAACTGTCACTTTTTACACACACAGCAGGGCTACGATGACAAGATGAAATGCTGTCGTTCCAATTACATCATGCTGTGTACAATATGTACAACCATGGACGTCGTGTGGACCTAATTGCCTCTTGGAAAAAGGTTGGTTGCACTGCATACAACCCAACCATAAACTCATGATGTTTTGAATCATAAATACTTCACAAACATTGTTTTCATATTCCTCAACTTATGTAGGAGAAAAATGGTTTTGCCTTACTTTTAATAATAAATATATTAAAAAAAACGATTGGTCCAGAACAATTGGTGTGACCACAGATCAGTAGAAGAGTTAAGGTTCTTCTTGTGACACAACAAAGAAATTAAAGATTATTATAATCAAATTCTAACAAAACTGCATACATGCAAATGCAGTGAAGTGGAGATGGGTTCACTGTGCTTTTGAACAGTGTGCATTTTCTGACAGAATTTCAGATTGAAGATGTTCTGTTTACTTCACACTTCGTGACAGAATTTCAGTTTGAAAATAGCAGGATGCCCAGAGTTTCAAGAGGAGATAGACAGAAATCCGTTCATCTTCTTTGAGCTTCAGGCAGGATACCCAGAATGCTTTGTGTGCTGGTTGATGTTTGATTAACATGCCTGGTCCAGAGGGAGAGTAGGTCGGTGGATCTGTGCTTGTGAAGCAGGGAGCTGTGGTGGCATGTGTCAAAACCATGATGTCTGGGGGAAGAAATATAACTTAACTCTCAGTTTGTTTGTTCATTGACCTGAATGAAGAACAAAACCATCTCGAAGAGAACAGGCATCTTGCAAAGCTATCCATGTTGGCAAACTCCCTTGTAGCAACGGTTCTCTCTCTCTCTCTCTCTCTCTCTCTCTCTCTCTCTCTCTCTCTCTTTCTCTCTCTCTCTAAGTAGGGGTTATACATTCATAGCACCACACCCCTTTCCAACACCTGAGGAAAGGTTTTTAGCATTTCATGCAACATACTTGCGGCCAGAGCTCCCCTCCTCCTCCCTGCACAGAGTTATGAATATGACAATGACCACTTTGCACAATTCAAGTGGAAAATGGATTTACGGGCCGCACGTCCATCTTCATTACATCCAACATTTAGAAATAATCGGTGTGTAACGAAGCGTCCTAAATGGATCTGGTGTTTGGGATCCATGAAAGGAATGACTGGAAATAGTCTGGATGAGGAGAAAGCCTGGCAAGCCTAGAATTCCTTGCCCCCACAGGTGTCTCCTCTGCTGTGTCTGGGACTGTCCCTAATGCACCCTGACACCTCCCAGCTGTTGCTCTCTCTATCTCACAGCCAGCCCGTTGAAATGGATTTCATTTGGACGCTGTCACATTAGCCCCTACGATTGGCGCTAGCATGCGCTCAATACTCTTCTCCTGCATACCTGTGTAGCGTTCTGCATCACACCATCACCTAGAGCCATGCCGCATTGGCATGTTAGCTCCTCAGGCGCTCGTCCAAATGGGCCACCAAATCATGCTATGTGTTGACGAACGTTTTCTGAAAAACTGCTATTTAAATGCCACACACTATTACTTTTTTTATTATTATTATTATTATTATTATTATTATTATTATTATTATATATATATATATTTACCACACAGCCATGCCAACACTTAGTTGGGATATATTAACATAATGCATCCACATTAGATTAGTAGTCACAACATTAGCATACTCATAATGTTACCACTCATACCATTTGGTGCGGACAAGAATTTCGACTAATGTATCTTTGATTACTGGGAATAAACAACAACCACAACTGTTTACGGGTCAATTCACATGTGGGATCTCTTGAATTTGCAAACCTATTATTGTCAGTGTTGCTTCATTCACTGGAGAAATGACTTG
Source organism: Lota lota (assembly GCA_026745465.1). Lineage (NCBI taxonomy): Eukaryota > Metazoa > Chordata > Actinopteri > Gadiformes > Lotidae > Lota > Lota lota. The sequence continues at coordinate 1,182,941 of JACYXH010000410.1, read as the reverse complement.
GTGAATAAACCTGGCTTTCAACGCTCCGAATCCAATTATGAATCACAATAGTTTTTTGTTGTTTTCCTCTCTTCCCCAAGAGCCTGACAATGGTTTTATGAAGCGCAAGACGCATTAACAAATACGGTAACATATTTAGTAAATACCAGATAATATATTTGTGTTTTGGTTTGGCTCCCCTCGTGTCACAGCAAAATCTACAGCAGAAAAAAGGCCTTCAAGTCTTTGAGCAATTGGTTTCAGTTCCATTGTTGAAACGTTCCCCCATACCCCTTTTCCATGAAGCTTGGGTGAACCTTATCACCCAGCTGCTCGTCGTGTTATCTGAGCCAGAGAACCGTTTAGGAACCTCTGTGCTGAGAGACATAGCGTTAGGAAGGAGCTCCGGGCGACCGGGGCGGTCTCCACAGGCACGGGCACAAGCATGCAATGAGTCTCAGTGCTCTTAACACACTTTTACTCTCATATTTCCTTATCGTTTCTTCTTCCTTACCATCTGTGTGTGTGTGTGTGTGTGTGTGTGTGTGTGTGTGTGTGTGTGTGTGTGTCTTTCATCCCTTATTCTTCCCCCTATTCCTTTTTTTTAATCGATGATTGAAATGATGATGAAATCAATGGCAATCCCAATACTTTCTTAAGAAACTGTGTGTGTGTGTGTGTGTGTGTGTGTGTGTGTGTGTGGGGGGGGGGGGGGGGGGGGGGCATTCAGAGGAGGGGAGTCACTTATTACTCATCCTTGTGAAGTGTCCCTATTTTGTTTATGAGGAGTTTATTTGTATATTATTTTAGTAATCATGAATTCTAATTAGTCATCCAGACCCTAAATACATAAACAACTGATACTGAAGACCAAAACATACTCAGCGGGCAGATTCACAGTCATACTCTAAGGAACGCACGCCGATCCTAAAAAATCTACATCAAACTTTTCTATTCTGTGTGAATAAAGTTTCGTACTGAAGGCGCACAAGTTACGCCTGCTCAGAAAGTTAATGAATATTTGATGAACCTACTCCCAGTTATTTTCCGTTTCATTAAACAGCTTGACTGCTTTATTATTGAGAAAACGTATACGTGTCACTGTGTTATTAAAGGAATCTCCAGAACATGACCAGAGTGTCAGTACAAAGGTGTTTAAGGCTGAGAGGATAGAAATAGTGAAAACCATGGAGGGGGAATACGTTTCTTTATTAATAAAATAATATGAATACATGAAAAATGATAAAGAATTTATTTTGGAACAATATTCAATAATGTTGTTTGTGTAATGGGTTGTATTGTTATTATTAATATTATTATGATTGTGTTTTATATATCTTTTAAACACACTTTTTGCCTGCAGGCTGAGGAGGGTTGAGGTTTTTCTAAACATAGATTCATAAATTCCCCAAGATCAGGTTTATCTTTATTTCGGATTACACAACACTTCACCTGACCAATATTCATGGAGGGCTGGGAAGCGACAAATGCTGAGCCGCCGCCAAACCAGACGGCGCCGGCTGCCCCACGCTGCTCCTCTCCTGCTGAAGCATGCCAAGCCCGAGATGCAGATCCAAGTCTCGGCTCGGCCTGAATCTTGGCCAACCGTTGGCCAACAACAACAACAACAATAATAACAACTGCCAGGACTTCAGCCTAGTGCGACCAAAAGCCATTCAATGAGTGCACATGGGTACACATGCCAACAAAGTGTGAAGTGTTGCATCATCGCTTTCAAAGAAGTCCTCCAAAATGTTTACGGTGATTGTGGGGCAGAGTGACAACAGATCTACAGCCAGCTACCCTGATGTCTTAAATACTTACTACACACAAACACGCACACACACACACATATACACATTCACCCACGAACACGCATGCACTGACACACACACACACACAAGCATGCACACACACGAATGCACACACACTCACACACAGACACACACACAGACACAGACACACACACACACACACACACACACACACACACACACACACACACACACACACACACACACACACACACACACTGCTGCATCTATTACCCAGCATCGGTTTGAACATATTCTCAATCATTTGAGTATATGTGTGTTTCTGTGTGTGTGAGCGTGTGTGTATAGAATAAGTTATTTTCATGTCAGTAATGAAAAAAATGTTTGTCTAATTTACTTATCAAATAATTCAAAAAGCTTTCAAATATATTCTGTATGTTGTGTAAGATACTGTCATTAGCCATTTGTAGATAAGATTAATTATAATGGATTAAGAGACAGAATAAATATGCAGTATATTGGAGTGTATGGATGATTCTGCGTCCATGTTGTGTAACGATTCCAACCCAACTCGCTTCCTTTTGTTTCCTTTGTGTCGTTAGTGAAATGGTTGCATCCTTCTTAATTAGGCTGCGGTCGGATAGTCTTTTTTGCTAACTGACTGAAATGACCCGGAAGTATCTAAGTGGCAGCCATGGTAAGAGCTGTTCAAATTCTCTAAATGCTTAGGAAAGGTGCTCAATGCTTCCTTTCTTATCTCCTTTGGCATAGGGTACACTGGACCATCCTTTACGAAAGGAAAGGAGATAGTGCCGTCCCACAATTCCTTGCGGCAGGAACAGTGTGCGTGTGAGCAAGACAACTATTTTGTTTCACTTTTGTCACTGGGAGCCTTTATCCAATGTTTTTATTTCAATTCCAACCCAGGTAATTAGGGGTGTATTTTTCACTGGGTTTTCCACGTTTATACAGCCTGCATGAAACAACACGGTAAGAACACCTTTTAGTAGTCCATCTTCGGAACATCGTAGTTTCATCGCGGCAGACCCACGTCCGTAACATCCGCCGTCGCATAATGACGTAGCCTAGTGTAGGATTCGGATTCTCTTAGCACCCCGGTTGTATTCTCCTAAATCCGTATGAATTCACCTTCACATCTTTCCTTGCCCTCGTGACGTTTTCCATCTAGGTTAAGGCAAAGAGTTTAGGAAAGGATATAGGCCGTAATCGTTTAGACTATTCGACCGCAGGCTTTGTCTGGTGTGTGAAGTTGAGCCCATAAACTCGTGAACCGGATCTCGGTCGGCTTAGGGTACTCCTGATTGTCCGGCAGCACAATGCGCTCTGATTTCCCTTCTCCAATCTGCCGTGAGTCCTGCCTCCGCCTCTTGATTAGCGGCAGAGACACCTGTAATCACCACGCATCTCTTTTAAACAAACCGGATGAATTCATAACAGGATTTGCTCTATAGCCTGCAGGGTTTTTCCTTTCTATTCAGTCCCCAGTGCAACGGTAGAATGACATCGTGCTTAGCCGCTGTGGTTGGCCGCATTTTCAATAGGCTAGAACTAGCCAAGCTGTTAAAAGAGGTATAATTAAATAATAAAAATATTTTTATTTTATTAGCAAAATGTCACGTCACTTTTTCACCCACTATATTTCTGTAATGTAAAATGTAAATGTGTGCGTCATCGGAAGGGGTGTATCTAGTTCTGGCGGGACACTAGCGCTGCCTATCAGCTAACCGCTAGCGTGGTACTATCAAACCATGTACACTGACATTTAAGACCTTCCATCTCAAACGCACAGTCTCTGCGAAGTTAAGTATGCTGGGCTGGATTTCACCCACCACCACCCCAGACTCCATCTGCTTTGAATCTGCTCTGTATGAAGAATAGCAAGGTCGACTATTCAATCAATCTAGGGCCTGTATGTATGGTCATACGCAGTAGTTATATTGTCTAGCTGGCCAAACCAAACTAAAATCATAGGCACAGACCAGAGGAGACTGTCATTTTAACACACAAGTTATTTACAACGTCATACAAGCGTAGCAATGGACCCCGAAAGATCCACGGCTCCACATTACGAAGATTTATAGTCTCCACAGGAGACCAAGGTCATGGTTCCTTGAGTCACACACAACACTGTGACTGTCGTTTAAAACTCACACCTCGCTCATTTGCAATTCATGAGAAGCCTGTCAATCACTCCTAAGAGACGAGAGAGCAGTCAGTCACTGACCAACACCCAGGTGGCCATCTGGAGGCAGATCCTGCTCAATAGAAATAATACAACACATCATTCCACTCAATATTAAACCTTATTACTTTAAAATGAATAATACAAAACATAATTCTACTCAATATAAATATTACAAAACACAATTCTACTCAATATAAACAATATAAAACAATTACCTCAATATAAATATTACAAAACATGCTACCCACTATAAATAATACAATACAGTATATTGAGTGCCGCTGGTTTCCATCATTTTTACATCACATTGAACAGCGCTAGTACAAGACAAATACAAGTACTCGTACTAGCGCTGCTGTTGAGGCTCTGGGAAACCACATGCATGCTTAGAGAAACACTACATGCATGCACACTGCAGGACCTCTGCCTTGGGGAAATCATTTCATTATTGGCTTCTACTTGGGGCTTCACATTTGACCCGTTGTAAAAGTGCACGTCTCACTACAGCTGCAGTGAAATTGTATCGAAGAGTTTGGATGTCTTCCCTCGCTCATCATTTCTACGATGAAGGCAGCACAGGGGTGGGGGTTGTGGGGGGGATGGTTGAGTGGTGATTAATGTCTGACTAAGCTTATTATTCGGCCATTTATAAAGTCATGACGTTTTTCTTGATTAAAATCCAATGACGAATATAGTTCTTAATGAACTCGATTAGGAATGTAACACTGTGAGGTAATTATACTTAAAAGTGGTCTGCATATATATGCGTATCACATCCTTCACATGTACTCCCAAGTTGGTAAAACACCCACATATCCAACAACACACATGCATAAACATGTTGTGCTTGCACAAACTCAAATACTAATCTAACTTCATGTTGTGCTCAAAACTGGACATTGAGTCGTTTGTCTTGCTGCTAAACTGACGATCAGGAGGGACGGAGGGGGGAGATGGAGAGAGGGAGGGAGAGAGAGACAGACAGACAGACAGACAAAGACAAAGAGAGGGAGAGAGAGAGACATTGATATAAAGCCAGAGAGGCGGCCCCTCTCTCCAGTTGCCTAGCAGCTTCAGGAGTGTTTAAGTGGTTTGTGCTCCCATTTCATGGATTAGTGGAGTGAGTCTTCCAGAATGAGGGGTCAGAGCATCTTCAACTGTAATGAAGTTTTCATAATTCATCCATCTTCAGAGGTTAGTGACACGGATACGTGAGCCTCATTAAAAACTATAAACAACAAAACAAGTAAGTTATTAAAATGTGGATGCTGTTTTATAGTTTAATCAAATTCAGTTACCGCATGAGAGTCCTCTCCACACAAGTGATTTACTGAGATGCTTCACAAATTACCGTGGGTCTTGTGAGCATCACAGCATAGTGCTGCCCACCGTGTAGTCTTTGTGTTGTTGTGTAAAGTAGACAATAGAGGGAGCTCTAGTTCTTCATATAGGATGAGAGGAGTATTGCGCAAACACGCACGCACACACGCACACCTGGATTCCTGGGACTATACAGCACCCAAGTGCAACCAAGCTCACAGTCAGTCTGAAGTTGCAAAACAAGGGTCTTAATTTTTAAAAGACAGCTGGAGAAATATTAAATCTTCAAACATTAGTCAGAAAGCACAAGAAAAAAAAAAGACAGAAAAGACCCAAAACGTTGAACACGTTAGCTTAAGCTACAACAAAGTATGATCCAGACTGTGGACGGTTGACACTAGGGCCTGCATGGAGAACCAAACCCTAACACCACGGGTAGATTGGTTTGTATACGTTGACGCCCTCTAGAGGTTAAACACGTGATATTGCATGCATAACCTCTGATTGGCTGATAGGGTTATCAGTATAAAGTGACGCTGCATTGGCCTTTGGTTTGTACGTCAACATTGCCTCCAAGAGGGGCCAAGACCGGCCTGTAAACAAATACAAGTAAACAGGGCGCTGTGGTTTTTCTGTACAAATACCCCTATAATGTTTATATCTCTATACCAACTTTAATTTGTCTGGTTTATGATCTACATGAAGTAGAAAAACAAAAATAATTAATTAAAATCGGTTGAGCAATGTTATATATATATATATATATATATATATATATATATGTGTGTGTATATATATATATATATATATGTTCTATTGCTTTTTACCCCCCCCCCCCCCCCCCCCCCCCCAAAAAAAAAAACTGTAGCTCCAGCGTTTACATGTATTTGTTTACAGGCCAGTCTTGGCCTCTCCAATATGGCGGCGACGTTAACGTATGGCAGCAACAGGTTGGAACAGTCAATGCAAATATGTCTATGGAGGTTATCCGGTCACCTGCTGACTAAGCGCTGATGTGACACACCTGGCCTCTGCTTATTGAGACTGAATTGAAGGTGCGTTTACGGAGGAGCGACTGCAGGACGAGTGAAGTAAATGAGTGAACTAAACGGGCAGCCTAATGCATCTGACCTTTAGCTCTCTGGATAACACACGGAAAGCTTCCTTTTGGAGAGAGAGAGATTTTGTAACACCTACCTCATAGCTATTAGCCTAATTACCGCTGTTCACTTCCATGGATTGATGGAGGTGATAAGCAGGCAACGACCAGGACTCGGGTCAGCAGCAATGAGTATGTCCGCCGTATAAACTCTGCTATTTATTTTCTTGACAGCATTTCTTTCCTCAAGCGTTTTCTTTCTTTCTCTGTCTATATAACGGTCTTATCTGATGGTGTGATTTAGGTGAGTTTAAAGTGGACCGAAGCCTCTACACGTCGTGTCAGTGAAGAGGGCTCGGCTTATCTCGGGTTCCAGGGTCTGCAGTCTTTCTAGCCAAAAAAAGGTTGCGTGGTGTCAGCGTTAGGTCAAGCCACGGGGTGGGGGACTGGAGGAAAACGAGACGAAAACCCGAAGAAGACAAACGGCTCCGGCATCCCAGAGTACATGGAGACATTCCTGCCGATAGACACGTCCTCACTCACTAAAAACTGGATGGGGCCGGGCCGGGTCAAGAGACGCGCCAGAGAGAGGGAGGGAGGGAGGGGGAGAGAGAGAGAGAGACACTATTCCTGTTTCAGAGAGGGAGACTGTTGTGGCCAAATCTGGGCAGGATGGGAGAAAAGATGGTGGTTTTGGAGCACGGCCCACAGAGCAGAAGCAGACTGAATCGTGTTTATGTTGGGGATGCGATGCAGGCATATCTGGAGGGGATGCAGGATGTGTATTGATTCGTGTAAACATTTTTTCTCTTACGCTTTTTCCAATATAAATATTTTCTGACTAATAGTCCTAAGTCACGCCTTCTTTTCTTTTGTACATATTAGAAACCATCTATATCTATAATCTTACTGTCAATCTTACTGTTCATGTCGCCTTTCTTATAATTTAATAATTATAATAAATAATATCGTTATTTATTTTTAACCATAGAGACCTTATTCACCTCGGGGCCATATTGGAGCTCTAAAACCATTAGAGCTCATACATTATTTTTAGATCAACATTCAATTTTCCCACGCTGATCGCATTTAGAATGCATTTTCAATGAGTTGTCATGGTTCCCCAAAGATTCTTAGGGTTTCCTCACCCAACTAACCAATATGGCCGACATATTCCCATGCTGTTACATAATGTGCAGCTCCCATGGTGTCTCTCAGACGGTGTAAGCACCAGACGTGTTAGCAGCAAACGGTCCGCGTGGTGGTGGACCGTCGTCATCGCTCACACAAGCACACACACAGCCGGCTCCCAATCCTCCAGAAGTTCCCTGGCCCTGAAGATGGAGATGCCTGGCGGGGTTTTTATCACTACAATGAACTAATGCCAAACAAGCTAAATGGCACCAGTAGATGCTACTGCTGTACCTACTGCAGACACAGCAAAAGCAAAGCTCATCTGTATGAGCAAAAGTAGTTCTCCCCTCTTTAACGTTTTATTTTCATTTAACGGCAATTTGTTCCATACGTGTTATATGTTTTAACGCATGAGGCTTTTCAACACTGTTTTCCGCGAACTAGATCAGACAAAAACATAACGTTGAAACATTGAGGTTGTGTATGCATTATGGCATTGTGATGTTGAAGACTAAATACACTGGGTTAGTGTTTCATGGTCTGCTAGTGGAATGGTGCTGCACGGAATGTCCTTTTAGAAAAGCAGTTTTTTGTCCTCTTGGCTCACGGACACAAACAACACCAAACAACATTCAGTGAGGTAACCGCAACGCATGCGTGACATGCTGTCTTGATGATTTAAAATTGGACATTTAGCCAAACGGTCCTCTCTCTGGTGTTTGTGTGCGTGTGTGTGTGTGTGTGTGTGTGTGTGTGTGTGTGTGTGTGTGTGTGTGTGTGTGTGTGTGTGTGTGTGTGTGTGTGTGTGTGTGTGTGTGTGTGTGTGTGTGTGTGTGTGTGTGTGTGTGTGTGTGTGTGTGTGCGTGCGCATGAGTGTGTATACAAGAGCTGCCAGAGGAACATATAAACATTTAAAATATTAATTATTTGATAGTTATCTGCAAGCTGAAGCAAAAACAATCTCAGGCTAAACGAGTAGAAGAACGCTAAACAGGCGATGAGAGCGGCTTCAGAGAAATCAGGAATGCCCAATGAATCTCCAGCTGGACTCTGAAGCGAAAGTGTTGAATATGTGCAGTTAAATATATATTATATTAGAATATTATCATACAATGAATTATTGCTACCCTTTGAATCGGCTCCTTCAAGACACTTCTATTACCACTATCATTAACCAAACAGTGGTGCAGGGCTCCAATAAATATTATCAAATATAAAGTATTTGAAGAAACATCATATGCCACATAATATAGTTTATAGCAGGAAACACGGCTGCTATTATACTTATTCCGTATTTGCTGGATGTATTCAGAATGAAATATTGAGATCAAGGCCCACTGATTTCTGACCCTTGCAAAGATTTGACCGATGTAACTGTCATTGCGATTTATTTTATGAAAATGAATTACATGTGATGGTCATTTCAAGTTGTCTCATTAAGATGTAAATATTGTATGCAAAACAAATGACAATCCAATTTTCACATTTCCATCAGCTTGTTACGTGCCCCACGCATCTTTCGCTTTCGCTTCCACTTCACTGGGTTTCTAAAATAAGATCCTGGAATGCTTGTATTTTCCGAGGCAGATAGTGGAGTCTGGTATCTATCATCTGCTACTCAACATCCCTTGTCCATGCACTCCTAGAGCCATCTGGGGCTGAACGCAGTGAAAACATACACATTCAACATGAACACATTCTGGTGACCCCGTAGACCACCAACATGACAAGGTATTCTAAGAGTCTGGAAAGAGACAAGGGTTGTATTCCATAAGACTACGTGAGCCGTCTCAGCTTCTCTTGGCCTTGTTTACACTGTGGTCTTTCTATTCTGGTAAAAGCAATTGCAAATGGATGGCACATCTCTGATATCTGGGATTGACAGAATCCTCTTCCCTCTCTTTTCTTCACATTGAATACAAGCTAATCGCTCCCAGTCTATCATGTCACATCATGGCTGGCTGTAGAATGCATACAATCAAACAAGACCTTTAGGAAAGAGGAAAAATAAATTAAACAAATGAGTAATGTTTCATTTCTGGTGATAAGGAGAGAAGGGAGCAGATAAGGTGAGAATGGAGCATCATTCACCCACTGAGGGACACCGGGCCCCTGGGGGCCAGTTGAAAGGGAATTATCGGGGGTTGACTGTGTGTCATGGCCTCATCAGCCGGTCCAATGTCCTCCTAACGCCTCGCCCCAGGACCTTTGCAGGCACCTGCCGGTCGGGTAGAAGCATTTCCTTCATATGTTATTGGAAAAGTGAGGGAAAAACATCAACATCATTATCCTACATGCACGCACACATGCACACATGCACACCTACTCTACTACACCTACTACACACAAAAAGCATCATGCGTGCACACACACACACACACACACACACACACACACACACACACACACCTACTACACACAAAAAGCATCCAATGTGTAACTTGTTGTGGATACCAAAAGACTGGACATTTGCTGGTTCCTGATTGGTTGCTGCTTGCCTCTATATTTGCTGTGTCATGGCTGCAAGGAAGTGTGTTCTCATGATGACTACGCAGGTAGAGGACTTCTCCATTAGCTTAGCCTGTTAGATCATCTGTATAGCTATTCACCTAGAGGTCCTTCTGGTCCCTCATGTCTGGATATCTACTATGACCGCACCACCATCGTCACCCTTTACCAATCCTGCCACGACCCTATACCGGCCCTATACCGCTTCTATATGGACCCTATACCGCTGCTTTACGGCTCCTATACCACTCCTTTACCGACCCTATACCGCTCCTATACCGCTCCTTTACCAACCCTATACTGCTCCTTTACCGACCCTAAACCGCTCCTATACCGCTCCTTTGCCGACCCTATAATGCTCCTTTACCGACCCTATACCGCTCCTTTACCGACCCTATACTGCTCCTTTACCGACCCTATACTGCTCCTTTACCGACCCTATACCGCTCCTATACTGCTCCTTTACCGACTCTATACCGCTCCTTTACCGACCCTATACCGCTCCTATACTGCTCCTTTACCGACTCTATACTGCTCCTTTACCGACCCTATACCGCTCCTATATGGACTCTATACCGCTCCTATACCGACCCTATACCGACCCTATAGTGCTCCTTTACAGGTCCTATACCGGCCCTATATTAGCCCTATAACGGCCCTATAACGGCTCCCAGCATCAACACACCGCCAGCAGCGCGGGAGCGATTGTTGTTGGATTTGGGAGGCAGGAGCCAGTGTGTTGACCCAGAGGACACGGAGTGGAAAGGATGTTCCTGTGTAACCCTGGTCTCTCTCTCTCTCTCTCTCTCTCTCTCTCTCTCTCTCTCTCTCTCTCTCTCTCTCTCTCTCTCTCTCTCTCTCTCTCTCTCTCTCTCTCTCTCTCTCTCTCTCTCTCTCTCTCTCTCTCTCTCTCTCTCTCTCCAGAGTACCCTCTCTTGCCCCTTCGACTGTTTGCTTTTCCAGACAAGAGCAGATGATTATTCTACGCTGCGTCCCCCCTTGCCTTCCCTCCATCTCTGCCGTCACTTTGCCACGGTAAGAATGTAGACACACACAGGACCCTAAACACGTGTACGCACAAACACATGTGTATTGCACACCAAGACGCATAAATAAAACACACACACAGGTGCATCTGTCCAGGAAGTGTATAATGTACCTGATGAGTTGACCAGGGAGTAATGGAAGCATTATGCCCTGGGTGCTGGCGAGGGTCCATCCCCTGTCATAGCAAACAGTGGAGCGGCCAGCGGTGTCATAACATAACGCTGAACTACAACTGCGTCATGCTATTACATCGACTGGCACTGGTCTCTACCAGGAAGTGTTTGTGCCTCAATTTCACCTGAAAAGTGTGAGGGTTAGAGTTAGGGGTAGGATGAGAGGGAGGGGGAGGGTAAGAGGGTGGAGGAGGCTGAGAGGGTGGAGGAAGGTGAGAGGGAGGTGGGGGAGGTGGAGAGTTGGCGAGGGGGGGAAGGGGAGGTGGAGGGTGAGAGGGTGAGGGGAGGTGGAGGGTGTGTAAGGGTGAGAGGGAGGTGGAGGTGGAGGTGGAGGTGGAGGGAAGGTGGAGGATGAGGGTGGTGTGGGAGTTGTGTTTGAAGGGCGAACCCATAACAGACAGCTGATACCTAAACAATTTACGCAGCCGTTGGCAACCCGTTTCATTTTCCGCGGAGCGCCTGTCCCGTCCGCTAAACAATTTGTAAACCCATTAACGGGGGATCGTAAACATGGCGGTGAGGAGGCGCTCAGGAACCTCTCCTCGTCTCCTGGAGTGCCGTGTTTACCTAACGTGTGTGACCCCCTCCACCCCGCCATCCCGTTCCGCTACGGTCCGTTTGCTTCACAATTCTGCCCTGCATATGTTCGGGGCGTGCACCGCAGGAGAGAGAGAGAGGACGTTATTATGGCTGACCTGTTTGGCCTTTCACTTGACTTTCACCTGCTGAATTGATAGCTTTAATTGTGTGCACTGAAGACTCAATGGTGCAATATGCTACACACACACACACACACACACACATAAACGCAAGCACACACACACACGCACGCACGCACACACATACGTATACACACACGCAGGCAGACACATGCACACACACACACACACACACGTATGAACATTGAATTGGTGGGTGTACATAATATTTACATGGAACGTTTTATTTTTAATGTAATGGCTGTTTAGTTAAGTGTGTCTATTAGGTTATATCAATATAACCCTTGGATTATATCATTAGTGGAAGGTTCAGACCTATCTCTGGATGACATACGACATTACGACTTAAACCACAACATTAGGCAACGGACTCAAAACTAATTAAAACAATTATCATTACTGACTCATTACCAGATTGCTCTTTTAGTGATGCATCTTCTTTGCACCCCCATCAGGTCAAGCATAAAGAACTTCCCGACCACTAACGTAACCATTAGGTAACCATTAGAGATAAATCAAAGCTTCTTGATATGGAACGCAAAAAAAAAGAAGAGAAAAACGACTGGTGCAGCTTTTCTGTGATGCTTTATTTGTGCAAAGATAACAACATAATATTCAAACATGTGTAGTTTGCAGTACCTCATCACTTATAACGCTGCACGGATTCCCAGCAATTCTTGGAATAGCTTGGAATGCAGGGCGGGACATTCCCTTTAACGCAGGTGGAGCCCCCAGCTCTAGGAGCAGAGGGGCGGGAGTGTGTGTGTGTGTGTGTGTGTGTGTGTGTGTGTGTGTGTGTGTGTGTGTGTGTGTGTGTGTGTGTGGAGGGGGGAATCCTGGATATTTTTCGTCTTTGTATTTTTAAATGTAAAAGACGGTGCCTTAGTGTTTACCTTCTCATGGTCATAACGTACACATTACAGGCTCCATGTTATGTGGAGATAAACATCGCTACCGCTATGTACACAGCAGACCAGCACAGCAGCTCTGGGTGCCGCTCCTCTGTCAAACGGAGGGTTCGCGGTTTGATCCCCAAAGTGGGCTGCAAGTTTCAGTTTGAAAAAACACAAAGTCCGGCGACTGAGCTGCTCCTAACTGTAGACTAGTCGCCATGGCATGCTGTATACCAGCTCTACATAGAATGGACAGTATGCAACGTTTGCATGCAAGGTAGACATTATTGACCAAATTTGAATTTTTTGTTATTTTACAGCAAGACCTATCTGTCTTTTTCCAGTGATCAAAACGATGAAGAGTATAACAACAACAGTCAAACCCACAGTATATTTTGAATATATATGTATTTATTTATATACAATGAGCACATATATTTCTACATTTATTTATATTGAGTATGTATGTCTTCATTTATATGCAATGAATATATATTTTGATTCATTCAATAATATTGAGTGTGTATATTAAATTGGAGAGTGCTTTGCTCACTTTGCTATGAAGATAATTTTCTACACCTCAGAGTCAAACTTTCCATCGACAGTGTTGCTGTACATCCAGTATCACTCGTTTTACTGAATTCTTCTTGTGTCAAGTCATGAGGTGTGATTGTAGAATGGTTGAATCAACACGATTAATACCTCCCCAATACAGGGAACATATATTGATGAAGAGGTTTGGTGACCTGGTGGGACCTGAAGTAGGTTGTATGTTATTGCCTGTGTGACGTATCACAGTCTAAATAATGTGTGTAATAATGTGTGTGTGTGTGTGTGTGTGTGTGTGTGTGTGTGTGTGTGTGTGTGTGTGTGTGTGCGTGTGTGTGTGCGTGTGCGTGTCTGTACACCAGTCGCTTATATTCAGTACACACTTTGTCTAGTATAGATTAGAATCTCCTACTTCTCCTTTTTCAAACAATTCCTCTTCGGGATGTTTACCTCGTAAAAGAGAGATACATTGGCTGTGAACTTGGACAGAAAACACTGTTGGAAACCACTTGTTTGAGTTTAGGACTGCCAAGAATTTAATCATTATATTCCAAGTCGTGTATTGTGATACTAACAATGGAGCAAGTCTGAGTCTTTTTTGTGAAGTGAGTCCTTTTTTGTTGTTGTTTTTTGGCTGTTTCCTAGAGTGCAATACATGTTGGGCTGTCTCTGCTCAAGCACACAGCTTGTGTGTGCATGCAGTATGTAAAGTAAGGTATGTGAGGTCGGAGCAGCAATGTATATCCTAAACACGTGTAAAGACAACAATTTATCCTGTTTAACATCTGGTAAAATTTTGAAGTATAAGCTTGTCAGAGGAAAATATTATTGCAGTCGTTACTCTGTTTAATTGTAACCACACTTGGAGGTGTGTGTGTGTGTGTGTGTGTCTGTGTGTGCCTGTGCGTGTGTGCATAGGTGTGTAGTTGTGAACTTCAAAGGTCAATTCTGCTCAGGAAGCTTACTGCGAAGTGTTATGGGTGATGATAGTGGTTATTTTGAGTCATTATAGGTTATCACTGCTATGATCATCAGTGTTGTTATTTTCATTTCACAAGGGGAACAATACAAACGGTAGATATCAAAACAATAAATGACTGCAGACATGCCCAGAGAGATATGAAACATGACAGCATCCTCCTAACTTTGAACCGGTCCTTGTGTCTCGGCTATCTTCCTTTGGAAACAGACAAAAGAGTGCTCAGTTACCAGGGGTGATTCTAGGGTTTTAGGACATCTGGGGCTTACCCCGGTCCGGGGGGTCCTCCCCTGGATTTATCTTTTACAAACAAGCTCTGTTTTGATGCTTTTTGTATGCACTATGGCAACGTTATTTACATTCAAAGTACATTGTATTAAATCTGCTGCTGGAATGACACACAGAGGATCCAACACCCAACTCGTGCTTCGGATGCCAAGGACTAACAAATGCCCATGCTCCTACTCTACCCTCTCCCCTTCTCCTCTTCCCTCCCCTCCTCCTCTACCCTCCTCATCTTCCTCCCCTCCTTCTCCTCTACCCTCCACCTGTCCTGCTCATCCTCCTCCTTTCCCCTCCACCTCCTCCTTTCTCCTCCTCCTCTACCCTCTCCCCTCCTCCTCTACACACTCCCCTCCTAGCCACCCTTTCCATCTTCACTAATTCTTGGCCCTCTTGTACTGAAGAGCGAGCCAATTGGTCTTTGGTACCTATGGGTCACTTATGTCCTCAACTTTAATGTCTACATTTCAATGGGCCTGTATATGGTTTTTCATTTTCCATCTTGTCATACGTCTCTCTCTCTCTCTGTCTGTCTGTCTGTCTGTCTCTTATGTTTGGTGAACTCTGAGCGTTGGTCGCGTGGTCCTACTGCCCACACAGTCAGCAACCCTACAGCTGCGCATGATATAAATATATATAGATATAAAATAATACAGTTTGTTATCTCCTCTTTGTATGTAGCACCTTCGGGAATTATTGCATTGCTAGTGCACTGAGGCTCACCCTAATCTGGCTCCTCTCTTTCCTCCCCACCCTTCATATAGGCTAATAGATGCCGCTGGAATGGACTGGAATAGACTGGAATGGATTTGCTGTCTGTTCCGGGCCATAGGTTCATCTGCGCCCGGTATAGGCAAGTAATGAAAGCACAATTGCTCCTCATTATGCGTCGCTTATGCTAATAGATTTACTTGGGAAACCAATAAACATAGCTCCTCATTTTGAACCCCATCACTACATTACTACTACTGCATAGCAACGTTGATTTTCACATCTTCCCAAAGCCCCGTCTCTGGTCGGGAGTAATGGCATCACGGTACTCAATGTGACGCTTGATGCAATCATCGGTGAGTTAGGTTTTCAGCTACACTAATGGTTTCTTGGGTTCCTATATTTATCTTGACAGGAGCAGCACCTTAATAACCAGCGGTTAGGGTTCGGGGGAAGGTTAGCCAAATCATAGGTTTCATCTCACTTGCCAGAGACTTCAGAGGTTAGGGTCAGGGTTAGCTCACGCTATTGTAGTGTTTAAGAATATAAGCGGAAGTCGCATAGCTGCGTGCACTTCACAAGTAGGGCCTGCATAAAGTACACAGCAGTAAATAAAATCGGACGGATTTATTTTAGAAGCATTTTTTGTCAATTCTTTTTTATTCTCTTTACATCCCGACAGAGATTAATAAATCAAATGCTCTGACACAAAAAAAGAAAAAAATCCAGTATCTGTGGCAATTGCAGGCCTGTAATTTGCCAGTCGAATCATTTCATTTTGCCAGAATGAAATGATGCCTTTCCTTGTGGAGGCTAGGCAGATCTATTGCAAAAGCTTGCGAGCTAGTAAAGAGTTTTGGGGGAGTTGCTTTGGAAGACCCTTGTTATTGCGATTTCAGAATCACTACAACACAACATGCTGTAGTAAAATCTATAGTTTAACGATAAACTACTGCTGGTGGATGTGATGGTGGGGGTAAGGGTGCTGGGGTCGGAGGTGGTGGTGGTGCTGGTGGGTGGTGGTGTCATTAGTTTAAACTGAATCCCCATTAGTGTCAGAGATGGTAAGAGTCATGATCTCCCGGAGTGAGAACATACACACACACACACATTTTGCGAGTGTTTGTTTGTTGTCGTCATTGACTGTGTGTCTTTGTGTGTCCTCACGCACGGCTCCACACTAGCGTAGAGGTGTTAGCGGTGACCGTGCCTGCTGAGCGATCGTCCTGATACCACCCCCACCCTTCCTTTGGGTCATTACATTTTCTCAACAACGAAGTTAGGCTGGTTATGTAGTGAGGGTGGGCTCTCTCTCTCTCTCTCTCTCTCTCTCTCTCTCTCTCTCTCTCTCTCTCTCTCTCTCTCTCTCTCTCTCTCTCTCTCTCTCTCTCTCTCTCTCTCTCTCTCTCTCTCTCTCTCTCTCTCTCTCCCCCTCTCTCTCCCTCCCTCCCTCCCTGGGGCCCTATCTTGATTGGCTAGATGAGGGCAGCCTAGGAGAGAAGGCGAGCCGTGCGTGAGGATCCACAGGCGCTGTGAGGGGTGGAAACGCTTGGGTCAACAGGGAGTTCCTCACAGAGACACATCCCACCCCTCGTGCAGCACCAGGAGATTCATCCAAGAGTCTGCAACTACCGGAACCGTCTCAGAGACCGTGACCGGGACGGACACACCGGCCGCCAGACACTCGCTGCCTTGACATTCAGACCAAGGAAGTGGAAACCTACTTGAGGATAGCTCTTGGAAAACGGCCCCTGCTGAGGGGTGGAAGAGAAGAGGAGAAGGATTACTAGGAAAACTGACCTCAAACGAAGGACTTGACGAGGAACTCTCCTTCCTCTTGCACACCAGATGCATGTGGAGGTGTGTATGTGTGTGTGAGTGTGTGTTCATCATTGAAGACCAAACTGGGAAGTGAGAGCTGTGTGTCGTTCGTTTCTTTCCCGATCGTGTTGTGTTTCACCGACCGCTACCGAGGAAAGTCGTCATCGAGGATGCACGGTAAGGTGTGGAGCGTTGGGATTACGGGAGAGCTTGCGTGAGGAGGTTGAGGTGTACGAAGTAGTCGCTCAGCAAAGGAAGAAGAAGAAGAAGAGGAAGAAAAACAACAAGGGCTCAGAGAAGCTCGTGCGGAACCAGAGTAACCGCCGCCGCCAGGCCGATGCTGCTGCCGCCCTCACCCAGCAGGAGGTCCTGGAGGGGGGCTCCGGGGGGAGACGCTCTGCTGCTACTCTCTCTCCTCAGCTTGCTTTGCAGCCCACAGGTAAACGTCCGACCAGCTGGTGACCATGCTACTGCGTCATGGGCCTTGTCTGACCTGCATTCTCTTCCCTGGCGCTGTGATGGACTTAACCTGGTGTTTAACATGCAGACATGCACGCACGGACATGCATGCACAGACATGCACATTCATACACACACATACACCACACACACACCTACATTATTGCATTGTAGTTATTTAGTTGAAGTATTCGATTGAATATTCAACGTTAGTTCACAGATTATGTTTTACAGGTGTTCCAAATATTTTAAGTAGGTGCAAGGATTTCAAGTACGATTTATGAGTTTATATTAGCTCTTATAGTTCTCACCCTCAAAATTAAACATCCCTGGCACATGACGTCACCGTGAGTCAAAATATAAAGTGATAATTTACCACAGTTTTTCATCTGCCTACTAACTTATCTTTGTCATGATCTGTACAGCCCACATAGGGAAGCAAGGCAGCTTTATGTAACAACGGTTGTACAATGTTTCCTATCCAGTAATTTTCCATTACCTAGAAATCCTTGATGGTTTATAGAAGTCAGGGATTGATCAGCTAGTAGGGTAATTTCATGGTTGAGCTGTACGTGTGAAGCCACCAACTATTTGATCTGAGAATTGAGTTTACTTCAAATGAAATTACGTTTGGTGGGGAAAAGCAGAATCGCACGTAAATCAAGAAGGCTTATCTGCTTTGTGTCAAAGACTTCAGAAGATTTCCCTATCTGGCTTGGATATTTGTTTCAGCTCCTTTGGATTTCAGCAGCAACATTTGATTGGCTGCACTGAATGTCCATCACGATACATAAAGAAACAATGTTAAGGCCTACTGCAGCTTTAATGCATACGCATGGCCACAGCAGTGTCATCGCGGCACAATTCCTAAAATGAACAGAAGTCGTGTTCTCAGTATTTACTCAACAGTAGGATTTGTGTTTCCTTAAGCTCGTATAAATTCTTTGCTCCCTTTTGTTTGAGAGGAGCAGAGACGATCGCTTGTGCTCCAGAAGATGATAGAGGCTGTGCCAAATACAAGACAAATATTGGCAGTGGCTGCTGTGGGAGAACAGATGACGGAAAGCAACGCATATGGAAAATATGCTACCAACTCCGTCATGTTGCCTGCAAAACAAGGGAGATAGTTAAAAGTATAGGCGCCAAATAACGCCATTAAAACACAGTAGATAAATATTCATACGAGTTAGTCCAATATAAAACTAAATATATGCTGGCTTCAAAGGCCTTAATTTCACTTTCATCCTTTGCCTTGGGGAAATGATATCGCTAATCACTTATGAGTGTATGGCAGTTTGATAATCATCATCTGCGACAGTAATTACAATACAATTATCCCCCAAATAGATACTTCGTGTGGAGGATTACAAACATCCATTATTGTTCTTGACGCGCACTTGAGGGGACCGCCTCATCAATTTTTCTGTAGGCCTGTGCAGGATATGTGCAGAGAAAGGACGCACAGAGGACCAGATAAAATGTTGATAGATACCTTTTCACTCTGGTGTAAAGACAAAGAGATGTTAGTCAGTGATAGCATAGACCAGAGACCAGGCCAGCCACTGAATAACTAGCAAATACTTTTGTTTTGTTCCTTAAGATACATGTACTGTATATTGAAATCTCATAGATTTCTATGATTAGGGAAAGTCAATGGGAAAGGGAAAGTTATGAAATAATAAACAACAGATTAAGTCACAATTACTGAATAACAAAAGGCAATGTCTTTCATTCATATAACAGCATAAAACATAAAGCAACTATTATATTCAAAGATTCCATAGGCCTAGTTAAACATATATATATATATCTTTATCTTTATATATATCAACCAATAATTGAATTTGCATAGCTAACTCAGTTTCAAAGATATAAATGTTGATGGTGAACAATAGGAAATTGTCTGTGTGTTAAACATTGATTATGTCATACGTGTTTTCTAGAAATCCGCTGTCTTGGTAGTAGCTTAATATCAGGCCTGCAGGGACTCCCTGTGTAGTCGTAGAGTTATCTCACAGTTCTCATAAAACACAATGAGAAAAACAAACAAGAAAAATTAAGAGAAATTAATTTGCAGCGTCCCAATTAAACCGTGAGCATTATTATTACAAAACACGTTAGTTACTTACTGTCCAATTTTCAAGTCAGGTGTCGAAGCGTTCAGGTCCTGTTTTCTGGCACTATACTCCCACCATGTGGTGAGACCCAAACACTGCAGCACCATCAACACTTCATCCATTTACTGAGAGGAAATATGATGGAAATATGATGCTCAGATTAGAGTCTGTAGCTAATAAGCTAATAAGTAAACGAATAAAAGAAGTATATTTTTTAATCCATCTTGTTTTATGAAAGGTGGAGGGCTCTATACTGGAGAGTTTGGTTGCCAAACGGACTGAATATTTCAACAACTGCACCAAAACTCTCGAAACGACTGCAAAAACCGGTGAGTAAAATATGCAATTGAAAAATACAACATTTTTAAAACATGCGGGAAAAAAATATTTGTCCTCTGTATCTCAATCCTGTACGTGTCTCTATTTGATTGCAGGAATCTACTGCAACGGCAGCTTTGACGTGTTTGTGTGTTGGCCCCATTCTCTACCTGGGAATGTTTCTGTCCCGTGTCCCTCTTACCTACCGTGGATCAATAATGGTAATCTTACATTCTTCACATAGACCATCTTAGTGCTTTCTTTAAAGGGCCCCTATTTTACCACCAGGTGTGAGTGTAATTAGCCATTACAAGCCATTTCAAAATCTGCCCTACTCTGTCATGAAGGGAGAGTGTAGAAATGTAATTCGTTTTTGCCATATTGAATATTTTGATATGAGCTCCTAATCCGAAGAGAGCAGACCCATAATTAGAGTTATGAGCGACACCTGTGCTTATCCTATGATGACGCCTCCGTGAAAAGGGACTTTTGTGACCTTAATGACCTGTGTTTATTTTTTGTATTAATTCCACACTCCTGAAAGCTAAATACAAGCCTTTGCATCATAAGAAAAGCTGTAATAGTCAAACCATTGTTAACGGAAAAATGACCACAACTCAGCTAATCAGCTAATGTCCATATTTCAGTCAAAGCAAATTGACACGCTCCCTAAATGATTGATTACATAATTGAAATCAGCTGCTGAGCCCTCTCTCTCTCCCTCAAACTCTCTCGCTCTCCCGCTCACTCTCTCCCTCGTTCTCCCTCTCACTCTCTCTTTCCCTCTCCCGCGCCCTCTCACTCTCTTGCCCTCTCCCTTTCTTTCTCTTTTCCCATCTCCCTCCCTCTCTCTCTCCCACCCTGCCTCGCTCGCTCCCTTCTTACCATAAACAGTTGAGCTTGTTATGCTACTATTACGTCTGTCCATTATGGCAGCCATTGAACTCCTAACCTCATCATCCCTAGAAAGAGGGAACCCTCTTCTGTGTTCCTTCTGTGTTCCATAATTAGGGGAGTTTCTCCTTCTGAGAAGCCCTTTGAGACTAGCTGATCTTAATGGCTACAGGGCCTGTTCATCATGACATCACATCGTAATGACCGCCTCCATTTTGGAAGTATAGGAGCATAGGAATGTTATTGGTAGTAATGGTGTTTTGGCCACTGTTTAATAATGATTTACCCCCCCCCCCCCCCCCCCCCCCCCCCCAGACAGCATCAGGATGGTGTACCGGGAGTGTCTGGAGGATGGGAGCTGGCGTCGGCAGGAAAACTCCTCGGACCCCTGGAGGGACCAGTCGGAGTGCCAGGAGCTGCATCCTTTCAAAGAGGAGGTGGGTGGAGGGGGGAGGGAGGCGTGGGAGGAGGGGGAGGTCATGAGGTGGGAGGAGGGGGGAGTGAGGAGGTGGGATCGAGGGGCGTTGTGAATGTTTCTGTTGGTCTCGTAATAGTCTCACGAAACAGACTTTAGATTCATATCTAAAGTCTTTCATATTTGTTTCGATCAATCGTGTTGCTGTAAGCGCGTAATATGGGAACACAAACGCCGCCAGCCCTAGTAAACTGTGAAGGTTTCAAATAAACACTGTAGACTGGCCGCTGTAGCAATACAGTTATTAAATCCCCTTCTGAACGCCTCATCCACTCGCACAATGAGTTTTCTTCTATCGAATATCTCCGTAACGAAGCAGGACACAAGGCGTAACTCTGACCCCCCCCTCAGTAGTTCTGCTGTAACATAGTAGGACTGCTGGATCCCAGATTAGTCTGGTTGTCCGCGTTAACAGAATTCCCTTTCTAAATGCTCAAATGTGTACTTTGGTGAGTCCCATTAACATCAATAGAAATACCAACTTGTATGTGTGTGTGTGTGTGTGTGTGTGTGTGTGTCTTCCAGGCAGATGAGGTGCTCCGTCAGAGTGCCCTCAGAGTGGTGTCCCTTGTGGGCTACTCGCTGTCCCTCTGCTCCCTCTCCCTGGCCACCCTCCTCATGGCCTTGTTCAGGTTAGTGGTCACACCCACCCACCCACACATACACACACACACACACACACACACACACACACACACACACACACACACACCTGCCTAAACACGCCACCTAGGTTGGTGCCACACTCCACCTAGGTGACTTTAACTGGGCTCCTCCAGACAAGGACATAGGTTGGTGGTGTTGGAAAGCCGGTTTATTGTGAAAGTTAGTAGACAATGATACATGATCTGGTGCTCCATGTGTCCATGCAGGAGATCTCCCCGAATGCGTGTGGTGATGGCTGGTTTAACCTGTGCCAATGTGCAACAGGTGTGCAGCCTCACCCAGCCCCAGAGTCCAATCAGTCTGGCTCGGGCCAGGTGAGGCTGCTTAAACCAGCCATCATCCACCGACAGTGGGAGTGGTGGTGGTATAACATGACTGTGTAATCTGCCTGACTATACATTATACATACACTGTCTCCTGGCTACCAGGAAGCTGCACTGCACCAGGAACTACATCCACATGAACCTGTTCGGGTCGTTCATCCTGAGAGCCCTGTCCGTCATCCTGAAGGAGCTCCTCCTGCACATCCTGTACATCAGGAAACCCACCGACGAGGCGGGCTGGAGGTCCTATTTCAACTCTGCGGTACGTTCACCTCACACCACCTCATCACATCTCACCACCTGATCACACCTCACCACACCACCACTTATCACATCTCACCACCTGATCACATCTCACCACACCACCTGATCACATCTCACCACACCACCACTCA
The DNA here is from genome assembly GCA_026745465.1 of Lota lota. Taxonomy (NCBI): domain Eukaryota; kingdom Metazoa; phylum Chordata; class Actinopteri; order Gadiformes; family Lotidae; genus Lota; species Lota lota. Next base: position 1,160,099 of record JACYXH010000410.1, on the reverse strand, counting down.
TCACATCTCACTACCTGATCACACCTCACCACACCACCACTTATCACATCTCACCACCTGATCACATCTCACCACACCATCACTCATCACATCTCACCACCTGATCACATCTCACCACACCATCACTCATCACATCTCACCACCTGATCACATCTCACCACACCATCACTCATCACATCTCACCACCTGATCACATCTCACCACCTGATCACATCTCACCACACCACCTGATCACATCTCACCACCTGATCACATCTCACCACACCACCTGATCACATCTCACCACACCACCACTCATCACATCTCACCACCTGATCACACCTCACCACACCACCATTTATCACATCTCACCACCTGATCACATCTCACCACACCACTTGATCACATCTCACCACACCACCTGATCACATCTCACCACACCACCACTCATCACATCTCACCACCTGATCACATCTCACCACACCACCTGATCACATCTCACCACACCACCACTCATCACATCTCACCACCTGATCACATCTCACCACACCATCACTCATCACATGTCACCACCTGATCACATCTCACCACACCATCACTCATCACATCTCACCACCTGATCACATCTCACCACACCATCACTCATCACATCTCACCACCTGATCACATCTCACCACACCACCTGATCACATCTCACCACCTGATCACATCTCACCACCTGATCACATCTCACCACACCACCTGATCACATCTCACCACCTGATCACATCTCACCACACCACCTGATCACATCTCACCACACCACACACATACAATCAATTACAAATAACTCATTATTTAGTATGATACATTCTTCCCCTATGTAGCCGACGGTGCTGTGCAGGGTGTCTCAGGTGGCCATGGAGTACTTTGTGGCGTGTAACTACTTCTGGCTGCTGGTGGAGGCCATTTTCCTTCACACGCTCCTCTTCACCGCCGTCCTCACCAAGAGACGCCTGCTGAAGAGATACATGCTCCTGGGATGGGGTCAGTCGGACTGTTGAATGTTGAAGTTCAAAGTGTGTGAATGGAGCTGTGACACCAGGGCATGAAAGTACACATAGTCCAGTCGTAGAAATGTGACCAGAGTGACTCACGGGACAGGAGTCTTTGCTTAAAGTTTCTCCTCAGTCTGTTGTTTGAAAATGAGACTGCATAGGGGAGGGAGGGATAGAGAGAGGGGAGGGAGGAAGAGGGAAAGGGAGGGAGGAAGAGGGAAAGGGAGGGAGGATGGGAGGGAGAACATAAGGTTTTGATTGGTGTCGGCTCAGCAGGGGATATAAAAGATGTAATCAATCATTTATGGAAAAAGAGCATTCAAAGAGCCTTCATGGAAACAAATAATAGATTATGTAATGTATCGCATCAGTCACGATCATAGCATGAACGTTTGTTTTGTTGTGGAAGATAACCTTTCCGCTCCAGCTCAGTTGTAGTTCAGCTTAATTCGTCATTAACAGACATCTCATCATCATCATGCAACATATGCATTCGTACCTGCAGTGACGCCAGTGTTGTTCGTGACTCCATGGACCGTGGTCAAGATTCTGTACGAGAACAAGGGGTGAGTGTTCAGACGGAACCGGACGTCCACAACATTCTGTGCCTCTATGTCGCATGGATGTTGATAACGAAGGCAGGTTCTGTTTCTCCCGTGTGTGTTTAGATGCTGGGGTATCCTAAACCGATGGTTCTGGTGGATTATCCAGGCCCCGATTACACTAGCCGTACTGGTGAGTAAATGTTGTCAAACGATTTTTGCAAAGGTTTTGTGGACTTAACAACGGCTGACCCAAAGGCAGATGAGTCACATCTTACACAGGGATTACAGATATGAAAGGGGAAAGCTACTTTCTTGTTTAGCAGTCACAAGAAAGTCCTCTTCCTAACGATTAGGTTTTAATATAATTCATCAGAATTTAGTCAAAGCGTTTAACACGTTTGTCTGAGGTTTTTATTTTGTGTTTGTGTATAGATAATTTTCATTATCTTCATCAAGATTCTGAAGCTGCTCCTATCCAAGCTTAAAGCAGATCAGATGAAGTTCACAGACTACAGATACAGGTATTGTATATTTATACCAGCTATTACAGATATGACGTTTATAGATATTTATAGCCGTCTTTATAGGTATTTTATATTTCCTTCCTTACTAAGCAAAGGGGATGGGAACATCATTTTTGCTTGAACCGTACAGAGTTTGGTTTCTAATGAAACTATACTCTTAATACTCCTGCTTTTACATTAAAACCTACGTCATTCTCCACATGGCTGGTAGACTTAGATTTTGGTTCACATCCATGAAAATCGACTTCATTCAATTTCCAAATCACCCACCCAGTTTGATAAGTAATCTTTAAAAATAATTAGAAATAATTTAGAAATAATTAGAAATAATTTAGAAATAATTAGAAATAATTTAGAAATAAATAGGGGGTAGGGTTGAGATGCTGGGTATGTGTGATCTGTAGGCCAACAAGGATGTGTCCTTCCATCCTAAATGTACCTCCTACATTCTTTGTTCAACCACAAATGTATGAAAATACAAGTACCTAATGTTATGCATTCTGCTTGACCTGACCTAGTACATAAGCTCATAATTGGTAGCATTGGTCCATTATTGGTCCTTATCTTCGTTGTTTCCGTTAGCTTGCTGCGCGCCACACTGATCCTGTTTGCTCTGCTGGGCATCCACGAGGTGGTGTTCACGGTGCTGATTGACGAATGTGTGGAAGGGAGCGCTCGCTACGCAAGGAACTTCATCAACCTCACGTTCAGCTCCTTCCAGGTAGACCCCTTCCCAACTGTACTTAAAAACAATAGTGTGGGCCTCATCATTGACCACCATGTGTTAAGTGTCATGCATCTCTCTCTTTTCAGGGATTTGTGGTTGCTGTGTTGTACTGCTTCGCCAATGGAGAGGTGAGACATTCTCTGAGGAAGTGGCACTAAAATATTTTCCGTATGTGTGTGTGTGGGGCAATATTGTCTGACCAATTGCAGTGAAGTGATCGTCATTCACATTTGGACAAGACAACTGAGAGAGAGATCTGAGCAAAAAGTAGGAAGTAGACCCTAGCTGTGATAACCTCTCCTCTGCATGTGTGTGTGTGTGTGTGTGTGTGTGTGTAGGTCCAAGCAGAGCTGAAGAAACGCTGGCAGCTCTTCCTCTTCACCCACCGCTTCCAGGTCAGGAGCTGCATCCGGGCCACGCCCCTCAAACACCTGTGGAAGTGCTCCAGGGGGCGTGGCCCGCATCACTCCCAGCAGCAGAGCGAATCGTGTGATGAGGCGGGCGGGGCTTCCACCACCACCACCATGTCCATAAACCCCCGCCTACTGCAGGTGGCCATCCACGGTGGGTGCGGGACGCCCGCGTCCTTGGATGGCGAGGTCAAAGGTCAGAGGGGGTGCAGGTTTGGCGACAAGAGGCCATCCAGCAGCGATGGAGAGATGACCCAGGGAGAGACACTGGAGGAGATTATGGAGGAGGTTGCGTTCTGAAGCCTCTGTCACCGTCTTGTACAGACAACACCGCCACATACACATGCCGCATCCCGGTGGAGACCATCCTGATGTAGCAAGTTCACATTGTGAACACACATTTCTCTCTGCAGGTCAGTCTGGCCTCCAGCCCACTGGAAGCCTCTCTGAAAACGATACTGATAATGATGATGGGGAAGTAATCAGTGCTAGGGGGAGTTTCGGTTCATGATGAAGCAAGGAGCGCCGCTGTTTCCAAAATGTCCAAAACAATGGTGCTGCCCGAGAACAGTGTAGCAATTGATGGAGCAATGAAAACCGTTAAGTCGGAAAGACTGAATAACGATGTTAAAAGATGAGCATACATTTGCACCGAAGGCTTCTTTCAGAGGACAATATGGTTTTGCTATACTTCAGACCGGATTCGGCAAACAAGATACATTCCTATTAATAGCAGAAACCCTTCATGTTGTGTCTGTACTTATATGAATCCCCAGCGGGACAAATGAATGGAAAGCTATTGAAAGTGTGTATTATTGCTTAATATATGTCTTGCTATGTCAGACCAGTCAAAAACAATAATCTGTATATCATTAGATATGGATTGATCTGTTTATATGAATACAATGTATTTGTCTTTTTTGGGAAATTGTGAATATGTAAAAACAATTAATATAAGTGCAGAATATGTGTTGCAAATGTCACAATGCTTATGTATATATTATACATGTATATGTTTGTGTATGTGTGTATATTGAAGGCATTGTGTTAAACAGTTAGACAATGTCTTGTATCAATGATTTGTATTTCTAGTTCTGTCCTGTGTAGCCCACAGCAACATACAACCTTGGCTGGGATGTATCAATGTGCACAAATCAAATAAAACAACCATGTAAGTTGCTACCGAGACGCATTACTGTATAACAATAACACATTTACAGGCATTTCAATCCATCCATTGCTTCTATGCTGAGGAGGAGAATGAATATCAAATGAATGTCGATCAGTCTTTACTAATTAGTACCCATCCTATCCGGTGATGAACAAGGTGATGAACTGTTTCCACCACACCCACCATCAGCCATCCGACAGCTGGGTCTGATCCTTCCAAGCCCACTTTTACAGGTTTCTCCTTTTCTTTTTCAGTTTTGGAGGTGTTGAAGTTAAGTTGTATTAGTATTACGTTTTGGGCTATGGTTGATTGAGTGACTCCTTACTTGTCGAATAAGGAGAGAGAGCAAGTGAGTATTGACAAAGTCAGCTGAACCAATTAATAGATTTTCTCTATACTAATTGAGGTATATATAATTTATTTTATTCAATCGAATATATTGATATCATCAAATGAGAGTAAAATCTTAAAGATACCACTGATTCAATCAGTTTAGCAAAAAGCTTACCTACTGTTTATTATCTTTAATTGGCAGCAATGTAATACAATGGGATATAGGCTACACAAAATAGTTTCAAAAGTAGACACTATCCAAATACCTAAAAATATGAGGTTTTAAATCGTATGCCTATTTGAGGACCTGATAGACTATCAGGTTATTATATAAAAAATAACAACCCATGTTAAAATGAATACTCGTCTTTTCCTTCCTGCTTTGTAAAAATACATTTGTGGTAGTGGTTTGTTGACCTTTGTGGTTTATTTGACCGGCTTATAATCAATGAAATGCTTGAGCTGTCCCACGCTACAGGGTTTTCCTGCTTTTTTTTTTTCTCTTTTTTTTTTTTCCCAGACGAGAGCCAATCGCTGAGCAGCATCAGCGAGTAGCGGACCGACAGTGACGACGTCGGCTGTCTCGTAACCCTCTTATTAGGAGCAAGCCGATTTATACCGTCCAACCTTGTGGGGTTCTTGTTCCCCGAAAACCAAAGGAAGATGGCCAACTCGAATGCCGAACACCAAACACGGGACCGCATTGCATATCTGACGCGAGTGCAGTGCTTTAGCGCTTGCCATCGTTTGCACAGGTTTGCTCTGACTCACATTATTGCCTTTACTGATATATAGGCCGACAGCGTGTTTATATAATATGTGACCCTCGGTTTATGATCGTTACAATATTTGAGAAAGAATGTAACTTAAGGTTTAATTATCCTTCTGATGCTTTTTGTAGACTTGTTTTTGTACAGCCTGTTGCTGTTACTCCTAGAGGCTCGCGGGAATTGCAGTTTATTGTAGTTCATTCGCTCTTTTCACTCCAATGATGGAAGCGAGAAAAGTTATCCTAATGGCTATAATAACTGGTATATGCTGACCAGTGTGAAACTAAGAGAGTCAACCATACGGTCACTTTTCTCCTTTTAGTTTGGATTTGAGTGACGAGGAAAACCAAAGAATCTTTGGAAAATGCAACAATCCCAATGGACATGGACACAACTACAGAGGTGTGGGTCTACTAATCCCTTCAATATTACAACCTTCCTGGTTCCCTACTCCTACTTACAACACATATTATTTCAATAATGCAATGAGTTGTAGTTATTTTCACTTACTAAAAAGGTAAAGGTTTAGTTTAGGTAAAGGTATAAGTACAGACACAACATGAAGGGTTTCTGCTATTAATAGGAATGTATCATTGTTTGCCGAATCCGGTCTGAAGTATAGCAAAAACATATTGTCCTCTGTGTACAATTTAGTGGCATCTAGCGGATCGGACTTGGCAGAAATAAAAGACAATATTTATATTTAGTTTTAGTTAGTGTATCAACCCATGAAAATAGGAATCGTTGTGTTTTCATAACCCTAGAATGAGCCCTTTATATCTAAATAGGGAACAGGTCCTCTTCCATTGAGGGCGACACGTTGCACCGCTGCGTTTCTACAGTAGCCCAGAACGGACCAAAACGTAAATTTTTTTAGTACCATTGTTGTGTAGGAGCGTTATAATGAGCAATGTTGTATATGGAATGCGTATCACATCGTGCCGTTATATAATGTGTCTGATAAGCTTGGTTGCAATCTGCAACCTCACGGCTACTTAATTCTACACTTCACCTATAAGGAGAGGGAAATTATTGTTTAAGAGAGATACACTCCAGTGTGATGGTGTAAGTTATTTTCTTTCTGTTTTCAGCTGAAGTGACTGTACGAGGAAAGGTGAGCATCTTCAATGTCCTATAATCAATATATGCTATTCGGTGGATGTTTTGAGTCCAAAGCATCTTGGGTGTTTGGGATTAAACCCCTAACCCAGGAAGCCTAAATATCTGCATTTCACATGGCTTCCTGACTATGACATGACTAATGACATGTGTATCACTGTGTGATTGTGCAGATCAACAGAGTGAATGGCATGGTTATTAACTTGACAGACCTGAAGCAGTGTATTGAGGTAAGACTGTCCTATTGTTCCTCTGTGTCCTCTTCTTCTATTAGTTAACACTTGTGTTCTGTATTCAGTTTTGCTCCATCATTGTCTATTCTATAGGACATCGCAATGACCTCATGTTTTTTTTTTGTCATTGTTTAGTAATTAATCGTGAAACCATTTGTCATTATGAGGAGACATTGTTGTGTTTGAAACTGCTACAGTGTTTCTTATGTGATACGTACCAAAACAAAGTTTTCATTAGCCTAGGTTACAGTATATTTATGTGGATTTATGATTTTACAGCACTATAACTCTTGATTCCTCTCAAAATGGTGTGTATCACCAAAATTCCCATGATGCATGCTGCTGTACAAGTCCTATTACATTTATCCTTATTTGTTTCGTCTTCATATAAGAATACTAATAGTAATTGTAATAATACAGATACCGTTTTGTTTGTTTTTCATATTATTTCTATGGTGGTTCTGTTTTTTTCTAATCACGGTTATTTATAGACTTATGATCTAGCATCATATTTATCTGAACAACACACACAACTAAAAGATAAAAGTCATAGAATAGTTCTAATCTGTTTGGTAAATCTCTCTCTCTCTGTCTCTCTCTCTCTGTCTCTCTCTCTTTCTTTCTTTCTTTCTCTCTCTCTCTCTCTCTCTCTCTCTCTCTCTCTCTCTCTCTCTCTCTCTCTCTCTCTCTCTCTCTCTCTCTCTCTCTCTCTCCCTCCCAGGCCCTGTAGTATTTAGAGATAGTTTAAATTTACTCAACTACTTAAAGGTTGTATATAGAACATCTAAAGTGCTTGTGGCATGGTGAAAATGCACTGCGTGGGGTTTATCAGATCAATGTTTAAAGACGCAATGTGTAACCAGCTGTGGACTGGGCAGGAGTGTACACCTATCACGTGTGTCTTATGTATATATATATTTGTAAGACACACGTGTTAGGTGTACACTCCTGCCTGTGCCCTTGACCAAGGCACCAGTGGAACCCACTGTTCATAGAGATGGGTTCTATTTATTAATAATATTCATCCTCTACCACAGGAAGTGATCATGGTTCCACTGGACCACAAGAACCTGGACAAGGATGTCCCATACTTTGCCAATGTGGTCAGGTGACCGAGTGTTTTTTTTAATTTTATTTCTTCTTCATGAGAGGGTGGGAACTGGGGAGGTGATATAATTTAATAAGAAAGTACGGTGTAATAAGATGTAATCAGTAAGAAATACCATGCTAACGGAATGTCTCTCTCTCTGTCATTGTAGCACAACTGAGAACCTGGCAGCTTACATTTGGGACGGCTTGGTAAAGATCCTCCCAGTCGGAGAACTCTACGAAGTCAAGATTTACGAGACGGACAAAAACATTGTGGTATATAGAGGGGAGTAACACCATACTGCCACCGGCCTTTACTCTTTATCAAAGTCACCTAACGAACAGAACGCACCATCGTATTCCATACACTCTTTTTTTAAAGTGCCACGGGTCTTCGTCACTCGTCAGTGTGTGGGCGAATGCAGAAGCGTGAATTGTAATCCCAAATTAAAAGAGTTGGTTAAACACTTGATGAAACAGTCACACACTTCTCACAAAACACACCTGTAGCAAACACTGCAAAGATGATGAAGCAGACAGTCAAGAAGAACTAGTTGATTTGGATTAACTTGTTTTCTTTCAAAAGGTTTTAAACCTACTATGAAGGAATTACAGCTAATGTATAAACAGGCTAATGCCTGCAGCCTGTGTGACAACACAGTGATAAAGGTTGATTAGTGCTAATTAAGTTAACTTTTGACATTTTTTTTGTGTGCATTATGTCTCCTGAAAGGTTGTCCTATCTGAACGTCAGTGTTCTAGGAAAGTGATTATGGTTATAGGCCTAGCAGCCATAACAGTTAATTTTCCAGTAGGTCTATTAACTGTCAACATGCAAATTCCGGTTTATTAAGTGTTTAAATAAAACTATTTAAACTTCAAACCATTTTCGACCTCCCAATAACTTGCATTGAGCCTATGAAATGTACACAAATATGTACCAGTGAACCTAAAATTGTGTTGTTTTGTTTAAACATTTTGGGTGGTCTTTGATCTTGAAAATAGTCTGCCTATCTATGCCATTATTTGCATTTGTTTGGGAAAGCATTTGTAATTGCTGTCCCACTCAAATTTTTATAGCAGACTTTGACCTTACATTATTGTCTTTCACCAGAAGAATACAGAAGTACACACTTTTCATTAAAGCTGTAACAGAAGTTATATTGGCAGCTTCTCACTTAGAATTCAGCTTTTAGATGCCTAGACATATTACCAATTGGACTTCAATGTACCGTAGCTTAATTGTAAGCAAGGCAGATGAAGGACCAGGTTGGCCTACAGACTAAGTGCTTCTTAAGTGTACCTTTGAAAAGCCAAATTATATGCTGTTTGATTTGACTCTACTACAGTATAGACTATAAAAGCAATAGGTTTTCAACACATTTTGACGTGTGCATTTTGACCGTCTAAAGACGGTAAATTTTTACGTGTAAACAGGGATATTTTTTACGTGATCAGTTTGGCCGTCCAAACGAGGTAATTCCTAGCTCGTTAACGCTGGTATTTTAAACACGTTGATTTTTCATTTGCTCCATTTGGTCGTGTTAAAGCACCAAATCGTAATCTCGCCTAAGGCACCAAAATGGCTAGAGCCATGACTACAGCTAAATTCTAGATCATTTACTTAGGGGCAGGTTGTGTCAGATTAAAATAATTAATCTAGGTACAAATTACCGAACCAAATCTTGAATAATTTGGCAGCCACACAGCCTTGCTGATTAACTTTGTTTATTAAATGTATATAATATATACTATACTATATATATATCCTAAAATAACCTATTAAAATAGACAATCCCTTACTCTTGCAACATCACAGCAAAATAATGTTAGTAGCTTTTAAATGTTAAAGCTTTTAATTGTTCGCTCTTGCAATCCATTTTGAAGTTGTATAATAATTTAGGCCTATTTGGTTATATAACGATTCACTCATAAAGAGCAGCGAGCAGGTGTCACTGACTAGGCTGTGGAACTACTACACGTCTGAAGCGTTTGAGTCATGCCTCAACCCACAACACGATCGCCAATGCTGCTGAGAAATATGAAAGGTTTTCCGAAGACTCGATTTTGGAATGGTTTATAGTCGGCCTTAACAAGTTCGAATTCTTGCCATACAATAAAACAGGAGGAGGGAAATAACTTTATTTGCATACACTCTGCAGATTTAACCAACGGTCGATATGAGGTGAGCACAATGAACTCATGAACTACCAGGTAAGTGATGTAAATTAATTTCTTCTATGCTTTATTAAGACCACATGATAGTCAAGCTAACAGCAGTACCTCATTGGACCACATATTTGTAGTGCTAACACCAGTCCTGAATAGCTTCTTCTACACATAGAGTGGTAAACACAACACTCGTTTTGTGGGTTTGAGATAAATCAGACCCTACAAGCATGGCCTCCTTGCCATTCCGCCCAGGCCAAGACAGAGCGAAGGTTTACCTGGGTAAATTAGAACCTGTAGGCGTGGCATATTTACCATTCCGCCCATGACCAATATAAACTGAATTTTTACCTGCATTCGGGAGATGCTTCATGAACCACCTCCAGAGTCTCTGAATAAACCACGTGTTGAACATTTACCACTCTCCGAGTCATACCTAGCTTGAAACCACGATACCACAAAGGATACATTTTTACTTTTCATCATAAGACATGCGTAATGTCATTTGGACAACAATGGTGGGTCTATGGTACCAACACTTTTTTCTTGTTAAGCTTATGGTTGACAACCAGAAACCTACGACAATGATAACATATTACTGGAATAACATTTATAAATCAACCCTAACTTGTTTTTGTTAAAACCATGACTCCTCTGGCGGTTTGGAGAAACGGGGCCAAATTCAGAGTTACGTTGGAATTACTAGTCTAGGGCCTCGAATACAAGACACAATGATCTATATTCTACAAGGGGTTTGGAATCGACGTATTTTGTAGCTTGTAAAACCTCATGTGTTGACAGCTAGAGTAAAGATATATTTTCCTCACCACGTGTAGAGTTATTTGCATTAGATTACTCCCTCTAGAGGTTAAACACATGCTTGGATAACCTCTGATTGGCTGATAGGCCTGCTGAATAAGCGTTGATGCAACACACCTGTCCTCTGTTTATGAAGGTAAATGGAAGGGGCGTTAACAGGGGCAGCTCTGCCCCAGAATGAGATTGTTCTCCTTTAACTGCAAAACAAACTAAACATAAACATTTGTTTGTTTAGATGTGATGTGGGTGCTTTTTGCAATCATACTGTTATTCATGTAACTTTTTCTTCACTTCAGATTCATTTTTTCTGTCTCAACAGGAGGTGAGATCATGGTTCTACTCTAACTATGATCCCATGGTTCCACTTAGACTAAAAAAGTGCTTGGAAAAGCTGCCATCCTAATTATCTTTGTCCTACAGGCTTTGGGATGATTTAAAGGCCCCTACCGGTCTGGGTTCATAAATTAGCAGCTTGTCACACAAGAACCGGGGTGCAAAACCCTGGATTTATTAAAAACTAAGAAAATAAGCTTGAATTCAATACAAAAATGTACAGGTAGCCAATGCAAGACACAACAATATGGTTTAAAATGTAACGACATGTTTGTTAAAGTGTGTTTGTTTGTTTGTTGGTCTGCGCAGCACATCAGAGAACCTGGAGGTTCACATTTGGAAGAACATGGCCCTGAACCTTCCACCGTTCTGTTCCCTCCACCAGCTGGATGAGACATTAACATCAACGTCATCGAGCAGAGTGAGTGCCTCCTCTCCCCCACCACCTCACGCGTCATTCACGGATGGTTGCAATTCACTTCCTTTTGCCTTTTATTGCATTCATTTATCGATGATTTGATGAATGTCAAAATATATTTACTATTGTTGTGGGTTCCTCGTCACATTCTCTATGTAGCAACTGATTGTGTGTGATTGTTGTGTGTGTGTGTGTGTATATGTATATGTATGTGTATGTATGTATGTATATATATATATATATATATATATATATATACGACTGGATAATGAGTAGTCCCATGTTCCCATCCACTCTGTGATAAAGTCAATGACCCCAACATGTTTATAAACCATAAAGTATCTTACAGGATATACTTATACACTCATTATGCCTCATTTCCATGTAGATCAGGAAAATAGGAGAATATACAAATGTACGTATTATTTTTGCAAGAGCAGTCCAATATACCTGTGTAAGGGAGCCTGTTCATTTATAAATAAACACTTAAGTGAACTAATTTACAATTACGTTGACAACCAAGCATTGTAGTCGTGGCCGTCCACAACCAGGTCTGGGAATGGTGTGAAATATGTCAAACATCTCCACATTTCCTCAGTTACTCAAACAATAGCCTGTGGATCCACCAGGTGGCGATATCGGCCAGTTTAAATCCCGCTGTTACAAAACAAAATTCCCTATTGAATGAAAAACATCAGACAAGTAAAGTCTATGTGTCTGGGTTTTTCTCTTATGTATTAACCTAAACCAAAAGACTAGTCCTACATAGTGTCCAAGCTCTGAAAAAGAGTCATATACAAAAACAATCTGGAATAAGAATAACAGAATATCAAATTATTGGTAACTAGCAGGCCTACGTAACATGATGTCAGGGATAAACACTATTTTGTGAACTAGTTACATAACAGGTTTGTGGCGGCTTTTTCGTACCAAATAATCAGACCCATTTGGTGATCGAACCCATCTCTGACTTACTCCCTTCCATCATGTTGGAAAACGTACCGCCACGCATCCTTTTGCAGTTGTTGCGCTGCGCGTACTCGTGTTCTCTCAGAATGTACGAATTACAAAAAGTACTTGACAAATAGTAAATATTGAATTCGATAATCAGTCCACAAACTAGGACAATTCAAATGTGCCCAATAAAACAAACGTAGTATAATCTGCACAAAAACATGTTCTGTTAGATTCAGCTGTCAAGTCATTTAACTGGGATGGCCCTTGGGTTGCCAAATCAATCACATTTGCCTCCCCAGCCCCGCCCTGGGCACACCCCTGCTGGTGTGACAGGTAAATGATACACTTGGTTGAATAAGCTAAGTAACAAGCAGAATGGGAGGCGGGGGGGTCTTTTGACTCAGGGTGTAATCTTTATGTCAGGAGTCAACCGGGAAGGTGAGACTCGTACAGTAACGTCGGCTAAATCCTTTAATTAATCAAATTCCATAATGCGACTGTCATGCGGCAGCACATTTTGGACGTGCCGGTGCACGACAGAGTAGCGCGTCTCTTATGATGCTGGTGGTACCTTGGTAGTAGATCTACCTGTACCTGTACCAGTGTTTAAAGCAGTGACACAACTATTAGGCCTACGGTTCCTATGTCTGTGCTTGTGTGTGTGTCGGTGTGAGTGTGCTCTCATCACAAACAGTGTATCTTCCTAATGCTGTACAGGCCCTAGATGCAAAACGCGTCCACCAGATCTGTTATTACATAGAAGCACTTATCAAATGAAAGACTGTTATAATTACACTACTCCATTCAACTCCACTCTGCATAAGGAATGTTTGGCACGCTGTTAATAATACAGAACAACCAATGAGGGTCTGACCTTTTCCCCCGTGTCACGTCAAAGGACATGACTTCAGCTCAAAGCTACAGAGTTAGGATGGATTATGTCCTAATTGTTCTGACAAAATACAAGACCTCATTCTATCCTGCTGAACATAAGTGTCTGGTTCTGCATACGCGCGTGTGGTCGACCGAAGCCTAGCTGCTTAGCAGGTTTGTCTGTGGCAGGGCGCGTTGCTCACCTCATTGTTTATGTTGTTTTAGTCGTGTCTTCTTGGTGCTGTAGTCAACATTTAGGGGTGTAATTGTAGGGTAATTTGTTAGAAATGCCATAGCCATCCGTCAGCTATTAGTGAGTGAAATGCTCTTTGAGAATATCTGTTCTGGTTGACCGTGCCTGGCTCTGTTTTGAGAGAATTTAGACTTTAGACCGCTCCTGGGTCATTTCTGACCAATCACGACATCTCTGCCCTGATTGGTTCAGTTCCATCACAGGTGTATGATTGCAACACTTCTCAACGTCAGAAGAGGTGAAAATCTTGACCTTTTTCGCTCTTTTCTGCTTTCTTTTTTCACAACCCTCACCTCTTACCCATGGCAGTGCTTATTTGATGCTCTCGGGTGCTGCTGGGCTAGTTCTGGCCACGAGAGGCCGCTAGTGTGCACAGTTACACAGTATTTCTTTAACGCTAGACTATAAACTAGAATATAGAAAAAGAGAAATGCGCTCCTTGGAACTGTATATACCGTGTATAATGCTGCCTTTAAGGAAATTAAAGCAAAATACAGAATGTTGTACTTTATTATGTAGTGCATGATGTTGAAGATGGTGATTAACTGAACAAGATGATTAAAAAGTGGTCTGACCAACAACGGAAGGGTTATTTGCTAAGACTAACATTATATAAAGAAAGCATTGGCTTTTTATTTTAAGTGTGTGTGTGTGTGTGTGTGTGTGTGTGTGTGTGTGTGTGTGTGTGTGTGTGTGTGTGTGTGTGTGTGTGTGTGTGTGTGTGTGTGTGTGTGTGTGTGTGTGTGTGTGTGTGTGTGTGTGTGTGTGTACGAGCATGCGTGTGTAGTGTTGGTGTTAAAGGGAAAGTTATCTCGTGGCTGACAATAAGACTGTAAAAATCCTGCCAGGCTAATTCAGCAGCTTTAATTACACCTGCTTTCCATCAATTGTCAAAATAAAAAAACAAGCCAGAAAGTAATCTTTTCCCTGAAGCCAAACCATGTGTTGGAGATGATTCCAGAGGATTCGCCAGGAATATGAGGGATTGACTGACACGCTGACACATGTATGTGTGAAGAGGCATGAAATAAAAGCATGTTTTTTTTTTTTTACCTGGTTAAAATGGTTATGGTTAGGGTAAGATCTCCAGTTACAAGTAACCTGAGACGTGTGTTGAAATGTGTATCATCTTAATTTTTCTGTTTCATTTTCTGTTTTGCAATCTCCGCAACATTGACAATGAGGGCCTCCCTTAATGTGTCTCCGAGACCCAAAAAAAGAAGGAGTGAAAATGAAATGAACCTGTCCTCTTCTCCTCTTCTCTGAGTGTTATCTCGGTTCATGGTGCAGGTCATTCTTCAGTTCGGTTTTTCGGTGGATGAATACAAACACATTCCAGCAGATTTGACCTGAACAGACATTGTCTCTGATCAGTTTTCTTCAACTATTGCTCTAAATAACTCAAAATACTTTCCTAAGTTGAGCCATTATTGTAAATAAGAATTTGATCTTAAATAAATTGCTTGGTAAAATAAAGATTGATGACCATGATGATGAGTGAATGAGTATACTGTTTCTTACTGGTATTGCTTGTGATTAACTAACATTCACAGTTCATGTACTTGGCTTATACTGGTTATTAACTGACATTTATCTCTGCTCTACTGAACATTGAAGACAAGCAACAACAACTATCATGATAATAAGATATACACAATTTCCAAGTATGTCTTTCCTCTGTGAGAGGAGGAATCCAGCCTAGGTGGGGGTGTTTGGAGGTGGGTGGGGTTACTCTGACAGAGGCTGGAGATCTGGCTCTGTGTTATCAAGCTGTTAGTGGGTGGTGTAGCTTCAGTCTGCAGTGTGTGTGTGTGTGTGTGTGTGTGTGTGTGTGTGTGTGTGTGTGTGTGTGTGTGTGTGTGTGTGTGTGTGTGTGTGTGTGTGTGTGTGTGTGTGTGTGTGTGTGTGTGTGTGTGTGTGTGTGTGTGTGTGTGTGTGGTTACTATGGGTGTGTGTGCGCCTGCGCAGCACTGTGTGTGTGTGTGTGTGTGAAAGGGGGGGGAGCTGTTAGAGCTTGTTCGTGTTTTCTTTTAGCTTGTCAACCAACTAACCCCCCCCCCCCCCCCCCTTGTGTTTCTTGGCTCCTCTCAGGGTCAGGTAGTAGGCGTTAACACACCTATGCACACACAAACACACAAACACGCACACACACACACAATGGTACAGATACAGACACTAGTACACACACATACTTACCATACACCAACATATGCCTTTGACACATATTAACTAATACTGTACACATTTCCTAGAGTGTCAGAGATCTCACACACACACACACACACACACACACACACACACACACACACACACACACACACACACACACACACACACACACACACACACACACACACACACACACACACACACACACACACACACACACACACACACACATACATGCATACACATGAACATATGCACACACACTGACACATGCTTACACATGAACATACACACACACACCCTTTCCAGAGCCCAGTGAGTGAAGACAGCATGCAAGAGCAGTCCGCCAGCACGGTGTGACTATGGAGAAGAGAGTGTGTGTTATCCAGACAGACTTCCACCAGTACAGACCCTCCATAGATGACATTCGCGGCAACTACTCAGTGCACGTAAGCTGTTATTTTCCCCTCTTGTTCAATGCATTTGATCCTTTCATCTCTTCAGGCACTCTCACCCTTAGTTTTCCCCTTCTTTTTACCCGCTCTCTTTCTGCATGTCATGCTGGATCTAGCGGCGTCTGACTGGCGGATCAGTTGCTTTCTCCCCTCTCAGTCGTCTACGTTTTCATCGTCCCGCTTGCTCTTGCTGTCAGCTTTCTCTTCCGTGAGTTAGTAATTAAAGTCGTACACCTGGCTGTATGTGTAAGTGTCAGACACTGTGCCGTTTGTGCATTAGAGTGTCGTACACCATGCTGTTTGAACCATAAAGTGTCGTAAACCTGCCTGTACGTTTAAGTATTGCACATCATGCGGTTTGTGCGTTAAAGGATCGTATCCCATGCTGTTTGCACTTTAAAGTGTCTTACACCTGCCTGTACGTTAAAGTGTTGCACATCATGCTCTTTGTGCATTAAAGTACACACAATGCGGTTTGTACGTTAAAGTGTCAAAATCTTTCTGTTTGTCGTAAATTGTCGTACACCATGCTGTTTGTACGTTAAGATCTCCAAAGATGTTCTGTGTTTGCGTTAATGTGTCGTACACCATGCTGTTTGTACGTTAAAGTGTTGTACATCTTGCTCTTTGTACCTTAACGTTTATGCTATTTTAACATTAAAGTGTCGTACATCTTGCTGCTTGTACGTTAAAGTTTCATACACCCTGTAATTTGTACGTTTAAGTGTTGTACACCATGCTGTGTGTACGTTGAATTGCCATACACCATGCTATTCGTGCATTTACATGATGTGTACCGGGCTGTTTGTGTGTTACTGCGTCGTACACGATGTTGTTTGTATGTTAAAGTGTCGTACACAATGCTGTTTGGAGAGGTGTTGTACCAGTGTAGCCTTCCTGTATGCCCATATCCCAATAGGGAATGTGCGTGTGTGTGTTTGCGTGTGCATGTGTACGTTAGCATGCACCAGCATGTGTGTCATGTATGGAAGGCCAAAAGGGTCACAACTGACCAACAATTGACCCTTCATAATATGGGTTTAATCTGCGTTTTGATGCCGAAGTGACTGTTGGTTTTAATTTTTAATTTTCAATTGGTTTTGTATTTGGATGCCACCTAGTGGACACACATTTGTGGTCGTGTAGAACGAGTTCGCATTCATGTGAACAAAACATTATACACTACACTATACTATACTACAATATAACAATTGTCAGTATTTATTTTATTAATTATTAATATTTTAATTTAATTAATATTTCCTATTGGTAAAACAGACTAGAACACCCAGAAGAATCGATGTAGGCCTACATAACAGATACGTTGGAGCACATTAAATTCCCATTAAAGTCATTTAAGCTGGAAATATGGATCCATACACTATTTTCTGACAGCTAAAGGAAGAAAAGACGTGGTGATCTAGGTGAAAATAATGTTTAGCCTACAGCTGATTACTGAATTGCACATGGAAAAACACCCGATAATGCCTAGGCCTACATTGTGTAGTGGAGTGAATGCACAGCAGTGAATGATAGAAAGATCAGACTGGTGTGGTCTGACTGGTTATCGTTGATTGGCGGAAAAACCAAGTGAAAACCAAGAGGAGGAGCTAATTTGACTTATCAAAACGTTGTATTTGACGCCGTTTGAGAGTTGAGGGAAACCATCGTAAAAGACAACGTTTTTAACCACTAAAATTGGGCATTTTACTGCGTAATACAATACAACAGCGTAAAATGCGCCGTTATGAAATCTTGAACGCCAATTTAAATTAATACACTTCTCCAATGAGGCGTAGATGTGACCCTTTTGGCCATCCATAGTCATGAACATATGGTGCCTGCATGCATGTGCTAGTAGTCACACATGTTCTTCAGGAGCTACACTAAAATGTATGCTTTTAGTTGTTTTTTTTACAAGACAGCTTTATGGAGATGGTGCGTTTTCTGCAGAGAAAGTGAACATTAACGATAGTGCACACGGCAGAGGACTGCAAATAAAACACTATTAGTATTACTTTCTATTCTATACTTCTATACATTCTAACTTCTAAGAGAGAGAGAGAGAGAGAGAGAGAGAGAGAGAGAGAGAGAGAGAGAGAGAGAGAGAGAGAGAGAGAGAGAGAGAGAGAGAGAGAGAGAGAGAGAGAGAGAGAGAGAGAGAGAGAGAGGAGAGAGAGAGAGAGAGAGAGAGAGAGAGAGAGAGAGAGAGAGAGAGAGAGAGAGAGAGAGAGAGAGAGAGAGAGAGAGAGAGAGAGAGAGAGAGAGAGAGAGAGAGAGAGCGAGAGAGCTTCTGCAGTAGCATAGCAGATGGATGTTGTGTCGGTGGCATGTGGACAAAGATCACCCCGTGTCTGGATTTGTTATCTCTCTGGATCTCCTTGGAACTCCTCCCCTTTTGGCTGACAGCCTGTGATGGCTCCAGGATTTATACCAGGTGGGGAGTCCTCGCCATTCTCTCTCTCTCTCTCTCTCTCTCTCTCTCTCTCTCTCTCTCTCTCTCTCTCTCTCTCTCTCTCTCTCTCTCTCTCTCTCTCTCTCTCTCTCTCTCTCTCTTTCTTTCTTTCTTTGGTGTAGTAAGCCCACAGATGTCTGACAACAAAGCCTTGGGGAGCTGCCTTACTTCACTCTTTTGAGGACACTGTATGCAGGTCTTCATAACACGCCTCTGTGTGTATGTCCCCAAAACATTTATATGGAGCTTAATTAAAAGGAACAGCTGACTCCCAGAGATGATTGTGGAGATAAAGTGTTTAGATTCTGTTGAGTTCACCCCGGCAAGGAACAGGTAATAAAAGACTAGGCTACAGTGCTTATCATATCTCCTTTGTTTTGGTTGAACCACATCCAGCTCCTCGCTTGGCCCAAAACACACAGGTCACCCAAAGATATTAAATATTATATTCTTCAGCTGAAGAAGAAAATACTATTTATCAGTTGAAGTTAATTTACTGCTGTAATTGCCTACAAGCATGGCTCTGGATGTGAACTCAAAAGCAAAGTGGTACATGGTTATGGTTCCTGACCCTGCAACGTGACCACCCAATCAGCCAGAGAGAGGGGCTCATGTGGGCGGCTGTGCAGCGCTTTGATGATCCAAGCGTGGCTGAGAGTCGAGGCGTGACCTGGATCCACAGTTCAACTAGGGGTCAATCTTACAGAAGGCTTCAACTCAATCCATTCACCTGCAGACCATTCACTTGGGTATTCTTTAGTCATAAGACCACTCAAAATACTTTGAGTGGGCTCAAAATACTCAAATACCTGAGTACATTCATGATGTGAACTCATGCAAAACAATTGTATAATAAGTTCCCTTAATATAAGTATTTTTTATTTGTCATTAATTATGTATTGTAAAATATATTTCAGCATTCATTTCATAATTTAATTTGTGAAAATGTATAATAGGTGTCAGAGATGTAAAAATAGCCTGTTTCAATTTGGCAGTTGGCTTTTGCTGCCAATAATTGACTACTCTGCAAACTAACTCAGATTTATCATGAACTTCTAATTTGGTTAGACAGCTCTAACGATAATAGAAGACCTTAGAAGATATTATTCTAAAGCTTTATCACTGCTTAATACTCTGATCTCCGCCAGGTGTGGATGGGTGTGTAGTTGTCGCAAGGCTACAGCTGTTCAAATAACAGTGAAAGCAAAAACCATGGAGTTACTATTCTTTATACAGCCACAGAATGGGGCTGCCAACAGAAATCGCTAAGGAATATAATCTTTATTCACGTAATACTAAATATTGAACTTTGTCCGATAATGCTCATTTCACCCTCGAGTGGTGAGTTGTCCACCTGCATAAAAAAATCATAAAGAATCCCCACTTGTACGTCTGTTTTGACAGGCAGCTCAGCAGAGTTGATTGGACACACACCACTACGCTTTCAAGTCAAAACACGCACAGCTTTGTCACACTGTAACGTCCATTCATCACGGAACACAGAGGTTTCGCGCCCCGCACAAAGACGGTGGTTGGTTCCGTTGAGCTGCCACGTTCAGGACAATGGCGGCCGGCTTAGGACGCTGAGCCGCTGTGATCCCGCCACAGTGGCACACACTCCTCCCTGATCGGTTTGACCACCTTGAGGGCTACAGTGTGAAGATTGATGTGTGTGTGCCACAACAAATCCTGGGCTGACAACACAGCCTAATTTGATCGGTTGTTGAGGCCAGACTCGACCAGCCAGGCATGAGGAGGAGGTGCAGGCGTGTCAGAAAGAGGCCCTTTGCTTGTGGTGGTTTGAAAACCATTGCAGTTGCATTTGAGCGAATCAGCAATTATTGCCGCCCACTTAACTGGCCGTGAGGCTAATTTGCAGATGCATGCCAATTGTGTGAACTTGTAAACTTGAATGATGAGTTGGGGTTAAGCGAACCAGGTTAATGACAGTGATTCTGCAGTCGTACATACAGTCCTCATGCAGCAACAGGTTTTTCTGTTATAGATGAAGTGTGTGTGTGTGTATGTCATAGACTCGAAAGTAACGAAGCTTTCAAATACAAACCCTCTTCTTCTTGAAATCCGTGTGTGCTGTGGATCACATCTGTTTTTCCATGCGATGTAACTTCAAATGTATGCTTTGGTGGCAGAGCCCAAAAAAATGACTTGTAGAATCTTGTTGGGTGAGGAGAGAAAATGGAGGGAAGATTGAGGGACTCTGGCATGCGTCAGATTGTCTACAACACAAAGACAGTTGCCTTTTCTGCAAGACACATTCGTTTGGTTGTGTCCCAAAGGTTCATGGCAAAAAACGTTTTTAAAGTATTTTGGTTGCACTTTGGCCTAACTTCGTTATACACTCTCATTGTAAAGTGTGCTGTAAAACAATTGTATCTGTCAAGAGTCAGAAGTGCTAAAAATTAAGCAAAGGTCATTTTCAGGAAGTAGCACTGTAAGGTTTACTCTAATAACTCATTGTGTTATTAGATTCAACCTCATAAACAGAATATTTTTTACGATTGATATTTACATGGCGAGAACATATAATGCATAACATGAACAATACACAACAGAAGATGAAAGA
Organism: Lota lota; assembly: GCA_026745465.1. Classification (NCBI taxonomy): domain Eukaryota; kingdom Metazoa; phylum Chordata; class Actinopteri; order Gadiformes; family Lotidae; genus Lota; species Lota lota. The sequence goes on along the minus strand of JACYXH010000410.1, from coordinate 1,138,677 downwards.
ATGGAAATATTCATTCATCACTCCTCAACATCAAGAATGACCCTCTGCTGAACTTTGATGAATTACCCTGTTATGACCATCTAACCCATTTGGACTGGAGACAGGGGGGGTGTACTTGGTCTGTGTTATAGCAGGTTTACGCATGGCCCGTCAGTCCTCTCTTCCTCTGATGGAGGCCAGCCTAGCCTCTAGCGAGCCCGGCTCTGGCACAGACCCGCTTGGCTCTATTACCTTGACAAGGGGATTGGATCCATACAAGGTCTCCCCCTGCATTAACTGCGTTTCCCTGTAGCTCCAAACAATCCTCCATCACCGACACACACAACCTGGCTGGGTGTATTCTGACCTTTCACCTCTCGCCCTTCTGTACCAGGTACCATCAGTTACCACCAGGGTAAAATAATAACTCAATACTGCATCATTTTTAGACATACAGGGCTCTTTAGGCTAGTATGCAGCTTCCTTTGAGCTCTCACGCCACATTGGAAGACATTAAGAAGATGTTAACATACTTTATTGGGATTCTTTTTGATATTCATTGTTTGTAATAGTTAGGGCTAATAAAGTAAATATACTTTTTAAACAGGTTGGGACTTTCCAGAACAAGTTTCAGTCAAGAGTCACTGAGTTGCATGAATTCCAAACTTTTATATTTGACAGATGAAAAAAAATATATTATGGTGTGTATTGGGATGTTTGGCAGCAAATATTTCCTATCTGGCATCTGGCATCTGGCTAAGCAAAACAAACATGGTACATATTTGCAAATATCACGGAGCTCAGGTGAGACCTGCCTGAGCTGGCCTGTGCTCTCTTCACGTCACGGTGGAAAATTATCTCCATTATGGTCACAAAGACCAAACTGTAGGTCAACCTCGCTCTCGGCAGTCAGGATATTCTAGACCAGTGGTTACCAACTTTTTTGTTAGGTGTATCAATTAATTGTCATCAAGGCCTTTGCAGCGATTTGCAGTATTTTATGGTCTTTATTTTCTTATTTTAAATAATTTACAGGGTCTGAAACAAACCTTTTGGTGCACCAGCCACTGCTTCTGTGTGCGACCATGCCAATTTCAATTTCCATGTAAGTATATCGGGACCTTTAGGGCTCTATAAGTTCTTTATGGAAGAAATGTATGAAATCTTCACAGTCAGTGTTCATGAAATTCAGCTTTGCCTGTGTGTAAATATCACTCTAGTGCAGCTGTTGAAGTCACATTTCAAACTTTGATGACCGCAAGCTACAGACCATTCAATGTGTATGGATCCAAGTAGCTTGTTGTTAGCAGAAGCCGTGGTTTCCACCGTCACATAAAAGCAGATGACATCATCATGAGGTAATGTCACACTGACAAGATGTACTGTCATTTTGGGATCGTCTCTGTCCCCCCCCGAACAAATAACAAAAACCAAAATAAATTTATGATCACATATTTACCATACCTAACATTCGTCTTGGCTCTCTGAGAATGGATTTAGTGGAATTGCTGTGTGACAGAAAGTGGGAAAAGACAAGAGTAGTTTCCTCTCTCTTGTGTCTGGTGCACGGGAGCAGCTAAGCCCAGGGTTTTATTGTTTTAGTGAGCACCGTCTGGAGAACGGGGGCTAGCTGTGAGAGCGCATGCAGATGTGTGCACGGATGCAGGTTCACATAGGCTTAGGTATTTTACTGATGCATGTATGTGTGTTTGCGTGTGTGTTGGCCTGGAAGTGAGAGGAATACGGGGGTAGGTGTGCAGGGCAGTTGAGATCACAGAATGAAGGTAGAGCCAGCAAGCCAGACAGCTGCTGCTACCGATCACTCTCCCTCTACCTACTACTCTGAGAGAGAGAGAGAGAGAGAGAGAGAGAGAGAGAGAGAGAGAGAGAGAGAGAGAGAGAGAGAGAGAGAGAGAGAGAGAGAGAGAGAGAGAGAGAGAGAGAGAGAGAGAGAGAGAGAGAGAGAGAGAGAGAGAGAGAGAGAGAGAGAGAGAGAGAGAGAGAGAGAGAGAGAGAGAGAGAGAGAGAGAGAGAGAGAGAGAGAGAGAGAGAGAGAGAGAGAGAGAGAGAGAGAGAGAGAGAGAGAGAGAGAGAGAGAGAGAGAGAGAGAGAGAAGAGAGAGAGAGAGAGAGAGAGAGAGAGAGAGAGAGGCAGGCAGGCAGGCAGGCAGGCAGGCAGGCAGGCAGGCAGGCAGGCAGGCAGGCAGGCAGGCAGGCAGGCAGGCAGGCAGGCAGGCAGGCAGGCAGGCAGGCAGGCAGGCAGGCAGGCAGGCAGGCAGGCAGGCAGGCAGGCAGGCAGGCAGGCAGGCAGGCAGGCAGGCAGGCAGGCAGGCAGGCAGGCAGGCAGGCAGGCAGGCAGGCAGGCAGGCAGGCAGGCAGGCAGGCAGGCAGGCAGGCAGGCAGGCAGGCAGGCAGGCAGGCAGGCAGGCAGGCAGGCAGGCAGGCAGGCAGGCAGGCAGGCAGGCAGGCAGGCAGGCAGGCAGGCAGGCAGGCAGGCAGGCAGGCAGGCAGGCAGGCAGGCAGGCAGGCAGGCAGGCAGGCAGGCAGGCAGGCAGGCAGGCAGGCAGGCAGGCAGGCAGGCAGGCAGGCAGGCAGGCAGGCAGGCAGGCAGGCAGGCAGGCAGGCAGGCAGGCAGGCAGGCAGGCAGGCAGGCAGGCAGGCAGGCAGGCAGGCAGGCAGGCAGGCAGGCAGGCAGGCAGGCAGGCAGGCAGGCAGGCAGGCAGGCAGGCAGGCAGGCAGGCAGGCAGGCAGGCAGGCAGGCAGGCAGGCAGGCAGGCAGGCAGGCAGGCAGGCAGGCAGGCAGGCAGGCAGGCAGGCAGGCAGGCAGGCAGGCAGGCAGGCAGGCAGGCAGGCAGGCAGGCAGGCAGGCAGGCAGGCAGGCAGGCAGGCAGGCAGGCAGGCAGGCAGGCAGGCAGGCAGGCAGGCAGGCAGGCAGGCAGGCAGGCAGGCAGGCAGGCAGGCAGGCAGGCAGGCAGGCAGGCAGGCAGGCAGGCAGGCAGGCAGGCAGGCAGGCAGGCAGGCAGGCAGGCAGGCAGGCAGGCAGGCAGGCAGGCAGGCAGGCAGGCAGGCAGGCAGGCAGGCAGGCAGGCAGGCAGGCAGGCAGGCAGGCAGGCAGGCAGGCAGGCAGGCAGGCAGGCAGGCAGGCAGGCAGGCAGGCAGGCAGGCAGGCAGGCAGGCAGGCAGGCAGGCAGGCAGGCAGGCAGGCAGGCAGGCAGGCAGGCAGGCAGGCAGGCAGGCAGGCAGGCAGGCAGGCAGGCAGGCAGGCAGGCAGGCAGGCAGGCAGGCAGGCAGGCAGGCAGGCAGGCAGGCAGGCAGGCAGGCAGGCAGGCAGGCAGGCAGGCAGGCAGGCAGGCAGGCAGGCAGGCAGGCAGGCAGGCAGGCAGGCAGGCAGGCAGGCAGGCAGGCAGGCAGGCAGGCAGGCAGGCAGGCAGGCAGGCAGGCAGGCAGGCAGGCAGGCAGGCAGGCAGGCAGGCAGGCAGGCAGGCAGGCAGGCAGGCAGGCAGGCAGGCAGGCAGGCAGGCAGGGGCTGTTGGTTTGAATGAAAGAGACACGCACCTCCCACTTCCACCAGGAGAGATCTGAGGTGGCAGCTCTGCACCAAACTGTGAATCCTGCTCTCCTCTCTATATTATATATATTATCTGTGTATATATTCTGTCCTTCCCATCTTTTGCCCTTCACTTATCTTTCTGTGATTCTTTCTCTCTCTCTAAGAATTGATTGCCTTCACAAACGGAGGCAAAAAGAGTCACTTGGAAGGACTCTAGTGGTTTATTCCACCACAGGAAGGAATTTATGCCGGCGAAGGGGTTTCTGAACGCGGTCTTTATGCCGACCCGCGAGGACATAATATTCATTGGCTAATGATAGCTTGTGGAAGAGTCTTCTGCAAGTCTTTTTCCTTATTCCTTCTTTCCAAATGTTCTTTCTTTCCCTATCTCCCTTTTTTCTTTCTCTGTGACTGTTTGTTTTTCACCAAGGCATCAAGGAACAATCAGTCTGAGATTGGACGATTTCATTGATTTTATTTGATCTGCTGTTGTCTTCAGGGCACGGCGCGGTCTCGAATGTTTGATCATTGGACCTTCGTTGAAATATTGAGCGGCTTTGCTCCGAGGCCGTGTCAGGTCATGACCAGGTGATGTGCCTGTGATGACCTCACAAAGCCCAGAGGCAGAAGGATTCTTTTCAGGGGCGATGTTAATTTACTTGACAAACCAGAACCAATTATATTGTGTATAATAAATCCATCAAGTGGGTTGTGCCAGTGAGTGGGAAGTTCGGAGGTTACTGTGTTCGGAAGCAGCGAACCTCAGGAACATAACCTATGAAAACATCCCATGGTGCTTTTCTGTCTCTTGGGTTTTTCCCTGCTATGTGATTGGTTGCTGACAGACAAGCACTTTTTATCTTTTGATTTGGTGTCTGTGTTTAAGGCTGAGGGGGGAGTGGGGCTGGAACTGTAATAGTCCTGTGTGGCCATTTATCAAAATGTAAAGAGCATGAAAGAAATGTAATAGAAATGATATAGTGAGGCATAGCAATCTGTGCAACACGTGAGAGCAACACGTGAATTTATTCTAGATACTCATTGATTATATGCATACGTAAATTAATTTCAAACATACTAAGTGGATTCACTGAGAGAACCTTGATTCATTGTAGAGTCAATCCTCTGTCTCTTTTCCACATTTGGTTGTGCCTTCATCAGGAGGGTGATGATTTTGTCAGAAGGGTCGTAAGACTTTTTTTAAATATCGTCACCATAGAGCTCAAACTCCCACTGGGGTTACAGGATTGAGTGTGGCGGTGGAAATGGTTAGGGGTGAGAAGGGGGTGAGGAGTTGGTGAGGAGGGGGTGAGGAGTGGGGGAGGAGTTGGTGAGGAGCGTTGAGGAGGGGGTGAGGCAGGGGTTGAGGGGTGTGTGTGTGTATCTGTGTGTGCATGTGTCTTTGTTGGATATAATCATTCCTGAAGTTGTCTTTGCATAAAGTGTGTGTGTGTGTGTGTGTGTGTGTGTGTGTGTGTGTGTGTGTGTGTGTGTGTGTGTGTGTGTGTGTGTGTGATTTAATCATTACTGGTGCTCTAAGTATCTTACCAGACTGCTCAGACATAATAGCTGGAAACACATCGTAAACTCTTGTCTGTTTCAGCAGAGAATTCACTCAAGCCTCTTTTACTGCAGTCTGGCTTCAGCCAATAAGAAAGAAGTTCAAATGGATCTGTGAGGAACGTGTCTTTGTGGTCACATTAGCATACGGGACTCCATATAGGAAGGTGAGGCGGAGGTTCGTGTCCGCAACCGTATGAGCTCCCATCGCGCCACAGTCAGCGGGGGACTTTGTTTCCACACAAATAAATCAAATGCTTGAGAGATCTCACCTGCTAGATTAGCCGACTGTAAAGAGGGAGCTGCGTGATCCATATGAAGTGATCCCTCTCATTCAGAGTGTTACTTAATGGACCCCCTGTGTCAGAAATACTCAACACTCCAGCCAATATGACCATTTCCAGATTTCCACATCAAAAAAATGTTTTTATTCTTATGTTGTTTCTCCTAAAGTTGGGGAAATGGGTGCCTGATTTATCTCTGATTGGCTGAAATTGGTGCCAGGTGATGTTACTGTTGCCATACCAGCTATAATGGAAAGATATCATACGCTAATCAAATCCTATTGTGCAACAAATCTGTGTTTGATCAGAGAGGAAGGTGCAGATCCCCAAATTCACTTTTGACTTTATACAAAAGCAAAAAAGAATTGACCCAAAAACTGTAAGCATCACTAGAGTTCCCGGGACTCGTGGCTATCAACCAGGGAAACAGTGGGATGTTCACCCCTTAATTACTGCTAATGGGGAATAAATGTGGGGTTGCAATGCTAAAGTGTAGAGTCGTCCAGAAGCCCTAGACATGCATGCGGAAAAATCGGCACAAGCTCTGACAGCACTGGGGCCCCTGGGGGGGGGGGGGGGGGGGGGGGGGGGGGGGGGGAGGAGGAGGAGGAGGAGGAGGAGGAGGAGGAGGAGGAGGAGGAGAGAGAGAGAGAGAGAGAGAGAGAGAGAGAGAGAGAGAGAGAGAGAGAGAGAGAGAGAGAGAGAGAGAGAGAGAGAGAGAGAGAGAGAGAGAGAGAGAGAGAGAGAGAGAGAGAGAGAGAGGCTGTTGGTTTGAATGAATGCTTTTTAGATGTTCAAGGGCAAAGGGAGATCAAACGACGGCTACAGAGAGAGAGAGAAATAAAGAGCTGGAGAGATAGAATAAATGTGTGTGTAGGAGTAGATGGGGTTAGGGCCTCGGAAGAGATAAACACTGGGAGCTTCAAGCCAGACTCCAAAAAGCGCTCTGAGAAATTTTGGGAGAGGCAATCGAGTTTGAGAATAACACAAAGAAAGGCTGATGAAATATTTATATTTGTGACTGTGGAAAAATAACTTCAGGCGGTTCTTGGAACCCCCCTCCCACACACACAGATACACACACACACACACACACACACACACACACACACACACACACACACACACACACACACACACACACACACTCATCAAATGTTTGTTGAACTTCAGAGTGCAATGAGATAACTGCCAATTAAATGTGGTTTTGATCTCCCGGAGGACCAGGCCTCATCGACAGTAGCCGGGTATTAGCTCCTGGGCCGGACCGCCTGGGCTCCATAAAGGGGATTTTCTGTCTGTTGCCTTCATCTCAACACTATACCCGCTGCCAGCTCAGCTCATATAGCTATAACATGTTTATGTATGAAACTGGTTCTAGTTTAGATGGGAATGTAATTGCAGCAATTGGAGTATGTGCGTAATGGGAGAGTCTATTAGCCACTTTGACTTGAGCACCAATCTTGTCATTATGGACTGAGTTGTGCAATTGGCACGATGATTGATTGTTGATGAAATTGTATCCAAAATTTCACGTTTTTTGCTCAACCTTTTTTCCATCATACATTTCGAATAAATTAGTTATGATTCCAAACTGTACCTTTCTGGATGTTATTTCCCGCATTGTCATTGAAATGAATGAAAACTAATTAATTTCAGTCAAAGTCTGAAAAAACCTTCTAAGATTACCTCCGTTGCGCCGCTTGGTCTCCAGACCTTCAGAGGACCAATCCTGTGGACATATGAGGATAGTCTGCGGCGCGGGAGCAGGCATACATATCCATCTGCTCAGTAGGTCTGCTCACAGAGTAGGGTTAGCGTTAGGGTTAGGGGTTGTAGTGGCGGTTACTGCACAGCTATAAACAAATTATGCTTGTGCTGCCTTTTCCACAAATGAACTCTGACCACATTTCTTCGGAAATAAAGTGAACTTATCTTTTTGTTTTTGTGGTTGGCTGTCCGCCATTGGACAGTGGTACTGCTGCTGGCAGAACGCTCATCACACAACTACATCCAGTCCTCAATTTAAGTGTCTGGATGTTTAACAGCTTCATGTTCAAAAGCCAAGGCACCAACCGATTATTGTTACATTAATCATAGTTAATTATTACCTGTCTTTTTATACTGATATTTCGATTTATCATCAGTCTGTCACAACCAATTTTCCCCTTGGGCATGAATACAGTAGCTGTCCATGTACCTTATCTATCCAAATCACATGGTTTATCATGAAAAAAAAGTACAGGTATATCGCTCATGTATATCAATTGGAACTTCAAAGGTTTTAAATAAAACAACAACACCAGCACTAGAGCTAATGTCATTTTCACGCTTGTCTGGCTGATGTTGACCAGAGATACAGAACGTGTAGTCTACTCTTTGTTGGCCTAGCAACTTTCATTCAACAACACTTGAACCCCAGGCACAATATGCCCCGTTGTTCTGGCCCAGATGAATGTCTTCACATCGTAGGGGTGATGTGGGCGTAGGCTCACACATGGCCCTTTATGTAAATTAAACGTAGACAGAGAAGGTCATGAGAGAGAGAGAGAGAGAGAGAGAGAGAGAGAGAGAGAGAGAGAGAGAGAGAGAGAGAGAGAGAGAGAGAGAGAGAGAGAGAGAGAGAGAGAGAGAGAGAGAGAGAGAGAGAGAGAGAGAGAGAGAGAGAGAGAGAGAGAGAGAGAGAGAGAGAGAGAGAGAGAGAGAGAGAGATTTTTGTTTTGCATACATGTTCTCGTCTTGTGTGTGGTGTGCTTAGCGAGGTCCTCTGAGGCTGTGTACTAGTACAGAGCTGCATTTGCATCTGAGGTCTGCCACAAGGTAGGAGTGAGGCTGTGACATCCTACACCAGCCTTCCTGTATCTCCCCGGGGGAACAGATACTCGACGATTGTGGGAAAGACACCTGCTATCCAGGAGGAACAGATTGGAGGGGGGGGGGGGAGAGAGAGAGAGAAAGAGAGAGAGCGGTTTTTGTGTTGATGTCCAGTATAAGGGACTACAGGCTACTTAACTTGGCTAGAGCTGCATAGCTCTGCAGTATATAATTGCAGGCAGCTGGTGGGTCGAAAGAATGTTTGCATTTCTGTAGAGTACATCGCTGCGCCGATGCCGCCTGGAGAGGGAGCGGGGCGGTCTGAAAGGTTTTCAGTTGAAATGACAGAAGAGTGACAGTTCTTGACTTGCCGTTTTAAGGACAGTTTGGAGTAAGAGTTGGACACATTAGGAAGCTTGTGAGGAGGCAAAGCAGAGGAAGAAAGAGTTCCTGGAGTTCTCTTAAGTGTGCCCTCGAGTATCGGAGGTGTGTGTGGGTGTTTGTGTTGGCGGGGTAGGGGATGATTCACTGACTGGAGCGACTTCAGCCTCCCAGTAAATTACAACTGGCAACCTTCACTCATCCTCCAAAAACCCACCTGGAGCAGGAGCAGCTGTCCTAACCAAACCCAGAGGAAGGGAGACGGAGCAGAGAAGCATCTTTTTACTGGAGTCAAGCCTCTCATTACGAGGTTGTTAATCGGTGCTGCACGCACGGGGCGGAGCTGCTTTGAGTATCACTGCGCCGAGTAGAGGGAGGTGCTTCTCCACAGGGACATTCAGGTTCTGGAGATCAGAGGGCATGTCTGCCAGGTTCCGGCTCCGCCGCAACTCCGTCTCTGATTGGTCTGACATGGCCGATGGGAACCCGGTGGAACACAGCGGGGGAGAACCAAAAGAACCAGAACCTGAACCAGACGAACTGGACTGGGATAGCTACAGTGCCACGCTGGACCACAGACTAGAGGCTGTGGGTAATCTCTCTTTCTGTCTCTGTCTCTGTCTGTCTCTCTGTCTCTGTCTCTGTCTGTCTCTCTGTCTCTGTCTCTGTCTGCCTCTCTGTCTCTGTCTGTCTCTCTGTCTGTCTCTCTGTCTCTGTCTCTGTCTCTGTCTCTGTCTCTGTCTCTCTGTCTCTGTCTCTGTCTCTCTCTCTCTCTCTCTCTCTCTCTGTCTCTGTCTCTGTCTCTGTCTCTCTCTCTCTCTCTCTCTCTCTCTCTCTCTCTCTCTCTCTCTCTCTCTCTCTCTCTCTCTCTCTCTCTCTCTCTCTCTCTCTCTCTCTCTCTCTCTCTCTCTCTCTCTCTGAATGTTGAATGTATAGTTGTGTAGAATGCCTGTCTGTCTGCTCACACATGTGCATCTCAACTGTCTAATGGCGATGTGGTGAATGAAGGTCTCGTCTGTTGATTCCTGTCGACACATGCTCAGAGGGGAAAGTGTTAAAAGGAGCTGACAGAGGGGGCCAGGCACACTAAACATGGTGACGGTGAAGCCATAGACAAGGGGAGCACAAGCCCCTGCAACTGAGCCCATATTTAGGAAATGGATGCAGATGGAAATGTGGTACTGTAATGATTTAGAAAAATGCCCACGTATTTGGTTACAAGTTATTAGCTTATTCCAAATGTCCCGGGCCATGATAAACAGCCACGTAAGAAAATAAAAATGAGACCTGAGTAGGCGGGTTGCAGTGAGTTATTCAGTCATTTCCAGTCCAGTTATGGAGGTTAGTTGCTAGATAGACAGACTTTGGTCTGTATGGTCCAACTTGCTTATCGAGTCTGCAGTATACGTCACTGCAGAGCTCTGGCAGAGGAAGAGAGAGGTATAAAGGGAACGGTGTCTTTCTTTCTATCTTGGTTACATGGCAGAGGGATAGGAAAGACTTGTGGCATAAGCTGTGGTGAGTTCTTATCTTTTAATTTTCATTTGTCTGATTCTATTATTTTATTTATGTACCTGCTTCAATTGCCTTCCTATAGTACTGCTTGGTCCCTTTTCTTCCTTCCATTGCCAGAACATAAATTGAATGGATTGATTGAAATACCATCCAGGAATTCATTCATTATTACTTTTTGCTTGTCTTGACTTTCTTTGGGGAACTCCTACAGGGGTAACAGCCGCAACATAAGATGGTCCATTACCTACACAGATTTGAAGAACTTCAAAATGTAACAACACGCTAAACTAAGATTCACAGGACACTGCTGAGAGGAACTAAGGTAGCACCTGGTCTCTTCTCACCAGCTGCCACCTGCCCGAGCAATCAACACGACACACAACCAAGAACCAATTAACAAATGAACTCTCACACAAACAAATAACAGAGAAACCGCTGTGACGACAGGACAAAGGGATATACTGATTGAACCCACATGGGTCACAACACTTAACACGTCCTTGCTTCTCCATCTTCCCAATGCATACCCTATAATAACATAAACCGTCTGTCTGTCTGTCTGTCTGTGACCATCCCCCTCCACCCCACCAGGAGCAGCAGAGTGCCCAGGTGTCGGAGCAACGCTGTGTCCAGTTGGAGCAGGTGCGTGACGGGCTGAAGGAGCAGCTAGAGGAGGAGATGGCTTGTTCGTCCCAGCTGGCCATGCACCGGGACCGGCTGCAGGCCGAGTGCGGGAGCCTCCGACTGGAGATGGACGAGCTGGAGAACGCCCTGACCTCCGCTGAGCAGGAGAAACAGGTATTGTGGGAGCATTTTGGGAACGTTGAGGGAGCACTGCGAGAACGTGGTAAGTGGTCATTGTTGCTGGACACAAATCTGGTTGGTCCAGATTCGGGAACGGAGAGTTGTATTATGGTCTGGACACGTATTCTGACCCTTGCTACGATAAAATATGCCCAAGGTCTGGACCTCAAGGGCCTGAAGAGAAGCAGTATCCCCGGTGTGGTTGAAACTGTCTTGAAAAGTAAATAGAGCTTCATCTAAACGGCTTTAGATGGCAACTTATTGAGTCGCTTTGGTTCAATGTGATGTTTTCATAATGATGAAGTCAAATAAAAAATCCTTACATGCATTTAATTTCTGGAAATGCCAGAGTTGGAAAATAGTGTGTTCCCTCTTAAAGAGTTTGACACAGAACTTTGAAATGTGAAACCAGTGTTTTCAATGGAAGTGCACCCAGCTATAACCACCAACACTGATCAAAGTCTAGCAGCACTCGGCACCAACTATTATCTTTTTTATTTATATTTATCATTTTACATTCTATCCAGAACAAGACCCCAAAAACAGATGCTAGCATCGTGCTAGTGGGCTGTCTGGGGGTTGACTGGAGAGACTTCTCCACATTAAGATATGTTAGTGTTGTGGGGTCCAAGTTCCACGGTTTACTCAAAATATTGAGTCAAATTTACTCTTAATTATTCCAGTAAGGTTTTGTTTGACTTCGTCCAACTGAAGAGAGGAAGGCGCAGTGAAGTTAGTTTAGTTTAGTTACAAACCTTTGCAATATAAAGCATGTCATGAAAATGAGATTCCACCTTCGTCCGAGAACACCAAAGGATTGCACAGCATTTCCAACACATGGCATGCGTCAATAGTGAGAATATTTGAAAGCACTTGACTGACTTGAGATGAAGTGTACTTTATTAATCCCAGCTTATCTTATCTTCATTAAGACACGAAGGGTGTCACAGCAGAATAACTTGCTAAATCTGTTCACTTCACTGTTTACCTTGGCTCCATTCACCAGAAGTGGAGCTAAACGTGTTGGGGTGGTTTCTCCTCCCGGTGTAACATGTGGACTGTAAGAGTAGATGGTGTGTACAGTGAGGTGGAGCAGATGCCACAAGATGGGACATGAATTTGGCAGTTGACATGAATTTGGCACTAAGGAAACTGGAATTTCTTTATGTCAAACATTTGTGATGTTTGTCGCCATGGGGATGGTTATTATATGACAACCTTTATTCAAAGGACACACATTAAGTAGATTGTAGTGTTCAGATTTTTTTTTTATTGATGTATTTGAACACTATTTCTCAACGGAGTCTCCTTGCCTAACTCTTCTCTCACCATCTTTCAAATGGTTCGCATTTATGTCTGATTTCCACGCACCCAAAGATGGTCTGAATGGATTCCAGTATGTCATAGAATTCGATGTCTGTAAGTAAATACCATCTGCTCGCTCATAAAGAGTGCAAACTGCTTTCTATTTGAGGCTGCAAAGCCATCGAGAACGTCTGTTTTCCCGTGCTACCTCGGTTCACCACAGGGAGAAACAAGATGTAACATCATTTACTACTAAATAGAAACAGAAAGATGAGGATGTAACACCATTGTGGCTGTGTGTGCGTATGTGTATATGACACAAATAGTGCTGTTCCATCTGTCAACTCTAATAAGGTTTTCGTTTATAAAAAACAATTCATCCTGCCCTATTTCATTTTGCTCTCTAGCCATCACTTTTGTTCCAAATGATTTGGAAAATCAATGTATTTTTGTTTTGCAACTTTGCAACTTGGTGACCTCTATGTGCCCGTCTGTCTGTCTGTCTGTCTGTCTGTCTGTCTGTCTGTCTGTCTGTCTGTGTCTCTCTCTCTCTCTCTCTCTCTCTCTCTCTCTCTCTCTCTCTCTCTCTCGCTCTCTCCTGTTAGTGTTCAAACCGGGAGGTGCGGAGGCTGTTGGAGGTGCTGTCTCTGAAGGACGAGGCAGTTCAGAAGCTACAGAGGGAGAAGGAACACCTGGCCGAACTCAGCCAGGTGAGACCTCAATTAACTTCCATTGCTGTCGTAAAGGTGGAAGTATCTCAACAGAGGTCGGCTGAAAGGTCAGTGCAGTAAACCCCAAACACAATAGGGGAGTAAATCAAATTGGGACAGGAGGATAAAATACTAATTGTCTGACAATTGTTGCCCACTTAGAGAGATAACAGTTCAGATGATACAAAAGTGTAAATACAATTTAAAAAGTAATAAAGAAAATAGCAGAAGATCTTGAATTGATTTCTGGATAATATTAATATAAGTAATAGTTCATTATATTTATATATTGTGGCGAACCCAGTCAGACGATTCAAGATTGAATCAAACCGTATCTTGCTTCTCAATTTGGTCTCAGCTCAATCACATTTTTGCTAATCATTATATACCTATTAATACAACAAATATATATTTGTTTCACTACTATTTCTCATGAATGCAGCTGCAAAGTATCACTAGGTTTTCCTTTAAAATCTGTAGATTCTAAACATGTTAAGATAACAAACTGTTATTAATCTCCTGAGGGAAATACAGGTGTCTTATCAACAACAGCAATGAGGAATTGGATGCGGGCCTTCCAAAAGGCACGCCTTTGATGATAACGCTGCACACGTCCACACGCACACAGACACATACGTCTTCAAAAGAGATGCTTAATCAATTCCAGCTATCACATCTTAGGTAGAGTAAGTTTGAGAGGTCCTGCACAATCATTTGTGCCAGATGCTGTGTCCTACAGTAGCTGTCTTCACTGTAACACATACACAGGCACATGGACCTGTCCACTGTTTACTGAACTACTCCAAGGTTAAGGATGAAGTAGGGAATAGAGAAGAGATGATTCTAATGACAAAAGTGAGGAATTTGTTTTGTTAGAAAAAACTGGTGACCACTGGGGGGGGGGGGGGGGGGGGGGGGGGAGGGAGAGAGAGGGAGAGAGAGGGAGAGAGAGAGAGAGAGAGAGAGAGAGAGAGAGAGAGAGATCATTGTCAGCACAACACATGAACAACAACTTGGAGTTCAATATGGCCAACAGATGGATGAGAGGCGATTTGCCATCTTGTTTCAATCCCCCCCACCCCTTCTAACCCTCACCCTACCCCATCCAACAGCAGGCTATCGAGGACTTACAGCAGGAGGAGGAGAAGGTGAATTTGCTGACCAAAGAGAAGGCCAAGCTGCAGATGAAAGCTGAAGACGTACGTTAGTTATTTAGTTATTTTTCTCATGGAATGGTTTCAATACTTATTTGTCGTTTTTATGGTATGCAGGCCTTTGTAGAGATAAGTCAGATAAGTAAAGAAGTAACAGTGTGTGTTTGGGTGAGGTGGGAGGATATTAAATCTGTAATCTATTTGGTTCATCAACACCCCCAATACTGGCATTGATCCCGCGAGGAAAACAAATAACCAACTCGACTTCAAATTCTCATTGCTATACCAGCTGGGAGTGTCGAACAAGTTCAAAGACATGACTGGATTGTTAAATGTGAATGTTGTGAAAGTTAGATGATGTCCATGTGTCCAGTGGAGTGGTATTAATTACCGGTACTCCAGTTCTCTTCAACTGCTTTGTTTGCTTTCACTGTAACTGCCACGTTTACATTCTGAAAGACCTTCAGAATCACCTAATTGCTGCAAGTTGATCTCTAAAACCGCCTAATTGATTCACTGAGAGTCACCTGACTCTATTAGGTCATTTTATTGCTCTCTCTACCAACACACGTTCAAGTATCTATCAGACATGCATTAGACATATGTTAAACATGAATACATCACATTACATTGCGTCAGACAATTTTCTAATTCAAAGCAATCCCCATGACATATTTTGTCAATTTCTTCTAGTTTTGTTTAATCTGAAATCAATATGATTCCATTACCAGGTATTCTGAGGAACAAAATAACAATGAACAGTATGTTTGAGTCATAAACATAAATGTTAGGGCGGCAGTGGAGATGGAGCCTGTGGCATGGCGACCGGAGGGTTGCTGGTTCGATCCCCGGCTCCTCCTAGTGTTGACGTGTCCCTGAGCAAGACACCTAACCCTAACCGCTCCCGACCAGCTGGCGGTTTCCTTGCATGGTCAACACCGTCGTCGGTGTGTGAACGTGTGTATGAATGGGTGAATGTTAGGCACTAAGTGTTTGAGTGGCCACCGGTTAGAAAAGCGCTATACCATTGAACCTTCTCACACTGGTCCAGCTGGAGCACCGGCTGGAGCAGGAGCGCCAGCAGAGGGGAGAGGTGGAGAAGAGCAGGCGGAGGCTGGAGGGAGACAGCCGCTCCACCCTGGAGAGCCTGGGGGAGATGGAGAAGAGGAGGGGGGGGCTGGAGGATATTCTCAAAAGGTGCGTACCGGATGACGGGATTATGATAAAGAACCCCCAAATAAATGTACATAGAAATTGCAGATTGAAGAAATGTCAAATGTTGGACCCATTTTGTTCACCACAGGGGTCAATGCAATGTATATGCTCTTATCTTGTCCTTCTTGGTCTTCCTTATAGCTGCTCTAGGTCAGATTTGAGAGAAACAGAATAGAGCCTCTCCCTCACTAATAGCTGACGGATGGCTACAGCAGTTCTAACTTAAATTCTAGCTCTTAAATCATACCTACAGTATCTTAAGACTTGGTTTTGATCCTTGACAAATTCTTCATACGCGCTCAATTGCTACACGAAACAGAAACATTAAAGCTTGTGAAAAATACCTTTTGGGCAAGTAACCAAGATGTAGCCGATCAATAAATCAACTATTACTTTATAGCCTTTAAGAAAGAGCCGTCTCCAAGACGTGATGGTGATATGGGCCCACATGTCCATAATACTTGAATCCCAGATCTGGTGCTTAAGGATTCGCATTACAGGAAAAACACACACAGCATTGACATACATCAAAGTTTGGGGCCCTTTAGATTCTGACACCTCGGAGCGGAAGGGCTTGGGTGACAGGAAGGTGGTACGCGATGGTATTCGTTCAGAGCTCCGTTATCTATTGTACAGTGGAGGCGCGGAGCCTGAAGGCATTCATCGCTTACATCTTAACTTGTCAGAATCTGCCGCTGGTAATTTGAGTCGCAGGGAGAATCTTTTTTCTCTGCCCAGCCGCGGATGAGGGTTGACTGTCAGACATATTGCATGCATGCATGCACACACACACACACACACACACACACACACACACACACACACACACACACACACACACACACACACACACACACACACACACACACACACACACACACACACACACACACACACACACACACACACACACACACACAGATACACAGATAGAGACATCAATCTTCGGAAAAAGATCCTGTCAGTAAGAGAATGGAAAACGTCCTGGACGTTCTTGGAAAGGATTTTATGACCTTCTGTTTCTTTGATCAGTCATGAAGGGAAGGCCTGTTGCTAAGGGACTCTGCCTTTTGCTAAGGGATCTCACCTGTTGCTAAGGAATCTCCTTGGTCAGACCTTATTAAACCTGTCGATCAGCTTACTGTAAATTATATCTTTCTTTGACTCTGATTTGCTCTCTGCCTTGCTGAAGATTCACCGTCTCTCTCTCTCTCTCTCTCTCTCTCTCTCTCTCTCTCTCTCTCTCTCTCTCTCTCTCTCTCTCTCTCTCTCTCTCTCTCTCTCTCTCTCTCTCTCTCTCTCTCTCTCTCTCTCTCTCTCTCTCTCTCTCTCTCTCTCTCTCTTTTAATTAGTTTCTTCATTGTTTAACTGTCAGGAACCACAATTCACAGTTGCATCAGAATTTGCTTCACACTAATAATTCAATCAAAAAATTAAAAAAAACATTTATATTGCCAACTCCTTTCCATTTTTTTTTATAAACGTTGCACAATTTAGTGTGAAATATCAATTATCAGTGCAAATACAGTGGAAAAAAATGAGGGAGCCTAAGGTCAGCAGTGAATGAAACTATTTCCTGGAACAGGGCCACAGAATGCATCTTTAACCATCTCCGTAGTCATTATTGATAATATATAACATATAAAGACATAACATACAGAGGTATAAAATGTAAAAATATAACATACTATGAAATATATACAAATTTAAAATAATTAAAATATATATACAGATAAATATGTTTTGCAGGTTGCATGTGCAATTTAGTGTGCAGTAGTGCAATGGTAACTTATAATAATAATCATTACAGTATAACACAGTGAACAGGCACATTACAGATGTATTTTAGTTATAGTGCAATAGTAAATTATTATGATAATATTACAGTTCAACATTGTAAACAGGTACAGTAGAGATGTCTTTAAGCAGTTGTGCAATATAAACTTATTATAATATTACAGTACAACATAGTGAACAGGTACAGTAGAGAAGGCTTTAAGCAGTAGCACAATAGTAAGTTATCGTAATAACATTGCAGTCTAACACAGTGGCACTACTCTTTCTCAGGAAGGACCTGGAGATCTGCAACACAGCCACCAAACTAGAGGCTGAGGAGACTCACAGTGCTGCCCTGGAGAGGAGGGGCAAGGAGCTGCAGGTCGGTCTCCACCTGTGTGTGTGTGTCTGTGTCTGTGTCTGTGTCTGTGTGTGTGTGTGCGTGTAATTAATATAACAAGACCTCGAGGGGGCTGAGCCGTAACATTTTAGAGCATTCCTGCCTTTCAACACGGCTGCTGTGCCCTGCGCTTTGATTGGCTGAGACACACACACACACACACACACACACACACACACACACACACACACACACACACACACACACACACCTAAGATGATAACCATCCTCTCCCTCCCTTCACTGTTGTAAGTGTGTGTTCGGGGGTGTGTGTAAGGTTTTATTGTAATGCTGCTCAGGTCTCGGGTGCCTCATAGCAAGGCAGCGCTTTCTGGTTTTAGTGAAGGAGAACTAAATAAAAAGTGTCTTTGTCTCTGTTATGAGGAAGACGTAAAAGGCGATGTGTGTGAGGCGGCACATGTTTTCCCGTTTACTGTAGTGTTGTCATTCTCCCTATCGCACACAATGAATCGGTCAAAGGAGTTTGGATGGTGGTGTTTTAGTGTTTGTGCGTGTGTTTGTGTGTGTGTGTGTGTGTGTGTGTGTGTTGTGTGTGTGTGTTTGGAAGTGTGCTCAGATATGCTGGGCATAGCTGAGGATGGCTCTACATCTGCTGATGCTGACGCAGACAGACAGACAGACAGACAGAAAGTGAACCAATACTGTCAGACGATTATACAGTGTCTCCCCCCCTTCTTAATCCCCCCCACATCCAACTTTATACGTCAATGTCGCCTAACAGAGGCACGCAGCTGTTATTTCACATTTTCAGAAGGTTCAAACACGTCAATGGAAAAGCCCCCGTCATATTTTCTGATGTGAATATGCTAATGTGTGCTAATGCTAAAGCTCTGGTAATAATGGAGGGGGGAGAGGGAATAGTGTGAGTCATTGTTTGGGTAGCGGTGGTAAAGGATCTCTGTCAGACACCAAAACATCACGTTTCTAAACCACTGGTTGGCAACGATGCAGCTTTTTGTATTCTATGAGGTGTTTTCCTATAAGATAATCGTTTATATTGAATGATAGCTGAAATAGAGGGTTTTAATCTTGCTTTACATGAGAAACCGGCCCACAACCCTACGACCCTTTGATGTTCTCGCTTACAATTGAAGAAGGTGCCTTGAGTACCTTGAGTAGGTACTCTAGTAATTTCAGATGGGAAATTTGGGATCTTATCATTGTGAAGCAGAATTCTTTGACGGTTCCACAGTTTGACACACTAACAGGAGAAGGTGTGCTGGATTTTAAACTGCAGTGAGACTAGGTTAGTTTAACCCTAATGGTGGTGTGTTTTTGACCACGGTGAGACTAGGTTAGTTTAACCCTAATGGTGGTGTGTTTTCGACCACGGTGAGACTAGGTTAGTTAAATCCTGGTAGTGGTGGTGTATTTTAGACCACAGTGAGACTAGGTTAGTTTAACCCTAGTGGTGGTGTGTTTTAGACCACGGTGAGACTAGGCTAGTGTAGCAAAGTCCCATACTACACGCCACCTAGGTGGCTTCCACTCCACCTAGGTGACTTTCCTCAAGCTCCTCCAAACCAATGGACACAGGGTGGTGATGTTGAAAATCCGGTTTATTGTAATGGTTGTATAGAATGAGGCATGCAGATGGTGCTCCATGCTGCCATGCCGGAGAGCTCTCCTCGAGTGTGCGGTGATGGCTGGTTTAACCTGTGCACACTGATTGTTCAATGTGCAACAGGTGTGCAGCCCCAGAGTCCAATCAGTCTGACTCGGGCCAGGTGAGGCTGCTTAAACCAGCCACCATCCACACACACTCCCACAGTTAGTTAAATCCTAGTAGTGGTGATGTGTTTTTGACCACGGTGAGACTAGGTCAGTTGCGTCTTAGTGGTGGTGCATTTTAGACCACAGTGAGATTAGTTTAACCCTAGTGGTGGTGTGTTGTTGTTGTGGAAGGTCTGCATTCTTGCTGCGGTTTTACGACGAGGTCTTTATAGCTATGTAACGTTCTGCCAAAGGACTGTAAAAAAAGAAAAGTAAAATTGTGGTAGTCTTAGAAGATTAATTTAAACCTGGTTCTGCAATCTGGTTTCTACAGCAGACCATTACGCTGAAATACACAATGAAGTCCTGGTCAGCCTGTTGCTCTGTAGACTTTTAAATTATCCAGGCTTTTCTGTTTGTTAGCTATTTTTTATGCTTCACTAAGCCAACTACTGCAGCTGCTATGAACTGATTCTGTAGTCACAGAGTGATAAAACAAAGATAATGCACACTATGTGGCCATTTCCCCAAACTAATGACTTGCATTTGGTCGAGGTAGAAGGTGAAAGAAGCCACGATGACGAAAGCTCTTAAAATGTGTTCTAATTGATACCAGTGACCCAACCCAAGTGCTCCCCTGGAGGTTTTCTGCTAACGTGAACCGCTCCCCATTCATTTAGCGCTACATGACTTGTCATCGGCCGGTCCTCTCTCCAGCCAATCGAATGTGCCCGTACCACCGACCGCTGTGGAAGTGCCACACCGCACATCTGAAGGAGTTTAAGAGAACAAAGGGTTTTGAAAGAGGAACAAAGGAGAGAAAAGGAAAAGCAGAAGCAACGTTTTCTATTATCTGAGCATATGTGGCCGGTGTGTTGGGAGAGAGACAGAGGGCCTGGTATGGTGGGAGAGAGACAGAGGGCCAGTGTGCTGGGAGAGAGACAGAGGGCCAGTGTGCTGGGAGAGAGACAGAGGGCCAGTAGGGTGGGAGAGAGAGAGAGAGAGAGAGGGCCGGTAGGGTGGGAGAGAGAGAGATTGAGAGAGGGCCGGTAGGGTGGGAGCGAGACAGAGGGCCAGTAGGGTGGGAGCGAGACAGAGGGCCAGTAGGGTGGGAGAGAGAGAGAGGGCGGTGTTGGGGGAGAGAGAGAGAGAGAGGGCGGTGTTGGGGGAGAGAGAGAGAGAGGGCGGTGTTGGGGGAGAGAGAGAGGGCGGTGTTGGGGGAGAGAGAGAGAGAGAGGGCGGTGTTGGGGGAGAGAGAGAGGGCGATGTTGGGGGAGAGAGAGAGAGGGCCGGTGTGGTGGGAGAGAGACAGAGGGCCAGTAGGGTGGGAGAGAGACAGAGGGCCAGTAGGGTGGGAGAAGGAGAGAGAGAGGGCGGTGTTGGGGGAGAGAGAGAGGGCGGTGATGGGGGAGAGAGAGAGCGGGCCGGTGTGTTGGGAGAGAGAGAGAGGGCCAGTGTAGTGGGAGAGAGAGAGAGAGAGGGCGATGTTGGGGGAGAGAGACAAGGCGGTGTTGGGGGAGAGAGAGAGAGAGGGTGGTGTGGTGGGAGAGAGAGAGAGAAGGGGCGGTGTTGGGGGAGAGGAAGAGAGAGGGCGGTGTGGTGGGAGAGAGAGATCACTAGGAGGTCTTACTTGAAGATTCAGCTGTGAGAGAAGCAACTAATGTTTCCTCCTCATCTGGACATTCTGTGTCTCTGGAAGGGGCGAGGCATTGGAGTAGGAGTTTGTGTGTGTGTGTGTGTGTGTGTGTGTGTGTTTGTGTTTGTGTGCATTTGTGAATGTATGCTTGAGTGTGTGTGTGTGTGTGTGTGTGTGTGTGTGTGTGTGTGTGTGTGTGTGTGTGTGTGTGTGTGTGTGTGTGTGTGTGTGTGTGTGTGCGTGCTTGAGTGTGTGTGTGTGTGTGTGTGTGTGTGTGTGTGTGTGTGTGTGTGTGTGTGTGTGTGTGTGTGTGTGTGTGTGTGTGTGTGTGTGTGTGTGAGAAAGAAGGTGGCGTTCAGGGCTGAAAGTGATGAGCGATCACACAGGAAGTAGCCGCCCACGAGTTCTGGTGGACCCCAGCGAGGGGATGTCCACCATGGGGGGACATCTGATCACAATTTATGGACAATTATTACCGTTTTAGTTTAGTTCAGTGGGGGGTGGTTGGGTTTATGTGTGGAAGTGGTTGTGTATGTGTGTGTGTGTTGGGCAGTAGTGTGGAGTTTAACGAGACACGACTGCTCCACGGATGCGTATTCTCAACATTGACAGCATGACAGATAGATGTTGAGTTTATGTCCAGATTGTCCTCTGGTGTCGTTTTTTATTTCCGCTCTCGAGAGCAGAGAAGCTGCTGCCCTGGTTGTGTTAATGATGGGGTTTAAAAAACGGTTGTTTTTTTGCTGCACTTCCATTGTCTTAATTCTGTTAAGCGTCCACATTTCCTACAATCGCATCATCGCCACAATATTTATTTTGAGGCTGGTCTGAGTCTGTTTTGGGAAAAGTGGAAATGTAACAAGAAACAGACATTCTTCTGAGTGGGCTTCGCCTGTGTGTGTCTGAGCGTGTGCATGCACGTGTGCGTGCATGTACATGCGTATTTGTGTGTGTGCGTGCGTGTGTCTGTGTGTGTGTGTCTTGGAAAGAGAGAGAGGGAGAGAGACAGAGATAGAGAGAGAGAGAGAGACATAGAGTGGAGATTGGGCGAGCATAACAGGGGGTGTGGACAGTAGACCGCCTGAGGGGGGAAATAGAGAGAAGCGGTGTGTGTGTGTGTTTTGTGAGCGTATGTGTTTTGTGTGTTAGTGTGTGTGTGGGGGGATTCAGTCATTCTCTCAGTCATTCGGCTGCTGTTTCCACACCATGGCTGTGCTGTCTACAGACGCTCTGCGCTGGCATGTGAGTTACTCACATCTTATATTACTGTAGATTTACTGCAGATACTTATATAGATATATACATATATAGACTTCCGTTAAAAGTCCATCATTTTACTTTGCAGATTTTGAAAATGTGAAAAAATAATTAATGTTGAAGAAAGCATGTGGTTTGTGTTATAAATGTTGTATGTTAGTGAGGTAAAGGCAGACAGAAAATTGTACGTGGTGGACTTCCTTTGTTATGTGTTCAGTCCACTTATGTATAATTTTCTTTATAATGTATTTAGCACTTTGAAAAAACAAACAAAGCGAGGAGAGGAGTGTTGAGGTTTGTTGGTTAGAAAACATACCGCAATCCAGTATTCAGCTTTCTTCTCTCTCCCTCTCCCTCTCTCTCTCTCTCTCTCTCTTTATTTTTTCTCTTTCTGAATTGCTCTCTCTCCTTCTCTCGATCTGTCTTTGTCTTTCTTTCTCTCTCTGAATTTCTCTCTCTCTCTCTGAATCTCTCTATCCCTCTGATTCACTATCTTATCTCTCTCCCTCTCTCTCCCTCCATCTGAATTTCTCTCTTTCTCCATCTGTATATCTCTCTGTCTCCTCCTCTATCTGTATCTACCATTCTCTCTCTCTCTCTCTCTCTCTCTCTCTCTCTGCATTGAGTGAGCTGTACCACATCACTGGGTGTGTGGGTAATCGGTGTCTGCAGGGTATGTCAGACATACTTCCTGACACAGAGACACGATCGCTGCGGAGATAGTGCGCAACATGACACAACTTGGAGCGATGCCGAGATATAAAGGTCAGGGAGGAAGAGGAAAATAAGAGAGACCTATGGTTTGGGTGTTTAAACATTATATATATATTAATATTAGTAATATATATAGTAATATAGAACTGATATTATGTATATATATTATATATATTAGCATTAGTAATATATATATAGAAATGTAGTATTGATATTATGTATATATTAGCAGGGCTTTCTAAGGAAGTGAAGGCAAAAAAGGTTTTGGTTGACTATTGTCTCTTAACCTAAAAGATTAAGATGAATGAATGTAAAGTTGTGTTTTGAAAGTGGTCATCAAGAATTCTAGTCTCAAATGTTGGGTTTTTATACTACACTAATTAGAATATACTTTTGGGGCAAGAAATACAGACACAATGAAAGAAATGTGTTTAAATTGGTCCCTTGAAATCCCCACGCACACACCCATAAGGTTGTACCACTTCCTGATGAACTCTTGAGGATGTTGTGAGTGCACCATAAAGTACACTCTGCTTATTCAACCACATCATATTCACAGGTTTCTGACCACAAATCAAAAAAAGATAAACCAAGAAAAGCAACAAAACAAAAGGGCCTTAAATGTCAAGTGTGCATGTTTGTGTTTGTGTGTGTGTTATATATATATATATATATATATATATATATATATATATATATATATATATATATATATATGTGTGTGTGTGTGTGTGTGTGTGTGTGTGTGTGTGTGTGTGTGTGTGTGTGTGTTTATGTGTGCATGTGTGTGTTGGTCTAAAGGACCATCCACAGCAGGCCCAGCCCTGGGTTAGAGACCCAGCCCTGGGTGAGAGACCCAGCCCTGGGTGAGAAACCCAGCTCTGGGCTAGAGACCCAGCCCTGGGTGAGAAACCCAGCTCTGGGCTAGAGACCCAGCCCTGGGTGAGAGTACAGATAATAAGGGAGGCCGCAGACATTCATTCCTCTCAAATTGCTACCTGAGGAAAAAGCCAGCGGCATTCCAGAGCCCGAAGGGGAAGCAGAGACAACGGCCCTCGCCACAGAACTACAGCCCCCCGAAATAGCTCGGAGATTAGGGAGGACAGGGGAGTGGAGGGCCTCTCCGGGCTGTTGTCTCTCAGAATGAGACTCTCTCATTCAGATCTCAGAGGACCTTCTCAGGTGCTCTTGTCTTGATTAACGTGAGAGTGCTTGTGCTGCAATCCGATTGGTCCCTCGACCAATGCTTTGATTTTCATGTGTAATTCCGCAAATTGAATATTAATGAATGAGCCAGTTAACTGTCAATTGATTGACTACCTTTACATTTTAAAAGAATTGTGACGTTTGCGCGTCATTCGTGTCAAGTGACTGCAAACAACCTAATATCCACATGCAGTTCAACACATATGCAAGTTTGTTAAAGGTTTATTGGTGGTGTTTTGATAAAAACTGTAATTTTGTGTGTGTGTGTGTGTGTCTGTGTGTGTGGGTGTCTGTGTGTGTGTGTCTGCAGGCGCGCATCGAGGAGCTGGAAGAGGAGCTGGAGGCTGAGAGAGCCATGAGAGCCAAGGTAAAACACAATCTGTTTACCTCCCCCCCCCCCCCCCCCCCCCCCCCCCCCCCCCCCCCCACACACACACACACACACACACATACACACACAGGTGCCCCCCTTTAATCCCTTCTCCGGCCTTTTCCTGAAAGTTGTAAAAACTCACGGCCACGCGGGTCGGGGGGGTGGGGTGGGGGGCGGGGAGGAAGAAAGTATTGAAGTATTGCAGGGGATGTGAGGATGACAAAGAAATTCAGAGAGAGAGAGAGAGAGAGAGAGAGAGAGAGAGAGAGAGAGAGAGAGAGAGAGAGAGAGAGAGAGAGAGAGAGAGAGAGAGAGAGAGAGAGAGAGAGAGAGAGAGAGAGAGAGAGAGAGAGAGAGAGAGAGAGAGAGAGAGAGAGAGAGAGAGAGAGAGAGAGAGAGAGAGAGAGACTTAAACATCCGAGATGTAAACACCCGGGATGGACGGAAGGAAGTGGAGGGACAGAAGGATGGAGGATAAATAAATAAAAGGTGGAAGCCAGACCTGCTGGTGGTGGGGGTCACAGTGGTGGTGGGGGTCACAGTGGTGGTGGGGGCCACGGTGTTGGTGGAGGGCCACGGTGTTGGTGGAGGGCCACGGTGTTGGTGGGGGGCATGTGGTGGTGGAGGTAGTGGTGGGGGCCACCGTGAAGGTGGTGATGGGGGGCACGGTGTTGGTGGGGGGCACGTGGTGGTGGGGGGCACGGTGGCGGTGGTGGTGGCGGTGATGGGCACGGTGTTGGTGGTGGTGGGGGGCACGGTGGAGGTTGTGGGTGGGGGGCAAGGTGGTGGTGGAGGTGGTGGGGCACGGTGGTGGTGGTGGTGGGGGGCACGTAGTAATGGGGGCACGGTGGTGGTGGTGGGGGGCACGGTGGTGGTGGAGGTTGTGGGTGGGGGGCACGTAGTGATGGGGGCACGGTGGTGGTGGGGGTGGGGGGTGGGGGGCATGGTGGTGGTGATGGTGGTGGGGAGCACGGTGGTGGTGGAGGTGGTGGGGGGCACGGTGGTGGTGGAGGTGGTGGGGCACGGTGCCACTGGTCACCCTGAACCATGAGCACCTGTGATAGCACATTCAGGGAACAGAGACCGGGTGTTCCTGATTAACTACAGGGCAGTGCCGCAGGCAGACCCACACACACACGCACACACACACACACACACATCCTTTTCTTATTTCCCATTGTTACTGTTGCCAATGCTTTTCTCGCACTCACACTTGCATGAGTGTGTGTCTAACATGCATGCATCTTTGTAATACAATTGACTCCTACAAATTTATTTACCCGAAAAATCCTGACAGAAATACGTATTGATGTGTACATATACACGCTTGTGAACGTTTTTACTACAATGTTTATGTAATTGAGGACCATAGTGGAGGGATCTTTGTTCCCAGCCTTGCCAAGATGCCTGGAGCGTTCCTCAGATCTCTGTGAGGAGCTCAGGCCTGTGTTTCACTGCTTTGTATAAACACTGTTCTGTGCACCGGGCGGCGCAGTCTATAGCTGCACTTACTGCTTGTTGTTTTACAGCAGACTCACTTAAAGATTGTGTGCATTTAAGATGGGGGTATATTGCCCCACTTAAGACCTGGCTAAGAGGGTACGGTGACGTGTGTGTGTGTGTGTGTGTGTGTGTTTGCATGGGGGGCTAATGGAAAGGTACATTTTTCACCCCAAGTGTTGAATGAAAATGACAGCCCACCCTCCCCCCAAGGTGCATGTTTGTGTGTGTGTATTTATGTTAGTGTGTGTGTTTTGTGTGTGTGTTTTTAGCACACTTCTCCTACCTCTCTGGGTGGTATTCCTTAATGGTACACAACCGATCCCCCCCAACTCTCTCTCTCCCTGTCTCTCCATGTCTCTCTCCCAGCCTACGGGGCTACTATGAGACCTACAGGTAGAGACAGGCGGGGAGGTTTTACCTGTTCCGTCCGCCCGGGACTGTGTTTGTTTGGGCGTGAACCCTCAAACACCACATACCACCACCGAATCACACAGACTCCCCATTGTTAGAGAGAGAGAGAGAGAGAGAGAGAGAGAGAGAGAGAGAGAGAGAGAGAGAGAGAGAGAGAGAGAGAGAGAGAGAGAGAGAGAGAGAGAGAGAGAGAGAGAGAGAGAGAGAGAGAGAGAGAGAGAGAGAGAGAGAGAGAGAGAGAGAGAGAGAGGAGAGAGAGAGAGAGAGAGAGAGAGAGAGAGAGAGAGAGATATGGAGATGAAGGGAACACATTTTATTGTATCTCTAAAACATGCACAACCCGGTCGTGTTAAAAGTGGTGTGTTCTCACGTTTTCCCACTAGGATGAGGCAATCTACACATTCAGGTTGCCAACTCAATGTACTTAATTGTTTCATGTGGAAATTTGTTTTTCACTCTGGCTCAAGCTGCAATAAAAATAGGAAATTTAATTCATTCAATTCATATTGAATTGAATAATAGTATCAATGTAAAAGCAATTTGAAATGTAGTCATTATTTTCTGGGTGTGATCATTGCAAGTTGCTCTCCATGTACAGTCTGTTCTGTCAATGGCAGACCTAACGGTGGTGTTGTAGATCTGCTCTGTGTCTGTATTTCTATATCTAGTGTGTCTGTCCTAGGTGGAGAAGCAGAGGGCAGAGCTAACCAGAGAGCTGGATGACCTCACCGACCGTCTGGAGGAAGCTGGCGGAGCTACCGCCTCGCAGGTCGGCAACACACACACACACACACACACACACGCACGCACACACAAACACACACGCTACATCTATGATATAGAACTAGCACACACAGTACAACAGCAGCACCATTGAAGTAAGACGTGTGTGTGTGTGTGTGTGTGTGCCACCAGGTGGAGGTGAACAAGAAGCGAGAGGCGGAGCTCCAGCGTCTGCGGCGGGACCTGGAGGAGACCACCATCCAATCGGAGGCGCTGGCTGCGTCGCTACGGAAACGCCACGGCGACTCCATGACGGAGCTGGGCGAGCAGTGTGAGATGCTGCAGCGGACACGCGCCAAGCTGGAGAAGGAGAAGCAGAACCTGAGGCTGGAGGTGGAGGACCTGGCCTCCGCCCTGGACACCCTGCAGAAGGCCAAGGTCAGAGGTCGCTCACTCACAAGACACCTGATCAGGTTTACTCTGAAGGTTCCTCACCAGGGCTTTCTCTACCGGTGGGGGCACCCTGATTCCATCGGCCATATGAATAAAAACACATTTTACATTTCTTGTAGTTTACATGAAAACACATAAACAAATCTTGTTTTTCTTTATCCCTATCTCGTGGTTTCTCTACAAGGGAGGAGGACTTACAACTTTTATTGTTTTCGTTCATTGTGTGACTAAACTAAACTCAACACATAAATGTTATAGGTTCTGATCTGTGTATTGTAAAGCTCATGCATGTGCGTTGTAAAGCTCATGTATGCATGTGTGGTAAAGCTCATGTATGTGTGTGTTGTAAAGCTTGTGTGTGTGTGTTATAAAGCTTGTGTGTGTGTGTTGCAAAGCTCACGTATGTGTGTGTGATAAAGCTCATGTATGTGTGTGTTGTAAAGCTCATGTATGTGTGTGTGGTAAAGCTAATGTATCTGTGTGTGACACTGCAGGCCTCTACTGACATCCAGCTGAAGAAGCTTGAGGAGCAGCTGTCAGACGCCTGCAGTAGAGGAGATGACCTCCAGAGGGCGCTGACGGAGGTCAACGTGGCCAAGAACAGACTTACAGGTATCCCCTATCTTCATACCAAACCAGACTGACATACTTTTTTAAAATGTCCATACTGACACCGTACAGGCCAGTACAGGCCACCGTAGCATCGCCTACATTGCTGGAAAGGGAGGGGTGAGGGGCTAGGGGTATTCAGTTAGTTAGAATAGAAAACCTCAATCATACACACTGCACCTTTCACTGTACCCGACAAGTTGGCTGTTCCCTTGCATGGTTGACACATTCAGCGAATGCATGTGATGCATGTGTGACTGAATGAATGGGTGAATGTGAGAAACAAATTTGAAAGCACGTTGAGTGGCTACAGGTCAGGAAAACGCTTTATAATTGCAATCTATTCACCATTCCTTGATCTTCCTAATCTAAAGAGCCGTTTTGAATGGGAGGAGAAAGGGCAGGTGTGTTTTGACAGCAGAACAACCGTACTAATTAGAAGTCATTATGAACATGACAGTTAGAACGGCAACACTTCAGGCCTCAGAAGAGGCTGGAGGGCTCTTCTGTTGTCATCTTGAAGCCCCTCGTTCTTGGAACACACACATTGGTTGATTATACTTGCTGGAAAAAGGAATCATGCACACTCTGGTTCCCAGGAGATATTCGGGACAGGAAAATACCTGTGTTGTACATTATCTATTTGTTGCTTCAGCTGCATTCTGCATGGACTGTCAGCAATAATAAGCGTTTAGGTACCTAGTAGTATACATATGACTATGTATCATTTAGCAGACGCTTTTATCCAAAGAGAATTACAGTGAATCCAGCAACATGTCATTAAAGAGCAGGTGGGGGTTAGGGCATCTTGCTCAGTAGACTGTGGACATGGGGGTTTGTAGTATTATAAGGTAGTAGTATAAGTAGTATTTCACACAGGTACACTTTGTGCAGCTTTGAGACGTAGTTCATTTAAACAGGTGGGTCATTGATGCTCTGTCCTGATGAATCTCTATCTCCTGTTTTCTGTCCTCTTTCTCCTGTTTCCTGTCCTCTGTCCTGTTCACCATCCTCAACGTCCTGTTTCCTGTCCTCTATGTCCTATTTCCTGTCCTTTATGTCCTGTTTACCATCCTCAACATCCTCTTTCCTGTCCTCTATGTCCTCTTCCTTTTCCTCTATGTCCTATTTCCCCATGGGCCAGTTGACAACGCAGACCTGAGTCGACAGCTGGAGGAGGTGGAGGGGCGAGCCTGTCAGCTGACCCGCTCCAAGTCTCTGGTCCACACGCAGCACGAAGAGCTCCGGAAGAGCCTGGACGAGGAGGTCAAGGTGTGTGGGTGTGGGTGTGTATGTAAGTGTGTGGGTGTGTGTGTGTTTTGTATCTGTTCATGGATGTGTGTTTGCGTTTGTGTTTTCAGTCACATTTCATCAATTCGAACATTCAAATCAAAATCCAATGTCTGATTCCTCTCTCTCTCTCTCTCTCTCTCTCTCTCTCTCTCTCTCTCTCTCTCTCTCTCTCTCATCCCCTCTCCCTGTCCCTCTCCCTCCATCCCTTACTCACTCTCTTCTCTCTCTCTCTCTCACTCTCACTCTCTCTGTCTCTCTCTCCTTTTCCCTCTCCTCCCTCTCCCTCTCCCTCTCCCTCTCTCTCCCACCCCACCTCCTCATCCCTCCTCCAGTGTAAGCAGTCTCTGGGCGGTGCGCTGAACGCCGCTCGGCAGGAGTGTGAGCTGCTGAAGGAGCAGCTGGAGGAGGAGCAGGAGGGCAAGCTGGAGCTGCAGCGCCTGGTGTCCAAGCTGAACACGGAGACCACCCACTGGAGGAGTCGGCTGGAGGCGGACGCCCTCCAGCACGCCGATGAGCTGGAGGAGACCAAGTAGGGAGCAGCACTGGATGCTTTAGTTACTTTATTGCCTTTAACAAAGTATGTTCATATGATCTCTGAGCAAACAATTGTAAAAATTACCAAAAAATGAATTACTCTAAAAAGTACATACACACGAGAAAGCTGTGTGTTGTTGGTAATTCGCCACCCCTTGGAAATGGCCTGAGAATATGATGATGGTATGACATATGGAATTATTTGGTATCTGGAGCTCATAGAAGACCAACTGGTTTGAATAAAACACAGAGGATGTAACACATGCACCAGGACCTTCATGGCTAGCAGTGTAAGAAGCTGTCTTCAGCATTATGGAATCCTAGCAATAAAGGATGTATTCATAGAGAGACACAAGACATTAACGCCGTGTAATATCTGTAAACTGGCTCAGCTTCTATCAAGTGTTTTAAAGGAGTTTACATAGAGGGCTTCATTATTAATTAAATATTAATAAATAAATAAAAAATGTGGCGTTTGCAATTAAGTAAATGTGAAAGGTCGCAATTAATAAATATTTAAAATAAAGTAAAATTAAATTACAAACCGCAATTGCTTTATAATTATGTATTTTGTTAATAACGCAAAGCCCTACAGAATGTTAATAAAATCAACAATCTCTTAATCGCAATAAATAATCATTTATAATAACTGTCCTCTTTGTCATAATGGTGCAGCCCTCACATAGAGAGACACGAGACGCTAACGGTGGTTTGCGCTGCAGGAAGAAGCTGTTGTCTCGGCTCCAGGAGGCCGAGGAGGCCGCCGAGGCCACCCAGGCCAAGTGCTCCTCGCTGGAGAAGACCAAGCAGAGGCTGCAGGGGGAGGTGGAGGAACTCTGCATGAACCTTGAGAAGGTACTACTGACTAGCCTGTAGAGCAGCTCCTCTTAAACTATGGGACTCAGGAAGGACCCAAAGAGGGTCACATTCCCCAGTTTGTAAGGTGGGGTAGCAGCTTGACAAAAGACAGAATGCCCGGAGTTGGTGATCTTTTCGTTTAACGAGAAGATCACCAATTCCAGCGGGCTCCGAGTTTTTCGAGTGTTCTGTGTGCAGTCGGTTGGGTCCCACGGACCTACTGGAATTGTCTTTTTTAGTCCCGAGATGAAAACGTTTAAGAACCCGTGCTGTAGAGCGTAACAGGCCTGTGGACCACTTTCCCTTAAACCCATGGTCTGATTCTACGGCTGGTTGAGAGCTTGCGCAAGGCTGTACTTAAAGTGGCCTTGACACGCTAATGTCATTTGCGGTTGAGTTTGCTATTGCTGAATGACGAATCGTAAAATGTTTTAACAGGCTGCAGCAAAGCACACGAGATATTGGGCTGTCAAAATGTGATGGATGACAGACATGTTTTGATGCAATTAATCTTCCGTGCTATGAATCGCATTGCAAGGGCCAGATACGCACAACTTCAATACATAAAACAAAATCAACCATCCATAGCCTCATGAATCTTTTCAGAACAGGATTGAAGAATCGCTTTTGATTGCCTCGATTCAATTGCCATTCTTTTCAAAAAACATAATGCAAATCAAATCAACCGTCCATCCCATAATAACCCTATGGTCTCCCATCTCCTCACCGTCCCCCAGGCCAATGGGTGTGGGCAGGCCCTGGACAAGAAGCAGCGTGTGCTGGAGAAGCAGCTGAGCGACTGGTGGCAAAAGAGGGAGGAGCTGGTGGCGGAGGTGGAGACGTGCCAGAAGGAGAGCCGTCTGCACGCCGCTGAGCTCTTCAAGCTGAAGTCGGCCCATGAGGAGGCACTGGAGCAGCTGGAGGCTCTGCGGCGCGAGAACAAGGCCCACCAGGGTAACGGCCATCATAACGTAGAGCGTAACGAATAGCGCACCGTATGGCGTGACGGATAGCGTGCAACGTACAGTGTAAACGTACAGAATAAGGCATAATGTACAGCGTAAGATATAGCGTAACATAAATTGTAACATATAGTGTAATGTATAGCATAGGGTAACGGATAGCACAACATATAGCGTAATATATACCGCAATGTTTAGCTTAACAGATAGCATAGCGTACAGGGTAAAATATAGCATAGAGTGTAATGTATAGCTATAGTACATTATAGTGTATAGTGTTGAATATACCATATAGCATTACATATAGCATAGCATGTAGCGTAATGTATAGTGTAGTGCAATGAAGAGCATAGCATATAGCGTAATGCCACATCGTAGTTCATAAGCGAACACACAGCGAAACACCACATAGTAACGTGTAGTGTGTAGCATGTAGCATATAATGGTCGCTATAATGACAGAACCAGAAGACTCGGCTTTCAGTTTACTTTGTCCATCCGTCCATCAGAGGAGATCGGCGACCTGACGGACCAGCTGTCCGACGGTGGGAAGAGCGTCCACGAGCTCCAGAAGGCCAAGAAGAAGATGGAGATGGAGAAGGAAGAGCTGCAAGGCTCGCTAGAGGAGTCCGAGGCCGCGCTAGAGGTACGTCACCACGGCATGTCCTCAAACGCTTGGAATGCACCGATGTTTGTCACGCTCCGTAAAACACACTCTTCTGATAATCCCTCTCCTTGATCACATTGCGCTCACTTTAAGCCGCAATGAAGGGAAATATGGAATTCAGGTTTTGTAGTTTCATCGCGGACAAGATGTACAGGTATACGGGGAGAGCGTGAGCGTACAAATGCCAATGCGGAGGAACTGCTGCTCCGCGGAACATTATCCATGTTTACATATCTTAGTACAAAAGGGAGTTAAAAAAAAACGGACATCTAAAACACAACTTCAATTGTTGACCTCCATCGACGTTCCACCAACTGCCAAGCTTCTCCTGATCTTTCCCTAACTTTGAACCTTACTGACCTCTCAATCACCTCTCCCCCTCATTCACCCCCCCCCCCCCCCCCCCACCCCCCACCCCCAGGCGGAGGAGACCAAGGTGCTGAGGCTGCAGCTGGAGCTGACCCAGGCCCGGGGAGACCTGGAGCGCAGGCTGCAGGAGAAGGAGGAGGAGGCTGAGGCTGCCAGGTATTGCCCATGCCCGCCCTTACCTTCCTCAACAGAACAGTCACCGTTTCACACTCGAGCGGCTGCTTCCTAACCAAAGTAATGGGTTAATCATGGATCGTACAAAATATGGACGCACGACCACTGTTATTAGGGTGTCGATCTTGCTTTGACAGAGTGTAGCCTTTTTCCTTTTTTTGCAAAAAGGGGTGGAAACAGTGGTGGTCAATATTTGGCACGCTGAGGGAGAGACTTGAAATGCTATGGCCAAAACCCATTCATATTTAAACCTTAATCACTTTTTTAATAAAACCAGGAGCAGGCCCTTGAAAAAAACATAATATGGAACATTTGTGAACAAGCCACTGAGATCAAATCCGAATGAAGAATAAATGTATTGGCTTTTCTTCCCGTTGATTTAGAATGTTGGCGGGTCATCTTGCCACCCCTTTCTGCTAAACACCCAAAGGCCGTTGGAGGACCTACATGCTAGTCTCTACCATGAACCACCTAGAGGCTGTTACAGGAATTACATGCTAGTCTCTATACCATGACCCACCTAGAGGCAGTTAGAGGAACTACATGCTAGTCTCTAGTACCACGAACCACCTAGAGGCTGTTAGAGGACTTACATGCTAGTCTCTTCCACATGAGCTTCACAAACAGTCACGGGTGTCACTTGGGGTTAATGTATGAAAACAACTGCAAATAAAGTGCAGATGACTGCAGTTCCCCTGGTCAAATAGCGATCATCTGCATCACAGTTTGGGTATTCATCTGTTTTGCATTTTGAGGGACAGTTTGCTGAAGTAAGTTATGAAGAAACCAACGCTAAGTCCAATATGTTTCTCAGTCCCGTCTCTATCTTTCTCCGTATGTATGAGACTAATTTACTATGATACTGCAAAATGATTCATCCCTTCATCTCTTCTCCTTTCCTTCCTTTCTCCTCTCCTTCCCTTCCTCTTCCAATAAGGGCATTCAGTCCACCACTATGGCAGTAAAGACAGCAAAAATGTGTTAACCCGTTGGTCTGATAAGCAAGCATCATATATTGATTTAATTCCCAGACAGACAAATACCCGACACAATGGTCAGAGGATTGAGTGGTTCAACATCATTGTGTTCAATTTTATGATATAAATAAATACATGTTTGTAATATTTGCTGTTAAATAAATTGTTCTATAGTATATATTTTTTATATATTTTTATCCAATTATATCTTTACCTACTCATTTACCCTCTCAGGAAAAGCCACCAGAGGGCGCTGGAGTCCCTGCAGGCCACTCTAGACGTTGAGGTGAAAGGTCGCGGGGAGGGTCTGAAGCTGAAGAAGAAGCTGGAGGCGGACCTCAATGATTTGGAGGTGCAGGTGGATCTGCTTACCAAGAACAACGCGGAGCTCAGTAAGAACGGCAAGAAGATGCAGCAACAGATCAAGGTGTGTGTGTGTGTGTGTGTGTACGTGTTTGAGACACACATTCATGTTTCCTACCATTTCTTTTCTCTGCAGCCTTTCCACGTCTTTCTATGGTTTGAAATGATAACATCAACTCAGCAGCAATGCGTTGAGAAGAAAATCAGTTGGTTGCCCTTGCCCAGACTGGTTCCGTGATTTGGAATGCATACTAAAAAGGAACCAGAAATCTGTGTCACTGTATGATTTTAATAAAATTTTACAAACTGTTTATATATAATAATATTAAATATTTAAATACCGAGTCATGAATGCAGTTTCCAATAACAAAAGAAACACTGGATTCAAACAACAACTACCATGTTTAAGCTCCAACCCCTCACCCCTCCCCCGCCTTTCTCCCTTCTCTCCTCTCTCCCTTCTCCTCCCACCTCTCCTCCTCCATCTCCTCCTCTCTACCCCCTCTCACGTCCCAGGAGCTCCAGGCTCAGATGGAGGAGGAGGTGCGGAGCAGGGAGGAGCGTCGTGAGGAGCAGGCGGTGGGCGACCGGCGCTACCTCCTGGTGGCCGGGGAGAACCAGGAAATGCGCGCGGTGCTGGAGACCACAGAGAGGGCTCGCAAGGCCCTGGAGACGGAGCTACAGGAGGTCACGGAGAAGTGCTGCCTCCTCAACAGCCAGGTGAAGGTCTTAAGAAGAGTTAAGCCCCATGTCCATGATAAGCCTCGCTCCAGCGCTAGGCTGGGCATTGGAGACAGCCTGAGCAGGCCCTAGGCTGGCCGTTGGAGACGGCCTGTGTCTGCGCTAGGCTGGTCGCTGAAGACGGCCTGTGTAGGAGCTAGGCTAGGCTGGGCATTGGAGACGGCCTGTGTAGGAGCTAGGCTAGGCTGGGCATTGGAGACGGCCTGTGTAGGAGCTAGGCTAGGCTGGGCATTGGAGACGGCCTGTGTAGGAGCTAGGCTAGGCTGGTCGCTGAAGGCGGCCTGTGTAGGAGCTAGGCTAGGCTGGTCGCTGAAGACGGCCTGTGTAGGAGCTAGGCTAGGCTGGGCATTGGAGACGGCCTGTGTAGGAGCTAGGCTAGGCTGGGCATTGGAGACGGCCTGTGTAGGAGCTAGGCTAGGCTGGTCGCTGAAGACGGCCTGTGTAGGAGCTAGGCTAGGCTGGGCATTGGAGACGGCCTGTGCAGGAGCTAGGCTGGGCGTTGCCCTGCCCGCGCTCCATTTGAGCTTTTCAAGCACACGGGGCCTCAAGGCCAAAGCACACGGCCGTGTCGTGTACTACTGTGTACTAGAACATACTAATGTGTACTAGTACGGTCTAACGCGATGATGTCCACCTGCAGCTGCAGTCCTCTGTGAGCATGAGGAGGAAGCTGGAGCTGGACCTGCAGGCCCTACAGCAGGAGCACGAGGAGGTGCAGACGGAGCTCAGAGGAGCTGCAGAGAGGGCCAAGAAGGCCAGCGGGGAGGTGAGCAGACAGACAGAAGACATGTAACAGAAAACAAACACCCACGCGTGGTCCCGTATGCGTGTGTCAAGGATTAACACAAGATAGATAGTGTTGGAGGGACTAAGTGTTATTCTAAAATGAGATCATGTTGTCATTATGTTCTCATAATTCAGGATTTAGCGCTCTTTGTAAAACTAGATATTGTTAAAAAATATACTCAATGCCAGAGACAGACGCACACACACACACACACACACACACACACACACACACACTTTATTATCCATGAGCATCTACCACCATCTGTCGGTGTGTCTGTCTGCAGTGCACATATAAATGTGTGTGTGTGTGTGTGTGTGTGTGTGTGTGTGTGTGTGTGTGTGTGTGTGTGTGTGTGTGTGTGTGTGTGCAGTGGGTGCGCGTGGCGGAGGAGCTACGTCTGGAACAGGAGGCCGCTGTGCAGCTACAGCGGGTGAAGAAGGGTCTGGAGGTACAGGTGAAGGAGCTGGGGGCCCGCCTGGACGAGGCGGAGCAGATGGGCCTGAAGGGGGGGAAGAAGATCATCCAGAAGCTGGAGGGAACGGTGGGTGGTGGTGGAGGATGAAGGGCTTGTACACACACACACACACACACACACACACACACACACACACACACACACACACACACACACACACACACAGGCAAGTGTGTACTGTGGTACTGGTGACAGGCAAACACAGTACTGTTAGTACTGAGACTACAGAACACAGTACTGAGACAGTAGTACTATAGACTGCAGCAATGAGACTGTGGCATTATAGACTACAGAACTGAGACTGTAGTTTTATAGACTGCAGTAGTGAGACCGCAGTACTGAGACTACAGTACTCGCTCCGCAGGTGAAGGAACTAGAGCTGGAGTTGGACTCAGAGCAGAAGCGTCATGGGGAGACGGTGAAGACACTCCGTAAGAACGAGAGACGTCTGAAGGAGCTGGTGTTCCAGTCGGAGGAGGACCAAAAGAACCAGCAGCGCATGCAGGAGCTGGTGGAACGGCTGCAGAACAAGATGAAGGCCTACAAGAGACAAGTGGAGGATGCTGTGAGTTAGCGGGGAGATGGCTATATAACGGTGGTGGTGGTGATGGTGTATATTAAACATATAAATATATATTTGCCCTAATTTTACACAAGTATTACACATACACTTACTCAAAATAGAATATCTGCTTTAATACATACAGCACTATATGATAAATCATTGGATAGATCATATTGTGTTGTATGTATTACTGTGTATTACATGTTTACACATGTAAAACATATAATAGATTAACCCATTTAGAGGTATTTGTGGAAGCATATCTTCGCTTGAAGACGGCAAACATGTGTTGACTTGCTGTCTATTGCCTTGACAAATTAAACAAAAATAAAATGACCTCTAATCTTACTGTGTAAAAACTGTTTGTATGTTGTGTAACTGTTGTGTGTGTGTTGTGTGTGTGTGTGTTGCGTTGTGTTATGTTGTGTATTATTTGTGTGTCCTGTGTTGTGTGTTGTTTTGTGTTGTGTTGTGTGTTGTCTTGTGTGTTGTGTCGTGTTTTATGTTGTGTGTTATGTTGTGTTGTGTTGCGTCGTGTGTTGTGTTGTGGGTTGTCCTGTGTTGTGTTTTGTTGTGTGTTGTATGTCATGTGTGTTGTATGTCATGTGTGTTGTGCTTAGGAGGAACAAGCCAACATGAACCTGGCCAAGTACAGGAAGACGGTCCACGAGCTAGACGACGCAGAAGAGCGGGCGGACATCGCAGAGTCGGCGCTCACTAAGATCAGGACAAAACGACGTGACAGCTTCAGCAAGGGCTACTCCTCCGTAAGCCCCACACCTCAAAGTGCTGGTCATGGTGTCGTTTGTTGCTTTGTTCAGCAAGTCTTCACAATGTTGTGTTTCAGTTTGTAAATTACGGGTTAGGAAACGCGGTGAGTCTCGAGGGTGGACTCTTTAACAGGAGGTAAAATGTTGTTATGGAGATAGATATACTGTAGCTGTCTTTCTATTTTCCTAAATGTCCCCCTTGTGTGTGTGTACACTCTGGTCTGTTGTTGACAACGTTTTCCAAATAGGTGAATGATAGGACCAACTCTTTGTGTTTACATTAACGTTTATGTTTACAAACTGTGAGTTGTTTGACAGAACCTTGGCTGGGGTATTTCCATATGTGAGTTGGTACGGTCAAGTTTAACTCGTAGAGCAGGTCAGGGGTTCGATATCGCCTGGGATCATTCTTATGGTTACACTGACGGTGTTCTGTGAGTGTTTTTTCATTATGTATATCCAATGAACCCTCGCCATCCTGTGTGTGTTCCTCTCCACCAGGGCTACAGCACCCCCTACCCAGGACTGGTGAGGTCCCCCAGCTCCGTGGGGTCGGAGGGCAGGGGTGAGAAGATCAACGACGATGACACAGAGTCTGTCAACTCCCTCATCCCGGCGTACCTCAACTCACTCAAGAAGCTCATGATCGACTAAGGAGCGCTGGGGGCAACTTTCACTTTCGGTTTCGGTTTCACTTTCAGTTTTCACTTTCAGGTCAGATTCTTTCAGGGTACCCTTATGACTAGCTCTCACTGACATTGAAGAAAATACTGCCACATTAAAAATAGCAGAGGATTGACTACTTTATATTATATAAAGAGTACATTTTTTCATAATTTAGTCACAGGAAATTGTAAGGCTGTCAAAATAGTAGACATTTTAAATACTAATGTTATAGTGAATGTTTGTGTACTGGGATTAAAAAACCACATTACTTAAAATAATATGAAAAATATATGAAAAATACATAGACTTAACAAAAAGTGATGCCTCAGAATTTAGGATATTCATACTTTCTACTTCGGTTCGCATTATATTTAGCTACGATTATATTCTCTGTAAATGTCTCAAGCGGTGATATTATCCTCAGAACGAAATTAAAATACAATTTGAGCTACCTATCTTATTCTACTATTCCATTATTGTATATTAACTCTTGAATAATGGTTTGAACAATGCTAGATTACACAAATATGGTATTACTGCCTGGAATATAAAACATCATTACAGTAAAATATCTATAATAATTCTGGGGTATATTTGTAAGCGTCATGGTTTGATTGACACAATCAGTACATCTAAATACACGCTTATACTGTAATATTATTGTAAAGAAAATAGATTGAATATGGAAAATTGTAATTTGTAGTTTCTACAATCCACAATTTGTCCTTTTTAATTGTTCTGACTTGTAGAGAACTAAATGCAGTGCAGAATTCTGTCTGTGAATATGAAATCTATTGATTACCTACTCTCATATATATATATATATATATATATATATATATATATATATTTACACATCACTGAATAGAGATACATTTATATTCAGTTTCTACTTTATTTTTGTCAAACACGTTGCCAAATTAAAAATCTTTTTCGATCATAGTGATTTCTTTTGTAATCACAATTGCCGACAATGAAAGGCGATTGAACAGAAAAGAGACCACTGAAATGTAGAATATCTATCTTTAATATTTTTATTTATGGAAATGAACGCCAGCCATTTAGCAGTTAATGTATATAGAAATCTATGCCGCCAATGATCAAAATTATACTTTAAAGCACACTAAACATAGACCATGTGTGCCTTTTATACACTGATTTTGTACAAGTTCTAAGACATGTTTCAGATCTGATTGATATTTGGTATCGTGGACGAAGAGTCGTCAGTCGTTTTGTACCATCTACAGGCTTGACCTGTATTAGAATGTGCTAAATGTAATGTCAAAATGATGCACAGTGTACCTTCAATTTATAATATTGGGGCAATTTTGGCTAAATATTCATAATATATCTAATGAGTGCAATGGAATCCTTATGGAATTATCCTAATTGGGGAATTCCACTTCCAAGTAAATAATTTAAAAGCTTTGGTCAATTTAAAGTGGATTTGATGACTGCAAACCATCCTTTGACCTACTCTTAAACAAGTACGTAAAGATTAGTTTCATTCTGCCCTATACTTCAGATGCATATCACACATAATCAAAGAAATACATCAAATTGATTTCTAATGGGTCAACGGTCAAAATGAGTTCACATTTTTGAGCAGAAAGTGCAAATTGCCATTTAGTAATACACATAGATGAATTAATAGTGACAATTAAAGAGTCAATAGAATTTATAGACTTTTACATATGTGATCGAATGAAAAAATGTTTCACCGAGTTTATAACATCAGAGCATGCACAATCGTCCACAACAGCAACACAAGTGCTAGCGACACTAGTAACATACTAGCATTTTGACCGCTTGGCCTCATCCTTCCAGCTCTCTATTCACCTAAAGGCCATCTTGTTTAAAAATGCTAGATGTGTGGGGGAACTGGATGTGGAATTCCACATTCAGTTCCCCCACCCAGCTAAGTGTTTCCAACCAAGATGGCTGCTTGGTGAAAGGTCCATAGGCTAATACAGAACATGCCAAAGGTCAGGAGAGTAGTTTCACCGGGTCATTAGCAGCATTCATTAAATGCCATTCTGAATACATTTCTGTCTGCTTACAGTCCTACTGTCTGTTCATTCACAGCGGGGTTAGAACATTACTTTACAGAGCTTCAAAAGCAGACATGGAACAGTATTTGCGTCGCTGCACCCACATACTAGAGCAATTTTTTATACCTACAGATTTGTGAGATAACCATTCCTAAACCATCGGTTGCCTCTCGCTCATTCTCTGCAGTATCCACTGGTCTAAAATAAAAATTCGTAACTGTTTGTCCATTGTTGACGTGTCTTCTCACCCACGGTGTCAATTGGCTTTTCGACTGCAAACATAAGACCAACGCCAACCACACAGACAGATGTGACAACATTACCTCCTCCTCCCACCAACACATCCTAGGAACTCCTGTGTTCTTGCTCAGCCTCGGCCCCTGCTGGCTGAACGGAGCTTAGTGCGACTTGAGGTGTGATAGTCAGTGAATCCCGACTGGCAACTGCCTTATCTTTTGTTGTTTTTTCCGAGCCAAACCAGGGATGGCTAAATTCTAACAAAATCAACCACCATTCAACCAGAGTTGGCTTTCGGGTCTGAGTTTATGTTTGTTTTTAGTCACGGCTTGGAATACGCTCAGCAAGTCTGGTCAGCGTACACACGCGGTCAGATCTCAATATCCACGGGTCTGATCTCCCCGGTCTTGTTCTCGTTTACCCAGAGCTCTCGGTCTCTGGCGGGGTCCACGCCCTGGAGCAGCTGGTCCACTGGCTCCATCGTCTGGACAAACAGGGAAACACAGGCCGTTAGTTCTGTGAGCAGATCAATACCACAACGTTTGGGGTTGATTTAAAATCAATAAAATCAATTTTAAGTCACACCCTTGAAAACATATCTGGTCAGCTATTATTTTGTGTATTGTGTGTGAACATCCAACCCTTGGCTAGAGATCACGTTTTTTGTTGAATTATGTTCATAAGTTTGTCAGATAGTTTTGCGAAGTAACTTCCAACCAGCCATCACCCCCCCCCCCCCCCCCCCAAGTTAACGAGTGCAGGATTGAATCGTATCGAGCGCAACAGGCTGGATTTTATCCTTCGTGGCGGAAATGTGTTTAGCCAGGGTTTTCAGGATAGTACGTAATACATCCATGCTGTTCAAATCCCAGTAAAAACCCAGAAGCAAATCACGGCAGTGAAAAGTTGATCGTTAAACGTGCTATTAAAGAGATCTCTTCATTACCAAACACAGCGATTGAGACACTTTCATTTGATGCAGTTACCCAACCAGCCCAAAGGCAACTTGGACAAAGCTGTGCTGACTCCGTGGAACTGAGGAGTGTTTCCAATTGATGACACTATTCATCCAACAGACTTTCTTCACACAAGCGTCATCGTATGACAAACACAGGGGATTGCTTATCAGTCGCTCAGCACTATTTATGTGTCTACTACTTATGTGTACCACGGCACGGGTAGCAGACTAAACTAGTGAAGCTAGCTCTGTGTTAACACACATTGACCATTGCTGGCATAGACATATATACATAGACGCCGCATTGGCCTTCGGATCGTACGTCAACGTCACCGCAATATTTGAGAGGTAAAGAGTGGCTTGTAAGCAAATACAAGTACATATTTTGGGATAAAAAGCACTATAATAACATTTACATGATACGTTTTTCAACCGATTTCAAGAGTAGTTTTTATTCAAGGGTTTATGATATATATCATATGATTTAATATCAATATAAAAATGACTAATTGAAATCGGTTGAGAATCGTGAGAACATTCTAGTGTTTTTTATCCGGCAGCTCCCCCTGTTTACTGGCAGTAATGTATTTTACTGGCAGCAACAAGAAATGGACATTTGTGAAAATGCTGAATACCATTACCTCAATATGCAACAAGGCAACTGTTGTTTAAGTAAATTACTATAGTGAAGTATATGTCTTGCCATCTCATCACAGTTAAATATCCACTGAGTTGCACGGCCTCAATACTATGCCACTGAATAAACAGACGGCAATTAATTTGTTTTTGTGTTTGAATCAGTGAGGCTACCTTAATCCCCCCTGTTCAGTCAAAACATGTTTTCTTTTTCATTAATGTTTGAAAATGTATATTCCTCTGTGGTTTTTGGCTTGTTTGTACTGGCCTTGCTTGGCCTATTTGAGCAAATCAATCATTTTGTGTTCTCTTGTGGATGGAGAGATTCTTTTTTTTTTCACATCCGTGTCCGTGTGGACAATGACCTTAGGCTATTGGTAGGAATCCATTTGGATTGCTCATTAAATCCAGAGGACGAGTAAAACGTACGATCAGTATCGTGGGTTTCCACTTTAGTTTCAGAAGCGGTTAGTTACTGGTTGAAGCGCTGAGTTATTGGTAGTTATTGGTTGAAGCAGTTAGTTATTGGTAGTTATTGGTTGAAGCAGTTAGTTATTGGTAGTTGTTGGTTGTACTGGTTAATTACTGGTTGAAGTGGTTGGTTATTAGTTAAAGGGGTTAGTCATTGGTTAAAGTGGTAAGTTACTGGTTGAAGCAGTTAGTTATTGGTTAGAGCGGTTAGCTACTGGTTGAAGCGGATAGTTGTTGGTTGAAGCGGAGAGAGCTGGGCTGTCTTACACTCTGGTTGAACATGTCCGTCTCGTGTCGAAGGGTGGTGTACTGACACAGATGCTGCCGGATCATCTCTATTCGCTCCACCTCCAACCTCTCCAACTCCTGATCAGGCGATGGGAAGAAAAACAAAATACGTTGTATTCATGAATATTGGGTGTTAGTCATGGAAATCATTGTTCTGAGGAACTAGGAGTCATGTTTTCCATTAAAATATGTTTATCTGATGGGAGGTTGAACAGCACTGAGTCACACTAGAGAAGGGGAATTCACTGACGTACCAACAAACACTGAAACATTTAGGGAAATGTTCAAGCTATGAGCAATATCTGCCCGCATCACTTTTTCTTTTGATTAAAATGTGTTTTGACTGAGTCTCATGGTTCTCATGCAGCCACCTCTATAGCAATGGCCAGGCGTACAGCAAATTCATGAGAACCATGAGACTCAATCAAAACAAAGTGGGGCGAGCAAAAACCGCCGCTTGCATCTCTAACCCTTTAAAACTACTAGTCTGGCATTTTACCAGACTAGTAGTGACCATCACCTCAATCTACTTCTAGTGTCTTACCAGACTAGTGGTGACCATCTCCTCAAACCATTTGGACTGGGACTGGTTGTAAAGGTCCACACAGCGCATCAGCTCATCTCCTGGATCAGGATGCCAAACAGAAAGACAGGGTGTCAGCTAGAAGTTGCACATGCTCTCCAGTAGGTGGAGCTATGATGCGGCCTCTTGCCCACTGCTGCAGTAGTTATGGCAACACT
Source organism: Lota lota (assembly GCA_026745465.1). Taxonomy (NCBI): domain Eukaryota; kingdom Metazoa; phylum Chordata; class Actinopteri; order Gadiformes; family Lotidae; genus Lota; species Lota lota. Next base: position 1,095,027 of record JACYXH010000410.1, on the reverse strand, counting down.
TTCAAGCATTGCATCACAAGGTATTACGTGTGAACACACCCACAGAAAAGTGCTCACTCAAACAAAGACACACACACCTCTCTCACCTGTACACATGCACATACGCGCACACACACACACGCACACACGCACACACACACACACACACACACACACACACACACACACACACACACACACACACACACACACACACACACACACACAGACAATCATCCGAACGGCTTGGCTAATATGACTGTCCACAATAACAGGAAATACATTGACTGGCAATTGACTGTATTTTACTGGCAAAATCAGACAAACTATCACTGAAGAGGAAATGATGCAGCTGTATTTTGTATTGTTCATGACGTAAGGCATCATATTTCAAGGCCTCTCCGGTTAATACGAATATTCACACAATCAGATTCCTTTAATCTACTGTCACTGCTGACAGACACAGAAGGAGTACCTTTCTTTTGTTTTGTAAATATCATTTTGGCCACAATAACTGTTTTTAGTTTTTCGAAAGAAAGCTGTATATTAATAAAGATGACGATGTTGAAGATGTGGAGAGACTTTGTTGTGATCGTGCGATCGAGAGCAGATGCGTTTGGTGTCTCCGCCACAGAGCAGTGCTCAGTAACAACTGCTGCTTAATCACAGCTTGCAAAAGTGTTATGGAGGAGTGAAGTGTGTGTGTGTGTGTGTGTGTGTGAGAGAGAGGTGTGTGTGTGTGTGTGTGTGTGTGTGTGTGTGTGTGTGTGTGTGTGTGTTTGTGTGTGTGTGAGAGAGAGAGGTGGGTGTGTCAGTGTCTGTGTCTGTGTCTGTGTGTGTGTGTGTGTGTGTGTGTGTGTGTGTGTGTGTGTGTGTGTGTGTGTGTGTGTGTGTGTGTGTGTGTGTGTGTGTGTGTGAGTGTGAGTGTGTGGTTGTCGTGCCTGGTCGGAATATGACCTCACCACGCAGTGTGAAGGAGGTCTGCATCTGTTTGCTTTTACCACCACCACCACCACCAGCAACCTCCCTGGAGATCACGCTCTCACACCACTCCATCCTCTTGTTTTAGGATGCCTTTATAGTTCTCGTGTTGGGTTTTGTGTTATGAAATAGCCATGCTTTTGCTAATGCGGCTTTTAACCTCCAGGGCCATTTATTCACTGTTTGCAAACAGATGACCTGGTTGGTAGGTAGGTGGAGGTCAAGGTTCATGAGCTGTGCTCCTCTTGATGAGTGAGTGAGTGAGTGAGTGAGTGATAGACAAATGTGAGAGAGAGAGAAATGTGAGAGAGAATGTGTAAAAATGCTTTTGCATTTGTGTGTTTTGGGTCTGTTTGCTGATAAAGGTTGAGTGCGTCATGTAAAAGAGGAACAGACACGTTGGATATCCATGGCTCCTCTGTGTGTTCTGGTGAGGAACTCAGTCACAAACCCAGGAGATTAAACTCAGCTGGTTCCCTTCCAAAGCATGCGTCACCGCATCTTAAAACGATAGATATATAAACTATCGGCAATCGCACTGTAACAAAATATATTTCTAAAATAGAAATAATAAAATAGAACATCTGGAGGGAAGGCAGAACTTGTCCGGAAAGTGTCAGGAAGCAGCTGTTAGGAAATCGGACAGCCACTAGGTCGCTGTGCACGTTCACATTGACATTCATACGTTCATATATTTGATATTGTCCAAAGACACCTGCAGGTGAGGCTGAAAGTGACACAACATACCTCCCCCACCACCACCACCACCACCAACCCACTCCCCCTCCAAGACCAGAACCACTGGCCTACGACCAGAACCACTGGGCCATGACCAGAACAACTGGGTTACGACCAGAACCCCCCGGGCTTTGGGCAGAATCACTGGGCTATGACCAAAACACACACACTCCTCCTCCTGACCTGCTTGTGTGGACTTCCTGCGCGCCTTCTTGATGTCCTCCTCCGTCTTGTTGCTGAGTTTCAGCTCCAGCTGCTGGGTCTTCACCTCCAGGTCCTTCTGCCTGTCGGCCAGAGCTCTGCGGGCCTGGACCGGACAGGAAGAGGATACGCTGAGTTGAATGGTTAAACACACCGCGTTTATAGGAAGGGCTTTTCTTGTCATCTCTTTTAGAAAGAGGTTCAAAAATAAATCCACCAATGGCGTTTTTGGCGATTGCAGGACCATACGGGTATGGGTGATTAAACCATTGTAGCCGTCTCTCCTGGCTTCACTAAAACATACGTTACCATTATCATTGGTCAGAATGACTCTGTTGGGACGATTCTGGAGAAGAGCATTTAGCGTGAGCTAAATATCGGCAGAAATGAAAACAATGGAAAAGAAACAAGCAATATAGCACTTTCATTTCAGCATCAGTACTGGGTTTGTGGAAGTTTGTGGTCAACAAAACAGTGAATTGTGAGTTTTAATCTCCAGCTTGGACATTGTTTTCCAAAATCTCAGTCTTCAGTGAAGTAAAACACAGCATCGGTGTGTCCAGGAGGCCAAAACGCAGAGAGAACATTCTGTTTTTCGAAAAAGATGAGTACACGTGTGGTCTTACCTTCTCCACGGCAGCGTAGCGACCAATGAGCTGCTTCCGCAGGTCGGCGATGTGGTGGTCGAACCTCTTCATGTCCTTCTTAAAGTTGTCCCTGAACGACAACAAGGGTTTCTCCACCTCACTCTGAAGCTGCGGGGGAGGGGGGGGGGGGGGGGGGGGGGGGGGGGGGGGAAGACACGTCAACGGTTAAGCTATGCCGTCGCCAGTCAAGCTTTGTTTACTCTGTGAAATGAACATTGGATTTGTCTCTCATTGGGATTATGCTGGAGGCAACTGGAGGAAAAATGAAAGCTTTGTGTCTGCAAGAAAAAGAATGAAAAGACGGAAAGTCTGTTTATCTGACAGAACTGTCAACAGATGAACCGTTTCGAGTGAAAACAAAAGTTATAAAGTAGGTCAGAGCAGTCTTTGACATGGAGGATATTTAATATTGCCGGGACGTATAAGGACTGGATGTTTCTGGAACATGTCATAAAAAATAAAAACACTGAGGCTCTTCGATCACAACCCAGGTCTGTTCATCATCTCAACGCCATCATGTGTCCCAGCAGACCCGGCCTGGGATAGGAGGAGCAGCTGAATCTCACTCAAGCCTCTGTCCAAGGAATCCTTATCATGCACACACTTTTCTATATGTCTTCTTTCCCCCAAATCACACACTCTCTCTCTCTCTCTCTCTCTCTCTCTCTCTCTCTCTCTCTCTCTCTCTCTCTCTCTCTCTCTCTCTCTCTCTCTCTCCTCTCTCCCTCTCTCACTCTCTCTCCCTCTGTCTCCAAGTTCTGATGACTCCAGCCACAGGGCAGAGACTGCGTGTCAACTGACATCATTGGGTTAATTGAGCCTAAATGTGCTCCAGACTGCCATGCTTGCTGTTAGAGAGGAGAGGTCTGCTACGGGTGAGTGTGTATTGTCACACTCATCTGTGAACATTCCTGACATTGGCTGGTGCACAGCTGTGCACCCTGCTCAGCTGGGACTTCACTGGCATTTCAACCTTTGACCTTAACAGTGGTTTTGATGCTCAACCCCAGTCTAATTTCAGAATGACGCCATATTAGAACAGGGATGTCAGGAGAGTGGATGAGAAGAGCTTTTGGAAAAGAGCTAGAGAGAACGACACAATACACGTTAAAATGTACATTTGCTGGATTACTTTTCACTGTTTCCCTCGATTGGAAGTACTTTATTGATCCCAGATGGGACATTGGGGTAAATTGTTCCCTTATATAAAAGTCTCAGCAGGAGTTACAGACTTAAAAAACAAACACATATGCATGGGAACATGAATAAATTGTGAGCACTGTGGTGGAAAGCTACCTTGGAGGTAGTCTCTCAAATCTAAAGTCTGATAGCATACCATTTCAAGCTGTTTCACTTTTTTTTGCTGGGGCGGGATCTCTAAGCACGTAATTGGCCAACAGCAAAAACACAAACTCGGTCAGCACTTGTAAATTCAACTTATCCCGTAGGTGGTGTGAAGACAAGTTAAAACATCCGGTTGGGATGCCATGTGCTTAGACAAAGTGTCAAAGTACAAACACTGTGCAGAAATTGTAGAAATACCCTTATTAACATCCCCTTTCGAAAGCTTTATCTTGCTACTTTCTCTTCGGTAGAGTATCTCCGTAAAGAAACAGGAAACGTTGCGTATTTCCAACCCCTTTAGATTTTTGCCTTCCAACTCAGGCTGCGAGCCATCTCCCCCCAGGCTTTTTGCTATAACATAGTATGCCTGCTGGGTCCCAGATTACCTTGGAGGAGAACTTCAGATGAACCTCAGCTTCGTCTGCAAGGCTCTTCTTCAGCTGGGCCCAGGCCTTACCAAGCGTGCTGAGAGAGAGAGACATAGAGATATACAGAGAGAGAAAATGAAAGAGAGAGAGAAAGAAAGAAAAAAAGAAAGAGAGAGAGTGTACAGGAGTTAAATATTATACACAAGAAGGACCACACAGGCATTAAAGAAGGGATTGTCTTCGGGGTCGTGGTGGATGTTGTTGATAAAGGGGTGGTGCGGATGGTGGGGGGGGGGGGGGGGGGTTATAGTGAGGATAAGAGGAGAGAGTAGGAGGATGGGGGGGAAGTGCCGTGGAACGTGAAAAGAGACGGAGCGAGGAGGTGAACAAGTCACAAGATCTAGAGAGACGGTGGGAGGAAGCTGCTGGTTCACACACACACACACACACACACACACACACACACACACACACACACACACACACACACGCACACATGATCACACCCGTACACTTAACTCACACACACACATGCACAGAGACAGATGGGAGTGCTCTGGCGGGTGTTGCTCCCAGATGCCCAGGGAGTCAGTAAATACGGAGTGGGAGCTGACCTGAGGTCAGAGATGAGAACGTATGGCAGCCTATATACAGCAGCCCTCAGCTCACTCGTAAGATCAGTGTTTGGTTACAGAGAACCGCCACGTAAAAATAAAGAGAATCTAGTTGAGTCCAATAATTTGTCATACTCATAAATGTCCTTAAAAGAAAACACTTTTTCTTCTGCATTTTCCCCCACATTGCACACTTACACTATAAAGAGACAGAGATAAAAATAAATAAATAAATGAAGTTGAAACTTTTACAACTATTTTTATAAAAGTGTCCACTTGGCTGGCGGACCAGAGCCCTGGTCCCTGTGGGGGCCGGAGTGGAGGGCTGCGGGGGGCTGACAGTATTTATGGCTGAGCAGGTCACTTCAAAGAGCTCCTCCAAATGAAAGACATGTTTGGAATTACTTCAGACATCCAACACATTCCGAACAGCACCAGCACCACCCTCTGGCACCTGCTCCAACTCTGGGCCTGCCTGAACACTGGGAGACCCTGTGAGAAGAATTGTATATAAACTCAGCAAAAGGTCAAGGGTTAGACCGGGGTGTTTGGGGGGGGGGGGGGAGCATTTAATTTCAGAGGCACTTTACCAAACGGTCATGAAATGAGAAATGCAAAAGGGTATGACCTCTGTGTTCTTGGGAAGTTACGACCACTGAAGATGTTCTGAGGCATGTTCCAAATCTCTTTTTCCTGGGATGAACTAACCCTTTGAGGAAACCCAGGCTAACAAAACCTTGCCCACAAAAAACAGCTAGGCTTTAAGGACAAGACAAGCTAGCCATCTGGCTAAGCTAGCATGGGAAACATGCGTCCTATGTATGTGTGTGTGTGTGTGTGTGTGTGTGTGTGTGTGTGTGTGTATGTGTGTGTGTGCGTGTGTGTGTGTCGGGAGGGGCACCAGCCCAAAACACTACCCACAATCCTTCAGTCCCCTTCTGTCACTATCATGTTCTTTGAAGGCTTGGAGTTCCCCGATGACAGATGGACGCCGGCCAGCAACATAACTCCTGAGACATGAAGCGGCCATCGATTGCTACATTTATTCCACCAGAACATACCCAGCTACGTCTATTCCACCAGCACATAAACAACTACATATATTTGATCAGAACTTAACCAGCTGCATCCATTACACCAGAACATACCCTAATACTTCCATTACACCAGAACATACCCGGATGAACATTTAACTCTCATATGCCTCAAATCCATCCAACAAACGGTAAATTCAAGAATAGCCGGGCAATTTATTGGGGCTAGGTCTGGCCAGAGGGCAGGAACTGACCGACAAAAAGATGATTGTCTGGCGCGGGCTTGACGACAATGCAGCATAATGGCAGCATTGTGTCAGTGTGGTTCTGGGTTCTGGGTAGGCGGAACTGGCTGGAATTATCCACATTTCTATATGGAACAATCGCTGCCAAATCCCACACAGCCCCGTTATTAGACTGCTTCTACGCCAAGAGAGAGTTGTATAATGAGCAAGACATAAAGATATGTTAATAATAATAAAGATGAGGGGGGGGGCTATTGAGAGATTCTGTCCAGGTCAGCGTTTTGTTCTCCACTCGGATCTCAAAAGTGACTTTATTCGGGTGTCGCAGAGGACAATAACTTGTCGCGTGTTGCTATGACAGCAACACATTTCCCAAAGTCCTAATAAGGACATTGCCGTTAACGGCGGTGTTCATTGTGTGGCGTCCGCATCAGCCTCATCAGTCCCCCCCCCCCCCCCCCCCCCCCGTGGTCTGGTCTCATTATGTGACTGTAGCCCCGCTCATCTCTTTATTACAGAAGCATCACCCCCCCCCCCCCCCCCCCCCCCCCCCCTGCTGCTCTCAGCATGATCTGTCCTCCAGCATGATCTAGACCTGAGAAACACCAGTCCACTCCAGGGTAACACAACCACAAACCACACACACACACACACACACACACACACACAAACACAAGCACACACACACACAAGCACACACACACACACACACACACACACACACACACACAAACACACCCACCCACACACACACACTACCAAAATGTCTCCATACAGCTGAATGGTGTCTCTTATTTCTTTTTTTTCCTATCTTCACCCCTCCCTCCCTCCCTCTCCTCCTCATCCCTCCCTCCCTCCCTCCCTCCCCAATCCCCTTCCCTCCACTCCCTTGCTGTCGGGTGGAGATGAAAGAATCTCCAAAAGTGTACAGGAAGACTAGAGACATGGTCCTGCAGACCCTCGCAAACACACACACACACACACACACACACACACACACAGTCACATGCTTCACATGGCTGGTTGGTTGGTCGGTTTTGCCCGTGGGTAGAGGCAAATTATTTAATGTAGAACCGTCACGCTCTGCTATGTTCTGACATAAGCAGAGTACTGCTTCATTTCCATGTTGTACAAAACTCACGGTGTGCAACATCAACTCCGTTTCGGAGTTGAAAAAATGTGCAGCACTGTTGTCATAGCAACACGCGACAATTTACGGTCTTGGAAAAATGACGTACTTAGTCCTCCTTAATTTTCACAGAAACGGGGTTCATGTTGCAATTTGATGTTGCAAAACACGTATATGAAGCAGTACGCTCTAATCTTAGAACATAGCCCAGCGTCACGGTTCTCCTTTAAGTGCTTAGCAACCACACAACAACAACAACAACAACAACACAGGGCAGATTTACATACATAATAGGGGGGAGGAGATTACAGTCCAGATTAATTATATCAGGTGAGGGCCTCACTTCTCGGTCAACAAAGTTTCTGATCACTGAGAGCGTGTAGTTATATGAGTGAGGGGGATGCTTTCTGCAAATCTCTGACATCATGCACACACACACGCACACAACCACGCACGCACACTTTGTTGTGTGTACAAAAAACGAAAGCAGAGCTGCTGGAGATCCTTTCTGTTGTTGTTGTGTTTGGCACCAGAAAGTCCCCTAAATGGTGTGACTGATTTTCGTTTTTCCACACTAGATGTACAGTCAAGGTGCGTAAGATGTGAGATTTGAACGCTGAGACTCCACCCCAACCGTCCAGGTGGCATCAGATGACTGAACTAACCACACTGGGTTATAAATGAAAAATAGCCACCATTTCTGAAAATGTTTCTGTTTCTGAAACATTGCCATGGAGACGGCCCTTCCGGAATTGACTCATTTCCTTTGCTTGTGCTCAACATTTTAGTTCCCCCTTTTCATATGTGAAGACGCAGTGGGAGGGTGTGTGTGTGTGTGTGTGTGTGTCACTCACCCCTCTTCCTGGCCAGCTAGGGGGATCTGGGAGAGTTTGGAAAGGCTCCTAGCATACTCTTCCTCTATCTTTATCCTGCGAGAGAAGTAGAGAGCGCTGTTACCACATCGTTAACACAACATACCCCCCCCCCCCCCCCCCCCCCCCCCCCCCCCCCCCCCCCCCCCCCCCTGCATTGCGAAGCACTATTCTGCATGTCGACGACAGTAGAGAGGAAATCATGCACTCAAAAAAGTTGAAGTCATGTAGCATTCCCTGCTGGTGGTCATGGTAACCAACCACAATAAACACACGCATGCACACATATTGGAGGACAAAGACATACACACACGCACACACACACGCACACACCCACACACACGTTGGATCATAAGGACATGCCCATACATACACACAAACACACACACATACATTGGAGCACAAGGACATGCACACACATACACACACTCACAAATACACAGCCACACACACACACACACATACACACACAAACACATGTTATCGTACACACACGCACACACACACCAACACACACCTTGCTTCTACATCGGCGCTCTCTTACCTTTCGCGGACAAACTCTGCCATCTCCTTCTGCATCTGCTTCCCCTTCAGCTGCTTCTGCAGCAGAACCTCGAAGCCAGAGACACCTGCTGCTCCCTGGGGCTCCTTTTTATCCATCTGACGGATGGAACACATGGCGGGCCAGGACACAGGACACATTACATCAATTAGTAAAGACAAGACAGCTACACACACTCACCTACGCACCTACACACTCACACACCCACTCACACACTTTGAAACACACACAGTGAAACACACACACACACATATACACACATAAACAAACACTGAAAAAACACACACACACACATACACACACACTGACACCCACATACAGTGACACACATACTGATATACACACACACACATAGACTGACACACACACACAAAAACTGACACACACACGCTGCCCTTGTGAAGTGGAAGAAATGAACGCTACGGCGCGTGTTCTGGCTTGGAGACAATAAACGCTGCAGCAAACGCTCATGGGACTCTTCGTCTTAAAAGGTCAAGCTTTTTCACATTAAAACAAAATGATGGCCGATGTGTTGGGTAACGAAGACTGATCTGTTCTGCACAGTTCGTTAGGCATTGTCGGAAATACAGTCCTGTTGCTTTGACGAGGTGAAAAAGGGAAATACAGAGAGAGAGAGATATTCCTAGGGTCCCAGATATAGTTTTACATTACGGTCGTGTCATCCGCTGACTTCCTGTCTCCACACCTGGTTGAGATTACACAGCGGGGGGGGGGGGGGGGGGGGGGGGGCAGTCAGCAGCTGGCAGATGCTGTCTCTCTCTGAGCATTGTATTGTATGTGTATAGTTATGCTCTGCTCGGATGGTGATGTTGGTTGGTGTGGTGTGTGTGTGTGTGTGTGTGTGTGTGTGTGTGTGGTGTGTGTGCGTGTGTACGTGTGTACGTGTGTGTACGTGTGTACGTGTGTGTGGTGTGAGTGGGGCAGTTTGGATCCAAGTTAAGAGAATTCTGCTGCTCACTGTTCCAATATATGAGACTCTTCTAGACGGGTATGTGAACGTTAGACGTGAGACATTAATGTCACACAGTAGCATCACATAACAATGGCAACACAGTACATTTCAGCCAATAGCTGCTGGTCGTAGATTTCCTTTCTTTAGTGTCAGAGCTAAACGTCCTCTTATCCAGATACTTTCAGCACAGACACGTGCTTTGATGTCACATTGAATTGAAGTAAATACAAACTACTTTAAAACTTTACAATACAAAATAAATAAAACCTTTAAGAGTATGATTAAAACTTAAAAAAGGTAACATTGTGTGACTTTCACAGGGCTGTAAGTACCCAGAAGTAGTCGCAGTAGCTCCACTCATCTGGCTTCAGCAGCGGCTGCTCAACCGTACTCATAGGGAGCGGGAACGTCACGCAGTTGATCTGGAGCGAGAGACAAAGAGAGAGAGAGAGAGAGAGAAAGAGAGAGAGTGGTTGAGAGAGAGAGAGAAAAGAATAGAGACGTGGAGAAATAGTCAAGCAATGCAAATCACATGTGGTGTTTGGTCGCATTACCTGTGGTGTCATTTGGTTCATTATTACCGTTATAGAAAGGTGTTAAAAATTGTGGAAGCATGCACACACACGCACACACATACAGGCACACACACACAAACACACACATGCCAGGCTCAGTGTTGCTCTGGTAACGTACTGTCTGTTTTCTCTCAAGAATTGAAAACAATTGACTGTCATGTCCTTGGAGATATTGTTGTAACAACGTGTAGGTGTTTGTGTGTGTGTGTGTGTGTGTGTGTGTGTGTGTGTGTGTGTGTGTGTGTGTGTGTGTGTGTGTGTGGGTGCATGCATGCCCATGTGCATGTGTGTGTGGGTGCATGCATGCCCATGTGCATGTGTGTGTTTTGAATAAAACACCATCATATTCCACCACTACTAGAAGACTGAGGCTTTGTATCACTTCCTCTACTGGAATGAACAGAGACGGAACATAATGAGCTGGCATGAAGGGGTCTTCCCCGATGTTTGATCCCTAACTACTCTCTAGATCTGCTTTTATCTTTCTTTTTCTTTTGTTTCATACAGATCAGCGCCTTCCAAAATTATGAAAAATAAAAAAAGTAAACTAATAATACAATATATTGCAGGCTGTTTCACCGCCATTGTTAACACAATCACCAAACTTAGCTTACAATTAGGTATCTTTTTTTTACTTTGCTGAAATTGGTAAGAACAGTTTTACTCTGCTATGGATTGCAATCAGAAGCGAGTGATTAACTGCTCACCCCGACAACATTAGCCCCCGGGCTCACTTCAGTTGACCCAACCACAAAGTTGGGTCAAAGTTGAAATGGGAAAGTAGAACCAGACCATAAAACTGTTATAAGTGAGAGAAAAAAGAAATGCTGCTAAAAGAAAACACTGAAAGACTGAGTGATAGAGAGAGAGTGAGATAGATAGATAGACAGATAGATGAAGATAGAGAGGGAGAGAGACAGAGGGAGAAAGACAGAGGGAGAGAGATAGACAGAGAGAGAAAGTGAGTAACAAACAGTCATCAAATTATTCTCATTGGACCTGCTAAAACAAAACACAACCCATCCCACACTGCCAGAGTGTTCCAGAGTGTTCAGGGCCCGAGGATGTGATGACCGTGACACAAACTACCCTTCGTGGGTGATCAACATCGATACACACACACACACACACACACACACACACACACACACACACACACACACACATATATAGAAAATAAAATAAATTAATCAGAAAAGATCATCATTGTCCAAATAGGAAACAATGTTGTAAATGCTCCAACTTTTCCACTAATTATTACCAACACGAGTAGGAGCAGAACTCTCTTACTTTAGAAAATATTATTTTTTAAATATCCCAGCTTGTCGGTTCCCCTTTAATTGTTATTCTTCCAGGCAAACTAAATTCAATTCAAACAGGAAGGACATCACTATAATATTCACCTATATTATTGAATTTGGTGTGTTTGTATATATGCAGCTCAGATTCACACCCCCACCACACCATCTTCACATGCAGGACGGCACAAAGATTGTAATAAGCGATGAGCCGGTGTCTGGTGAGTGTCTATGTGGTGAGTGTGTGTGTGTGTGTGTGTGTGTGTGTGTGCATGTGTGAGTCGGTGAGAGATGTGGGATGTGGGGGCAGTACTCACGGTAACCGTGGTTTCCTTGCTCTGCTTCCTGGTGGGCGACACTGATCCGGGGTTCTGAGAAGAGAGGTGGAGCCACTCGTTAAGCACGGAGTCTTCGCTTTCGGACATGATGTCTACACACACACGCCCCTGCTGGCACTTTCTGGCAAGCGGTTTCCTCTCCATGCCCTATCCTCACTCTCCCTTTCTCTCTCTCTCTCTCTCTCTCTCTCTCTCTCTCTCTCTCTCTCTCTCTCTCTCTCTCTCTTTCTCTCTCTCTCTCTCACTGCAAGGCAGACACGCAGAACTCCGTTGTGTGTGTGTTTCCCTCCAACGCCTGACTAGTTTACTCAATGCCAATGAGCTCTCTGTGTATATGTGTGTGTGTGTGTGTGTGTGTGTGTGTGTGTGTGTGTGTTGCTATAAAGAGTGGGTGTGAAGGTCTATATCTCTGCGGTCAGAATGGGTAGTTCACAGCTTAGCTGTGTAGCTGTGTCGGTAGCTGTGCCCTCTCTCTCTTTCTCTCTCTCTCACTCTCTCTTTCACTCTCTCTGAAACTCTATTAACGTGTGTGTGTGTGTGTGTGTGCGTGTGTGCGTGTGTGTGTGTGTGTGTGTGTGTGTGGCATGCCATATGTGTGTGTCTTGGCAATGGATAAAAACATGCTAAAACTGTCACCATGCAAATGAAAAACATGGGATGGTGAAAATAATAAAAAATTATAATTGAATTGAATGAATTATAATAATAACAATAATAATTATAACTCTGTTCTGATCAAAAGATTAACATACACCTTGATATCTAAATGGAATCTCAGGTTTTGCTTTCGTTCAGAAAACCACATCCCCTGCGGTGTGACTGGTGACACTCAAGTACCACAGAGCCATCCTAGAGCTGGCTGACTGGAATCAACGTTGAATTGTTTGTCACAGCAGCACAATATGGTTGGCTTAAGTATGACTTGGCCCACTACAGTCAATAAAGAAAACAAAGAAGACAAACAATGGCCAAAACCTCTGTGTGTGTGTGTGTGTGTGTGTGTGTGTGTGTGTGTTGTAACTAACTAAGTGCCCTGACAGTATTAATAAGGGACCACTAAAGCTGACACTCCAAAACACAAAGAAACAAGAAGAGTAGTCTCAGAGAAGAACGTTGTTGTGGTATTTTTTACTTTAGGTTTTTCCTTGGTTTGTGATGTGAGGTTAGTTAGCAGGAGAAGCCTGGGAAGCAGGCGATGAGGAAGGGTCATACCTGTGGCTCATTGCTCGTCTTCCTCACCAAGACATTGTGTTCCGGATGATGCAAGGGGCTGCCACCGGAGTGAAACCCGTTCACTACAAAATAAGAGCGGTGCAGAAGAGAGGGGGAGAACATGAGTATAAAGAGAGTGGTAGAGACACCCCACAACAACAAAGAAACTCTATTTACTGCTTCAAAGCAGAACTGGTTTTCAGGAAAACGTATCCCTAAAATAACGTCTTTTTTCATGTTTATGACTTGGGGATCAGAGAGGTTTTTACACGTGTCTGCTACATGTATCTATGCTACGTTTAGCGTTCCATATGGCGTGTGTAGCATCTGCCTGCCATCCACAGCTCAGGAGAAAGAAACCTTGTTAAAATATTATATATGAATATGTTATATATCATTATTAAAAGGTATCAGAGACTGAGCACACAAGAAAGGGGTAGATTTGAGCTGCTACATAAAACGTGTTCAAATGACTAAGAAGAAGTAAGGAGATAAAATATAAGGTTGTGGTGATGTGCGGTCAGTTGAATTTCAGTTGATGAATTCCGACGCAACTAAAACTAAATACTTCAACAACTCAACACTTGAAGAGATGAAGGTGCACACACTCTTCCCTAGGCTACTTCTGCGTCTGCATTCAGAGTTAAACTATTCCTTTAAAAACGTAATTGCACACAAAGCAGCAGTGAGTTCTGTCAGGGACAATTGCAAAACACAGATGCAGTCAAAACAAGCAGAGGTTGGGGGCAGCTGGTTGGCTCAATCCGCTAGTGTGCTAACCATGTTAGCAACACTCATTGTAGCGACCCAGGTTTGATTCCCACCTGTGGTACTATGCTCCATGTCAGTCCCTCTCTTTCAACCCACTTCCCTGTCTCTCTTCAATTTCCTGTCCATAAAGGCACAAAAAGCCCATTCAAATGTATACAAAAACAAACAGGCTGAATCTAACTTAATATGCACTATTATTGGCTTGGGCTAGGCCTAATTTTAGTGGGGATTTTATATTGCAGTTATTTTAGTTTTTTGGTTTCCAGCCCAGAACTCATTATCTTCCCTAAAACATCCCAATTACGTAACTGAGAACGTGTCTCTGTGAGTATCAAAATATAATTATACAATATGGATTCAGACAGATCAAGTCCTTTTTTCAATGCGTGACGTGCCTGCTGAAGAACACCTTTGAAACGCAGAAAACCATATTTTCTGTGGCTGTTTGTCAATCTTAAGGAGCCGCGCCAAACTGGGAAAAACAGAGAAGGCCTTCAGTTCCACAGTCAAGACTACTGATCAAATTAGTCACAGGAAGTGTGTGTGTGTGTGTGTGTGTGTGTGTGTGTGTGTGTGTGTTTGGAGGAGGGGGTCACAAGCTTTTGTGCGACTGGAATTTTCTGAAACACTTTCAGCCTCAGGGGACAAGAAGATGAAGAAGAAGAAATTGAAGAAGAAGAAGATTCATGGGAAAGAGGGAGAGAAAGGATATTTCTTTGACTAAAATTTATAAAGTTGTTAAATTCTAAAGGAAATTCTCTGTAAAATACGAGGTTCTGCTACATTCAGCTGCAAAGGTTAGTTTTCTGTTGGCTTGGATTGTGACGTGCGTTCGGACAAAGTTTGACAACGCGCCTCGCACCTGCTCCTATGGGACCCAATGTGTCCATCACAGTGTTTTTCCTCAGATGTCATTTTTTGAATCTCCTGGGCAGAAGTTCTCATGCTAAAGCGGGAGGTTTACTCACTCTTTAAAATCTCTAACAGTAATATCACACCATGTTTCTGCTCCGAAGCCTACAGGACTAACAAACAGCTGGTTGGCCTGTTCGCTCACTTATCAATGAGCCAATCAGATCCTCAGGGATCAACTCACATCTATTTAGTGTTTTTCCTCCACAATTTTGCTTGATTTGGGAAGGCTTCCTATTGCAGATGTCACATCACTATCAGAAATGTTCACCCCCTAACTACTGAAATCAAGTATTCAAGTTCAGTAACATAAGGACACCAGCTTTGTATCAGACAGAAAACCTAAAGTTGTAATCTCGGATCCAGCAGTCCTTCTTCGTTATAGCAGAACTTATTGGGGGACATGGCATGGGGCCTGGGTCGTAAACCAAAAATGTCCTTGTTTCCTGTTTCGTTGCAGATATTCTACCAAATAATGCTCATTTGTGCGAGTGGATGAAGCTTTCAATAAGTGTACTGCTACAGTGGGCATAATACAACATTTTAATTGGTGACATATTGACATAATGGTGGGTAAGATATGGTGTGAAGGTGCTTCACTGTAGTACCTGCTGGGAGGGAGTTCTTGTGTCTCAACGAGGATTTGGGAGTCCCAGGTACACTGGACGGCCTCTCCCATGTGGTTTCTGTTGGGAAGTTGTTGACAAAACATAAGACAGTACTTTATGAAGCTCAGACAGGAAATCCAGGTGTCACAACAGCAAGTACCGGACAGTATTAGAAAAATACTGTCCGTTATACTGTCTGTTAGAAAAAATCTTTTTTTTACAATATGGTCTCTATACACAATATTAGAAGTAGGAACATAGATGCAACAGCTGTGACAGTAGAGATTGACAGTATATGCTACATAATTTAAACAAAACATTATTACGTGTCTAAATTGAGTAGGTGACTTGAGGGAAAACCAAAACCTCACGCAATTATTTTTTTATGAAAAGTGATGTAGTGGGTCAAACTGGGGCTTGACATAGTGTTGCTATGGAGTGATCAAGGTCCAAATCTCGACTTAAATGCACAGTTTTAAAAACGTAGGATAAAATGTAAATATGGACTCATATTTCCCTTCTATTGGTTTAACGCATGCTTTAATTACATGTAATTTGCCGTTTGGGGTTACCAGGTAACGTCAATCAAACACTCTGGTTAAACCCACCAAATCAGATTGTAGAAAGTGTTGTGGCTTGTGCAAGAGAGCAAAAGCCTGAACAGCAACTTACCCCCGCCCCTATATGAACAGTGAAGTATCTACCAGAATGTGGTGATTTGGCATTTGATAAAATGTGATAGTGGGCGGGGACAAGCTCAAACAGGGTGTTTGGTTTTCTGTGTCCAGTAAATGCTAGATTATTTAGCAAACTATTGTGTTTCATTAGATCGTAAAACGACTACTAATATAGGTTTCCGTTCATCCTAATTGCTAATTATCAGCACCTGTGCAAAGCTGGCACGCCGTATATATAATCAACAAGTCTATTGTTAGGAAACAATGCAAATGTTCTTGATGTCACTTCATTTAAATCCAGAATTTATTTAATCTCCGGTTTTGTTTGCCAGTTGAGATCACCAGATGGAATGCTTTTGATGAACAATGTTCCCGACTCTTGGGGTTAGGCCTGAAAACTGTTTGCATCCGCTTCGTCACTACCGTTCTTCACCCATTCACAGAAAAAAAAGCAACAACTGAAAAGAAGAAGAAACAGCTTTAGAGGACCAACCCACTTCCACATCTTCTCTCGCTGATCTCTCCATTTGTTTCAAGGGGAGCATTTGAGGGCAATCAGCCCCTTTTCACTGTCAAGATCAGAGGAGGGAGAGGGAGAGGGAGAGAGAGAGAAAGAGAGAGAGAGAGAGAGAGAGAGAGAGAGAGAGAGAGAGAGAGAGAGAGAGAGAGAGAGAGAGAGAGAGAGAGAGAGAGAGAGAGAGAGAGAGAGAGAGAGAGAGAGAGAGACCGAAGAGTGTTTTGATTTCATTTGGGTGCTTCCGATGACTAGTGAGCCTGGGCTCGGTATCAGAGACAGCAGATGGGATCCTGAACGGCTCACATGACAGAAGGGCGGGAGAGAATGCTAGCCGGTCGTTCAACCTTTTTTTCAGTTTTACGAAGAAAAAAAAACCTTCAACTTAATGGGTCAATTCCTCTGCGTTAGCTAGTCGTTAGGAAATCAATAACCCGGGAGGAATAGGGATATCCATGCAGAAACAGACTTAATCTCTTTAGCGCACGGAAATAGTTTTTCAATGCGCTCGCTTTTCCGGGGGGTTAGTATAGTCAAAACAATTTATAACCCAATTAGATTTTACAGTGTATGCTCAAAAAGTAATGCTTATGATACTCAGCGACTGAATACTAGGCAAAATGCTAAGAAAACATTTCTATATGTGAACTTGACTTTGAAAAAGTCTGGTAACCAGGCAACTGGGGCTTGAAAATTCAGATTTCCTGCAGTGTTTCACTTCAAAATAATTTACACAGGTAACAAGCAGTAGTCCCACCTGCCCGCTGTAATTTCAAGATGCTAATAAAATTACTGTCACTTTGAATTACACAACCAAATGTGTACAGTGTGTGTAAGGTCACAATAAACAAATGAAATCTCAAATCCATATCAACATCAACTGTAATTGATATACTGTATACTGAATATATCAGATCATTATCACAGAATAACTACTGTATATACTATTGACTGTTGGATTATTGGGGATTTTGATAATAATAAAGCATGTTGTGCTGTATGTAAATATATCAATGCCTGGTAACGTTCCCCGATGTGTGTTGTGATAATAAATGAGTCCACATTGGCCGGTAGTTAATGTCCTGGGAGCCGTGTAGAAGCGTGACGTGGTTCGCTCCCGCGCCAACTTGGCTCCGGCTGCGATGCCCACCAGACGCTCAGCGGGATCTCCAAGCCTATGGGCGATGGTTGGATTGGACAAAAATAATGTCCTCAAGGCTTGAGACTTCCATGTTTTATTAACAGCCATATGACGTTCTGCGCTGTTCCACGAGCTGCCTTCTGTCTCAAGATGAACACTGAAGCCGTCCACTGTCAAAACTAGACCCAACTAGTTCAATGTTAGGAGTACTTCCAATGTTGGTCCAATATCAGTAATGTTTACCCCCAACACCACTGCTTTAAAGGTGCAGTAGGTACGATTTATGCGCAATAATTTGAGTTTAATTTGTGAGAAATGGCACAGCCATATGTCAGTTATTTGTGAGTGAAATGCCCTGTGAGAATCTCTGTTCTAGTTACAGTAACTCTGCCTGCCTCAGCATGAGACAATTTAGATTTTAGACCACTCTCGGCTCTTCCTGGCGATTCAGGGCATCTCTTCCATGTCAATCACATGTACACTTTTTGTTTTGTTGAGTTTTGAAATCGTCCTCTCTCCTGCTCTTTTCTGCTCTCTCTCCTTACAACGCTCAGATCTTACCTATAGCAGCTTTAAGGCTTGGTTCGTTTGTTGAGGCTAGTTGTGTAAAATGAACAGATCATCATTTTACACAATCATCACACAATACCTATGTTGAGAATTGGTGGTAAAAAAAATCATAGTGACAAAGGTCATAGAAGACATTGCTGTCAAACCCAATCACAGGAACAAGATTTACATGATTAATTTTATTTTATTTTAACGTGAACCATCGCAGCACCGTAGCCGTTTTCTAAAAGAACATCTGTCCTTCTGCCTGAGCAAACATAAAATCAAATAGGTAAACCGTGAGCAAACCAACACACAGGCACACTGATAAACTGCACACAGGACCATATGTAAACAGGTAGCTCCTCTCGGGAATGCATTTGTATAGAGTCCGTGTTGAGAGTATGAGGAAAGCCACGAGGGGGGTAGCTGAAGACCACAGACCAGAGAGTTCTGCTTCTAATACAAACAACAACCTCGTGTAAACGAGCAGGAAGAGGCATCGCTTGGAGCAACAGACCATCACATATGGACAACAGGCCACCCATACACACACACACACACACACACACACACACACACACACACACGCACACACACACACACACATACACACAAGCTCTGTTGCTATGGCAATGGAGAAACATTAAACATGTGTATATGAGGAGTTTCTCCGAACATGGTCTGTGCAAAAGCACTCCCTCACATGAAGACACATACACACATACACACACACACAATAACACACACACACACACACACACACACAATGGTAAACACACTGTACACATTCTCACACACATACATACACGCTTTCTCTCTCTTGCTCTCTCTCTCACGTTCTCACACACACACACACACACACACACAGTACCCTGATCTAATCTCGCTGAACTTTGCTTCTTGCAGAAATAGCCCAGATGCCATAAATAACGAAGGCTCTCAAAATGCTAAATGCTATCAGATGGGGTCTTTTGGAAATGGTTGTTAACGGTAACGGTCGTTACCACCAGTGTGTGTGTTGCTGCCAGAGACCAACAGGGACCATGGTTCTTGCTAGGGGCCGTGCGGCCTGCTGTAATGACTGCACTCGCATGTGAACCGGGCCTTCTCCACAGCTTTCTCATTATGTCAGGAAGGGAGGAAAACCAAAGACCTGAGGGTTATTTTCTGCTCTGGCCTCAGAGGACACTTTGACAATACTGCTCTGTGTGTGTGTGTGTGTGTGTGTGTGTGTGTGTGTGTGTGTGTGTGTGTGTGTGTGTGTGTGTTGGGGGAGGGGGGTGTGTGTGTGTGTGTGTGTGATGATCAACTGTCCACAGTGGTCATGTTCAAACGTGGTAGGGAATCTCACTATGTTGGAACTAATGGGTAGTGAGCTCATGACCTCCGTAGTGTGTTAAGAAGAACGCGTTGCATCGCCAGGTGTTGATGGGAGCCCAGAAGTCAGTCTGTACTATGCTGAGTCGCATCACCTTCAGCAACACGGGACATGGCTTCATGTGTGGATTGCTTATTTTTGATCCAATTCTGCATTTTTTACCTGATTTGCCCAGATGGAATAAATGAACACATGAACAAATGCAAGAATAAAAAAGGAGACACAAATGACCTCCCAATAAGTAAATAATATATTTCAGAATTTTAAAGAGCCAAACAAACGTCAACCCTGCTGTAGCATCCATGCGACCTGACAGAAGGAAGAAAGACTAGAAACACAGCGTTGCTCCGGCATAGGATCCATCTGATGTCTGTTGTTTAGTGGTTCCCAGCTCGGATGCAACCTACCGCCTCTTCTCCTTTAACCTTGAGAGCAGGCGGATCTGTCTCTCTGCACTCGTCTCCTCTGGTCTGGTGACTGTGGGGTGGGGCCCTGCTCTTAAAATAGAATCTGCTCCGGTGTGGCAGGACCAGACCGATCCCCGTGTGCAACAATCCCTGGGAAGACCTACAGCCACTATGCTAATGCCTGGTTAATCCCTCCACAAGTTGTGTTGAAACGACACGATTAAACCCACGGTCTCGCTTGCTGAGTGGAGGAATGGTACTGCCCTAACTGTCAATCAATCATCCCAGTCAGTATCAGTTGAACGCCAGACTAAATCACACCCAACCCCAACCCTCCAGCACCAATCCAGGCTACGTGTCCCCCCCCCTGCCCTAGGTTCACATGGGACAAGTCCTGGCGGGCGATGCCAAGACCGTGCAGAAGAAGACAGGGCGGGGTGTTGTGCCAGTCTGTGTGGTGTGTGTTATTGTGTCTGTGTCTGTCCCACTCTAATGGAGACTCAACAGGAGACAGAACGCTGACTGTTCAGACAGAAGCAAGGTGGCGCAGGGAGGCGCAGGGAGGAGCAAGGAGGTGCAGGGAGGGGCTGCTATCAGACGAGTGTCTCTGCTGTTCTCTCTCCTCTCTCTCCTGTCGCTCTCCTCTCTGTCTCTCGATCTATCTCATCTCATTTCCATCCACTTCTCACTCCTCTCTCTCTCTCTCTCTCTCTCTCTCTCTCTCTCTCTCTCTCTCTCTCTCTCTCTCTCTCTCTCTCTCTCTCTCTCTCCCTCTCTCCCTCTCTCCCTCACACCACTAGGCGTAAAGAGACTCTGGGTGCCAGTTCAAAAGAACAGCTCCAGAACGATCGTAGTTATTTAATAAGAATCAAATGGGTGTCCAGGTTGCTGAGGTGATCGTACAATATTTGGGGAGTTATTGAAATGACTTCAAATCATTTAAACTCCTGACTATAACAATATAGAAAAGAATAGTGTCCCTTTTAATCCTAGGTGATATCCTGGGAAGTGCTTAATGTATTCCCGAACTATCTTTCTTATGACAGATGTGGTCCTTAAACGGTAGGTGATCACTCAAGTGAAAAACCTACACAGACAAGTCCCGAGATCTGTGTAGTAGCAGAACGACTGCATCTGTTTCTGAGCTCTTACCATTGCTGGATGTGTTGACGTAATAGCGCCGCCCCTGTGGAGACATGTAGCACCTCCAATGGGGAGGCAGGGGCTCCTTCAGGTCCTCCATCGGCAGCTGACTCAGAGATGAAGTTCTCTGTGGAGAAAGAGAAATACATATTTCAATAAGCAGCACATGAACACAAACAAACTCATCAGCCGCCGGAAGATCATTGAAAGAGATCCAAACAAACTCCGCTCCATGTTTGCCGTGGATTTGTTTGCAGATAATTACGCATGATTGCAAGAAATACAAATATAGATACAACCCAACCTCAGTGCAAAGCTGGCAGCGCAACTCAGAATTCGGATTTACAGGCTAATCTTTTTTGCTCATGTGTTTCACAAAACAGCAGCCGCTGACATCACGACGTCATCGGGGATCGCTGAGTTTGTCAACAGCCACACGAAGAGCAACAAACTGCTGTCGGCCCGTGCAGTTTGCAGCGGAGCGCGGCGCTCTGAGAGTCAACACACGCTCACCGTTGACTAACATTAGCCGGCGTGTACGCCAAGCGAGGGCCGGCTACAGCTGCCATCGATTAACATGAAAACAATATGGCAACGAGGCAAGAAGCAGTAAAACACTGTGTAGCGTAGGCCACGGGGAGGCCCGGGGAAGACGTATCGGATTCCATATGGACTGCAGTCGTGTTTCACAGGCCTCCAGGCTGTTTGAGTTTCACCAAATGTAAGGACTTCAATACGGTCGCTGCTGCGGTGATCCGGGGGTATCATGTGAAAGGCCAGTTGAGCTACTATTTTCGTGTTTACAGTAACATGACATCAGGCCTCGTTGTGTAAACGTCACTGTGTATTTCTGTTAATCACAAGGGATTCTTGCATTCAAAAATCTAGAGTTTTCAACCCTGACGGAACCCAGAGCAAGAGCAATGAGCACGTTTAGAGACGGAGGCGGTGGTCTTCAGTGAGAAACTTCAGACTTGCGCTGAAAGCTTATATTTGGTGAACTTGTCGTCTGTCGACACCCAGTTCAACCAGTAAAAGAGCATTTGGTCTCTGAGTTATTTGCCAAAAATGTATGGAATGGGAAAGGGAGTGATGGCGACCCTTTTACCAAAAATAAGCAAAACATATTTCTAAGATAGTGAGGCATCCGTGTCCCAGCCATTAAGCAGTAAAAGAGAAGAAGCACTTTGAAGCATGTGACGAACACATTGTAAAGAACTTTGACTGGCCACAGGTCTGAAAAGCGCTATATAAGTGCAGTCAATGGTAAATGCAAATTTACCATTCACTATATGTTTTCAGACAGGCTTTTGGGGGCGCTTAATGTTTGCTTCTGTTTTTGTGGTTTTTATGTGTCTCTGTCTGTTTGTTTCTATCTTTGACTGAAAATGTGTGTGTGTGTGTGTGTGTGCGTGTGCGTGTGCATATGTGTGTGTGTGTGGGGGTTGGGGACGTAATCCAGTAAACCACAACTGATGGGCGGTTGTGGCCGAGGCCAAACCATCAAAGAATATCTTGGCTCATTTACAAACAGGAAAATATTTTGTTTCCAGTGACCAGAGATGAGCACACTTCGACAAACTGAAATCAACATGGTCACATGGCCCATTAATGCGTGCGAACACACAGGGAACGACGGAGACTTGGTTATGGACTCTGATCTATTCTGGGATCAATACGTAGCGTGAGGTGTGTGTGAGTGTGTGTGAGGCAATGCATCCTTTAATTGTTAAAAAAAGTACATCGCAGCAGCAGTAGCAGTAGCGCTAACAGTAGCACTTTGTGTGTTTGTATGTGGGGGGAGGGGGGTGTCACCTGAGTCTCTGAGAAAACAAGACAGCGAGAAGGAGGTCAGGCGTGTGTGTGTGCGTCTGTGTGCGTGTATGTGTGAAATGTAAATGTGTGTGTGTGTGTACGATTAGGTCAGTGTTTTATCAAATGACTTGGTTGTATTAATGTATACCAGCAGTTCTAGACCGGTTACAACTTTCACTACTGACAATTGGTAGAATCACTATGCTCAACTCTAACCTAACCTCTTGAACAGTAAAAGCCTTGGGTCCTTGAGTACTGAACAATTGAATAAAAAATTTGTATATTTAGACAGCTATGTACATCCACAATGAGATATAGTTATTTGTCTATTTATCTGTTATTTATCCAAATTGGACTTGCAAACTTTTACAAACGATCACGCAATTACCAGTCTCTACCATGCTCTAACTTCTTATCTTTAGATACTTGGCCTCAGGTAGACAGGTAGGAACGGACCAAATTCAAGCAAGTCTCAAACCTTAAGGCAAGCTTCAAATGAACACACACACACACACACACACACACACACACACACACACACACTCACACACCCTGACACGCCGTCTGCGCATGACGCGATGGTGCCTCTCCAGCGAGGAGAAAAAGAGCACATGAGTGAGTGAATGGGTGCACCTTTTAAAGTCGAGAGCGGGTGACAAACGTATGAGGCAGCTTGTCTTGGCGTATGCAGCACTGAATAATGCATGGTTCCAGATGGTTAACCCCATGAGCCTCCACAGCCTCAGGCTCCACATTCACAGCATGCCAGAGGAGCCCCTGGCAGCCAACAGCAGAGTCAACCCCTGATAAGAGGACTTACCACAATAGAACCATCCGCGGCGACTAGTCATGTCTGTCTGTGTCGCTGTGTGTGTGTGTGTATCTGTGTATGTCTTTCTGTCCGTCTGTTGGTCTGTGTGTGTGTGTGTGTGTGTGTGTGTGCGTCTGTCTGTGTGTATGTGTCTGTCTGTGTGTGTGTGTGTGTGTGTGTGTGTCTAACTCTCTGTCTGTCTTTCTGTCTGTCTGTCTGTCTGTCTGTCTGTCTGTCTGTCTGTCTGTCTGTCTGTCTGTCTGTCTGTATGTGTGTCTGTCTGTCTATCCAAGGGTCTGTCTTTTTGTCCGTCTGTGTGTGTATGTCTGTGTGTCCGTGTGTCAGGGTCTGTGTGTGTGTCTGGCTGTGGGTCTGGCTGTGGGTCTGTGTGTCTGTTTATGTGTCTGTGTTTGTCTGTCTAGGTGCAGCTGTGGCACGTCTTCAGAGAACGATAACATCTCGGTAGAGGTTTGAACCAGACCGGTCTTATCTGCCTGCACACCCTGTAGTGCGGAGAGATAAGATTCCACCCCGCAGACACACACACCCACACACAATCAACCATGACCAGGAAAAGGGCGTTTAAAAAACAATGGGATGGATTTGAAGTCAAGACCTGTGATACCAGTGAGTATTATCGTTAACGGATGTATTTATGGGTTCTTATTTTACCCAACGGGTTGGCTGACGGAAAAACATATGCGTTTTCTCAGCATCACCTCGCAGTGAGAAACGTTTGAATGTGTTTCGAGGAGGTGGAGAATATGCAACATTAACACATAAAGGCCCGGGGGGATCTTAAACCAAGTACCTCCTGGCTGTGAAGTGAGATCCGGCCCCAGAGGGCCGATACCAGGCAGGGAGATGTGTTATAACCACAAACGATCCTGGGCGTGACCCTTGTCTCCGGAGTCTTAAGATATCAACACATTATAACTGTCCAGAGAAGTGTTGGACACTCGCTTGGGAAGTGGGAATATATCCAGCCAACAGGAATCCAGCCCTTTTTACTCATAAAAGCATAGCAACATGCATTTAGGCCTAGACATTAAGAAAGCCGTTAGCGTTGAGATCCATTTGGTTTCAGAACGTCAAACTAAGCTGTGATCTGATTGGACGTGCTTTGACCGGGGTCAAAGTTGAAATGGTTTGAACTTTGAGGGCAGCATCGATGGTGGAGAATCTCAGCGGTCTGCTGCGCCCAGGGTAGCGTCAATGCTAGGTTGTGCTTCATCGCTCAACCCTACAGGAATACAGTGGCAACGCCGGCGCTGAAAGCTCACCATGTGTGGACTGCTTCAAAGTTGAAGCCTCAGCTTCCCCAGTGAAGCAGAGGTCTGGTATTCACAGTCTGAATGGGACACCAGCCCAAAATGAAGTGTAATTAAACTCTCACAAAGACGTTATCTCTCTCTGAAAGACCGAAGCGTTGATCCGTCTGGCTGAGCTAATCTGCATGGCTCTGGATCTTGCTGCTGCATCCCTCCTCAAAGTTTCATTTGGAGTTACTAGCCGGGGATGTCATGGAGAATGCCTTTCTGCCTTACACTGCCAGCCCACATAAAACCAACACATTACATCCATGTTTTAAACCAATTCACAACGGCTATTGAATCAGTGTTTGGCGATCTAGAAGACATTAAGGGTCCCTGAAAACACAAAGTATTCCAGGCCCAATATGCTTATTGAAGTCTATTGAACTGTATTGTGTCTCACGCTCGACGCTAACGGGTTTGGAACACACAGAATGATACGTAAGTAAACCAACAAGAGACCTTTGTTGACATCCGTCTGTGTATTGTAAACATATGCGTGGGTTTCTCTCTCTCAGATGACAAGACGTTTTCACCACCCAAAAGAAACCTCAGAAGTGTCTGTTATTATAGAGAACCAAATAGCTCACAGTGTCTCCATTTCAATTACAGTCCTTTAGTTTCTCTTTGTGAAAGAGCCATAAATAAGCGGCAGCCCGGGGTTAGTCAATGATTGTGGAAACAGATAACCAGGTGGCTGTCCCATCCACCATGTGTTTCAACAGAGGGGGTTACCGTTCACTGGGAATGGGAAGCTAGTGTGAACCTGGCAACTCTAAATGAGTTTTGGTCACGTGATTTAAACAAGGACAACACAATACATAACAATAAGCTTCAATTGCAAACTTCCCATTGTGATTCCCTGTATTAAGGCTTTGTACGAATACTAATCCTACAGTACCACCCTGAAAATATGATTCACAAACAGTCTGAAAACAAAGCCTACAGTCATGAGGATGATTTAGTCACCTACTCATTGGTTTTGAGGAGGAAGATGAAGAGGAGGAGGAGTTGGATGAGAGGGCAGAGGAGGAAAATGAGGAAGAGGAGGAGGAGGAGGAGGAGGAGGAGGGGGAGGAGGAGGAGGAGGGTGTGCTGCCTCAGTAGTTGTCCAGTTTCAGCACAATGTCTGACCGGTCATCTGGTCTAAGCTGCTCTCCCTTTACCAAGATTCACCACAAAGCCTCGCTGAGTGACTCATCAGCTCCTGACCGGTGACTGTGTGCATCGTGCACTGTGTGCATTGTTCCTTCTGGCATATGAGTGTGTGTGTGTGTGTGTGTGTATATAATAGTACTGTGAGGAGGAGGATGATGATGTGTGTAAGAGCAGGAATCTGACCTCTGCTGACCCCTGCCAACAACATCCGGATATGGAACGACATGGGGACCCGAAAGAATCAAAGTTCATTGGATCAGCTGTTAAGTTTGCAGATATTAATACAGCAGTCAAGACATAGAATTAGCATTGATCTAAAACCTCACATGAGGTGGTGTGTGTGTGTGTACGTGTGTGTGAGAGCTTGTGTATGTGTGTGTGTGTGAACCAATAACACATTAGAGCACCTTAGCTGAACTAAGGTTACACTAAAGTTAGAGCCCAGTTGAAACAGAACATCACAACATGGAAAGTGGATATCAAAACGATCTATCTATGTAGACAGAATAAGCACAACATTGTGGGAAGAGGACCTCAGATGTTTTTTGCAGAGCCCTAGACTGCATAATCCTGCCACAGTCTCATACGTTATGATGTACGAAGCATCTGAAGACTTTAATGAAATAGTCATTGAAGCACACAGCATGTCTTTCGATGCGCCCGGTGAATAATGTCATATTATTACAGATCTCACTTCTACATCTGGTACCGTTGCTTTGTGTATTTCTCTTCAGTTTTTAAGAATAATACACCACTGAAAGGAATAGAAGATTAGAAGAATAGAATCCGACTTTCTTGTCCAGCCTTAGCCGGAAACTAGCTTTTGGCCTGACCTCAGAGACTTTAAAACAGTACATTACATAAGGACACGTATCACATTAAACAAAAATACATAGACATTTTTTTGTTAGACTGCAACAGCAGAATAACATTATTTTGTGACTGAATGTCATTGGAAGGCCTGAAAAGCAAAAACAAATATTGAAAATTCACCCAAAAAGAAAAGACCAAATATTTAAAGTTTGACATTCAGTGCTGTGTTTGGAAAATGTCTGCCCTGGCCAAGGACTTTCCATTTCAGTGGCCTCTCCCCTCTCTACCGCCGACCTCCTGTTGTTCTGCCAACCAGAACAAGAGGTGTACTGACAACGTTGGGTCAGACACAGAAGTGTAAGTGGCTGCTTCCTATTTTTAATTCATAAATGCCCATGTTTCCCTCTTTCTGTCAACACTACGACCATAGCTTCCCCTCTAGGTGCCATCACGACCCTGGCACGCCCGGTGTTTTTAGAAAACCTGCCGTTGTGTAATGACTGATGCGGATGAGGATGATGGAAAAAACATATTGCTTCCCTGCTGATCAGTGGACTTTATCATGGCAGAAATAAGGAACCACTTAATTGTCATTGCAGAAGTACAATGAAATGGGATCATTCCGTTTAACATGTCACTAGCAGCATTAGGAGCAGTGGGCAGCCACAGTGTAGCACCCAGGGACACACTCCAGGTCTACTGCCTAGTGCCTGGGTCAAGGGTACAGGCAGGAGTATTAACCAAACATGTATTTTGGTTTTAGAATGAAGGGCAGCAAATGTGGACTTATTGATCAAATCTAATTTCTTATTGTTTATTGTTTCTCCGATACCTTCACTATTTTGGTGTTATTCACTATTTATTATTACCATAAAAATGATAGTTCAGACTTGACCACTGCTCAAGACAACAGATAGACCACATTTAAGCCACAGTAACCTCTGGATAATGTCTAGTCTCATATCACAACATCGGTGTGTTGAGTGTTGTTGACGCACATCAACAACACTCTATCCTGATTTCGGGGATAACCCCCAAAAAACATAGGGGACACTTTACACCGGAATAATCCACTTAAACATTTAGAAAAACAGAGAAGGCACAGAGAGCCAAAAATTACTTTGTTCAAACCACAAGGACTTGAGGTCAACCGCTGCCAAGTCAACTCTTAACTACAGAGTCGTTAGCGGAGCGTCTCATGGTACGAGAAGCGATCCAAAATGCTGTTGCTCAAGAGTTATGTGGCTGAGAGAGAGAGAGAGAGAGAGAGAGAGAGAGAGAGAGAGAGAGAGAGAGAGAGAGAGAGAGAGAGAGAGAGAGAGAGAGAGAGAGAGAGAGAGAGAGAGAGAGAGAGAGAGAGAGAGAGAGAGATCTCTGAGATCACTCAGCTAGAGGTTCGGGGCCACTCTGGGTGTGAGAAACAGCCAGATTGCTCACACACGTGTCTAAGGATAAGAAATTATTATTATCTGGAGCTGGGGAGGGAGGGGAGAGGAGAGGAGAGAGGAGAGAAGGGAGGAGAGGGAATGAGAGCAGAGGAGAGGAGAGGAGAGGAGAGGAGAGGAGAGGAGAGGAGAGGAGAGGAGAGGAGAGGAGAGGAGAGGAGAGGAGAGGAGAGGAGAGGAGAGGAGAGGAGAGGAGAGGAGAGGAGAGGAGAGGAGAGAGTGAGGAGGACTGACATCAGCACAGATAGGAACAACTGCAGCTCCAAATGTCCAAATGGTGACGAGCTTATATCTGAGCTTAAAGATATATAAATACAGAAAGAGACGGGAGCGGGAGAGATAGACAGAGAGTGATGGTGTGAGAGAGTGAGAGAGAGAGATAGCGAGAGAGCGGGAGAGAGATAGGGAGAGAGTCTGTAGAGCATATCGTTGTTTGGGAGACATTGTTTTGGTTTAAGCAGATGTGGCGGTCTGAAGCACAGCCCCACTCCCACATGAACGACACAAAGAAAATACACACTCTGTCTGTGTGGGACGCACACATGTTGGAGCAAATACACATGTTGAAGCACACACTATGTCACGCTCTGTTGGAACGTAGTCCAATACCTACAAATACACACATATTCACACACACATTTAGACACATATAGTGAGTGGCATTATTGTCTGCTTCTTGCCATGGCAGATTTCGTAAGAGTGTGTCTTTGTGTGTGTGTCTGTACTTAACTGTGTGTTTATGTGTGTGTGTGTCTATGTATCTGTGTGTGTATCTACGTATCTGTGTGTGTCTCTGTTTGTGTGTGTACGCATTTGTGTGTATGTGTGTTTGTGTCTACGTATCTGTGTGTGTTTGTGTGTATGTATCTATGTGTGTGACTGTGTGTTGGTAGCTGTGTGTGTTAGTGTGTGTGTGTGTGTGCATGCTAGAGTGCTCACTCTAGCATACGTATGTAACAAAGACGGTTCTGTGCATCTCCCCCCCCCCCCCCCCCCCCCCACACCCTGGTTTCATAGATTGCTCAACCCGACGCGACGTATGGACTGTCTCTCGTTAGGACATCTTCCTCTGCCCTGCAGGAGACGTGGGAACCAGAGCTGAGATGATGGCCCAGGACGCAATAAGAACGCTCCAGGAACAACAGGGACCCCTGTGTTCCAGATCGTATCGGTAATCCACAGTTCAGCTAAACGTTCAATTCTTAAACTCTCCCTGAACCCCACTGGGACAAACACAAGTGACGAAGAAGAGAGATGAGATATATTTTGACAAGAATCTAATCCACTTACGACCACATGCCTGTAACGTGACAAGTGTTTTGCACTATTTCATCACTTGTTTTAAGCTGTTTGATTCTATATCAAAACAAGTTGTATTCTATTGTATTCTATTCAACGCTAAAACATAGTCTATATCCTATATTTTGCATTTTATTGTTGTACTCACTTATAGCTTTCTAAGCTATGGCAAAAGAACAGTGATATCAAGTCATATTCGTCTGGTACTTTCCATCCATGTTCCATGATATTTCCCATGTTCCATGATATTTCCCATGTTCCATGACATCCAGAGGTTGTGACTCAGTGTGTTGGAGCTATGAGCTCAGCAGCGGGAGGGGCTGGGGAAACACCTGGCTAGGAGCGGCGAGCTGTTAGCTGTGTAGCGGTTATCTGAGAAGCCTAGCATCTTCACCACAGTATAGTCTTGATCACCAGATTCCACTTGAGACGTGGACTATTCCTAAGTGTCAAATCCAATTTATATTCTCTCTCACACACGCACACACACACACACCACACACACACACTTACACGCACACACACACACACACACACACACACACACACACACACACCCAGTTATATAGTTTCATAATGAACACAGCTTACACGTGAAGCTTGAGCAATAGGAAAAAACGATTCTATGGTTTGTTGACAGCAGTTGCCAAGGGCAATTGTCTTTTAAAGAACTGTCAAAACATATACCAAAATACAGTGTTTTACATTTATAGCGTCGTTCTATATTCAGAGTGCGAAAAAAGTTCTGGAATGTGAAACCATCAAACCAGCCATATTAAAAAAGGAAAAATACTAACATGAAGTCATCAGTATGAGTAAAGAAAAAGTGATTTAAGTTGAGGTCAAAATGAGTCTTTCCTGTAGCCGTACATTCACGCTGCCCTTTACAAGCCATCGAGATGACCTTTCTCACACAATGGTCCTCCTCGCTCACGCTCCCAGTTTGTATTTTGATAACCAGGCCAACATTTCAACAGCCTTGTTTTTATAAAGTCCCTTGAGACCCCCTCCCCCCCTCTTTCTCTCTCTGATAGATCCCCATATAGGTCCAGCAGACAGGGAACTCTTACGTGTTAAGTGCCACGTTAATAATTCAGCACTGCAGAATGGAGTCCCTGATTGGTGGAGGGTATGACCCTTGTGACCTTGGCCAGGGGTGAGTAACTGCAGTCAGCACGGGGCTCTGTTGAGACAAAAGTTTGTTGGCTTTCTTCAGGAGGACCAACTCTTGAAATGGAGCAGTTTGCTTCTAGCGCTGTTCTGGATTCAGGAAGTCTTTCACAAACAGACAAAGAAGTCGCAAACAAAAAGTCACATGGACCAAATTGAGCTCGAGTCTTGGCGACTATATGGTGCATATTAAGTTGCCACAAACACAGATGTATCCATCTTTGCTGGATGCTTTTACCAGCCTAAAATGAATGGGGGCTATTAGCCAACAAAACGGGCAGGAGAGAATACAGCAAACACAGTACGGGTACAACATAACACATCCGTGTGGCTCTGAAGCCATGACTTATTAAAGTTAGAGGTTCTGAAGGAATTCCCAAATATGTGATGTATATTTACTTTTACTGCCAGTTGCATTCCATATGTATAGAAATAGAATAAAAACAGAACCCATATCAACTTAGAAAGAATAACTTCTGCTGTCATGTTTAGTTTTGGACAGTTAAGTGGGTTGTATTGTGTAAAAGTGTCTCCTTTTTAAATCTGATAGTTGCCATGGCTGCTAAAAAGACCCAACTTACCTTCTTTCTTTCAATGGGTTTCATTGTAACAAGTGGTCAGTATGCCACAGGCTTGAAGCACAGCGACGTTTACTGTTGAAACCCATTTAGCTTTAGAAGATGTGGTTTGCGACATGTGGTATGTGTTAATATGTGGTTAGTGACCACATACTAATATCTGAAAACACTCACAGATTCACAGATTTTAAATACTGGTTTAAGAACAATGAGTCGCATTCAAAAATGTTTTGGGGTTGCTGCGCGACATTGGTGTATCGTGCGTCGGTCTGCATTCATGTCTTGCTCTGACAACCCTGGCTCTTAATCTTCCCATTCATGTCTCTTGCTGGTGAGGTATTGTCCACGGCACAGCAAACACACGGCTCACACAGCCAGTGGATATACAGACCGACTCTGAGGCTTACTCACTGTCATGCACA
This sequence comes from Lota lota, assembly GCA_026745465.1. Lineage (NCBI taxonomy): Eukaryota > Metazoa > Chordata > Actinopteri > Gadiformes > Lotidae > Lota > Lota lota. The sequence continues at coordinate 1,062,990 of JACYXH010000410.1, read as the reverse complement.
GCCAACGTTTTCTGTCAAGACTATGAAACTTTCCCCTTCAATCTCTGATATGAATGTGTGTATTCAACTATCAGCCTTCAGATTCAGATTCAGAACTTCTCTGTTGAAGCTAAAACTAAAAATGTCAAATGGGCTGATGGTTAGAGGAATAAATGAAAATCATATGGAGTTATTATAAGAATCATTGTATTGAATAGCATGAACATTTTTGGACCAATTTGAGTCTCTTTGTCAGACCTGCTGTTTATTCTCTGGCTGTGTTTGTTGTTTGAAGTGTCTGGCCCAAGGCTGCAGTCACATGACCACTTTATTAATAGAGCAGAAAGTATACCATGTATTTTACTGAGAAAAATGCATCGAATATATGCTGCCTGACAAGGTAGCTGACATATAACAACTGTGTCCTTCAGAAAAGTTACTCCTCAAAGTTTTTAGTCTGCAATGCAAGACAAAATGTCTCTGTCATTGCCCAATCAGGTTCCTTCCTGGCAGGCTCTGATAGGTTGGGATTGCTCTGCTTTGAACCAATCAACAAAGTGGGTGTCATGTGGCCATCGGTGAAGATGTCCCCATGGATGTCCACAAACCATCCACACCCATCTTTCTTCCTCTCTCCACCCGAAGGGACAGGGTGCATCACTGTATAAATCGCTTGTAATTAAGTAATCACCGCCATCAACCAATAAATCAATCAATTAATCAATAAAAGACATCGTAGACATTTCCCATAACAAAAAGTGTGCGTGTGTTTTGTTTTACAAAAGGTTTAAAAGTAGTCAACGTGATCATGCTGACTACCAAATAGGTCAGACAACAGTATTGAGTGTGTGTGTGTAAGGGTGTGTGTGTGTGTGTGTGGCAGCATGTGTGTTAACCTCTGTGTCCACGTAAGTTTGTTTGTGTGTGTGTGTGCGTGCGCACATAAATGTATGCCTTTGAGTCTAGTTGTGTAAATTGTTTACATGTGTGTGTGTGTGTGTGCATGCACCTGTTTGTGTGTGTGTGTGTGTGATTATATGTGAGCATCCCCCTGTGTGTACGGTGGGTGTATGGTGGGTGTATGTGCAAGTGTATGTGTGTGTGTGTGTATGCGCCTGTGTGTTTGTTTGTGTGCCATGAGAGAACTGGTTTGGTGATGAATGACTCATCAGTGGTGTGAAGAACAGGAGCTGTTTGGACAACAAAGTCCCAGTGCTGCCGAGACAATAGCCGGAGTCTCACAGTCGGATCAAAGACCTCCATTGTGAAAGCTACAGAAATGCCTTGTCTGGGCTGTTTGCACACACACACACACACACACACACACACACACACACACACACACACACACACACACACACACACACATACACACACACACACACACACAGACACACACACACACACAGACACACACACACACATACGTACATTCAGGGATTGCGAAAGAGTATTTCATTTGAGACAGTAATCAAAGGTGATTTCCTGAAAGTGTACAAATTACTTACCCCCTCGTGACAAATCACATTTTTAACTACCGCTTTGAGACATAATTGTTTTGCAAGTAGCGCAATGAGACCTAATTGTGATGATGTGGCCTTACTGTTCTGATGTTCTGCCAACTGCAAAACTATTGAAGTTCAGAAATCTGTATTTTATTTTTACTTTTAGAAAATGTTTGGCTGTTATACATCCTTTTCTGTCAAATACTTTATAACTTTTTGTTTGAAAAGTTGCTATATAAATAAAGCATAACTTCCGTACATACTAACTTACTTACCTAATTAATTGAATTACTTACTATTCATTATAACATTTGGCCTAACCCATTATGGGTCATCTCTGGATGCAAAACCTTGATATTCTAGCTCAGCAATGCGTAGGATGAACACAGAGGTCCGGTGCCAGCCCAGGTTGTCGGTCTGGTGGAACAGGTATAGACCTCATCATCACATTGAAAGATGTCTTTGAATTGATCATAATGTGCAACACAAGCTGTCCCTTTATCATTACATCACATAAAAAGCATGCCTTGCTACCCAGAAGGAAGCCACAAACATGAGTCTTCCTCTAAAATAAATCGAGTATACTAAATGCAATGTTCTAGTAATGTTTTTTCTACTATACAACACTGTGACAATGTGTTTCAATGTACTTTCATGTTTATGTAAATGTGATGAACGTAATACATGAAGTTATAATGATAATGTCCTTTTTCGCCACAACTACATAATAAAAAAATATCGACTATGCCCAAGCGGAAAAAGATTTGAGGAAGTGAATATGGCTGGTAAAGATGGTGTTTATTTCAGCACCACTTTGTTTCTTCATATTCGGCACAAATCTTCAACCACGTCACGCCTGGCCTTCTCCCTGTGCAGTCTTTGTGAAATGCTCTCCATGACAGACTGCTCCCCAGTCAGATGGAAGGACTGTGTAAGACATCAAGCTGGTCCAAGGCGGTCCTATTTCCAAATCACCAAATACTCAATTTCTACCCCCTTCTGTCATGTGTCGTTGCCATATCAATTTTGATCGACAAAGCTTACACCACTTAAGACTTTTGATTTTACAACTACACACTATTTATGACAAAATATGAATGAATTATTTGTATATTAAGGAAGTTTTACTGTGAGTAAGATCATGTGAGTAGCATTCTCTCAACGCTTTGTTCATGTTGTGGGGATTCTGTATTAAAAAGGGATTTTGTCCTGTTAAAGATAATAAATATCTCTCTTTATCTCTCTCTGTCTCGCTCCCTCTCTCACTCTCTCCGGGATACAATAAGATTACAGATTGTCACAAGGGGGTGCCACTGTTTCGAATGTTTGATTTTTAATTCTTGACATTTTCAGAAGAGTAAATTATGTATATTCTTCTGCCTGTGTGTAGAGTTGCTCTTCCTTTTCCTGAATGTCAAGCTGTAATAGTAGGGTGGAAAGCTGCTGTCGCAGTTTGTGGAAGGAAGGAGGAAGGGTAGAGCGGAGAGAGAGAGAGAGAGAGAGAGAGAGAGAGAGAGAGAGAGAGAGAGAGAGAGAGAGGAGGAAGGATAGAGGGGAGAGACATGGAGAGCAAGGGAGAGAGAGGGTGATAGAGAGAGGGTGAAAGAGAGAGAGATGGTAAAAGACACAATAGAGAGATCAAGAGAGAGGGTGAAAGAGAGTGAAAGAGAAGAGAGAGAGGAGAGAAGGAGAGAGAAGGAGAGAGATGGAGAGAAAGAGATGAAAGGTGAGGAGGAGAGAGGGGTAAAAGAGAGAGAGGGGGGGGGAGGGGTGAAAGAGAGAGAATGAGAGAGAGGGAAGGAGAGCTCATGTGGTCGTGTAGGCTTGACCATGGTTACAGAGAGCAACACGCCTCCTGTTTGCCCTGCCCTGGTGCACACAGACAGAAGAGCTAAGAATTCCGCTGGAATGTGTGAGGAATGAGGAAGTGTGGGGGCTTCCAGGCAGACACTAACCCCAACCTAGTTAGTCAGTGATTGATTAGCAAAGTGACAAATCATGGAAAACCCCCATCTGTGTTGAAGACAGTTCCACTTAGTAACAGCGTCATATTATATAGTTCACATTTTAACAAAAGGATGAGTGGGCGAGCGAAACTTTTATGAAGAAAAAAACTACATTGATAGATTTGATTCCACTGATACCACTGGTGATGCATTTATCACCAGCGGGTGTCCGTGCAAGTCAGCGTAACATGTTTATAGAGCACATGGGTGATGAGCAGCCTTACCTCCAGCACCTGAACATAACTGGAGGGAAACCACCCAGTGGCTCCATCCTTCTCGCCCTCCCACCAGCCACCCGGCAGGGCTTGGACGATCTTGATCCTGTCTCCCGCCTCGAAGGTCAGTCCCTGTTGGTGCTGGTCCCCGCTAAAGGGGTATAAACTTTTGCAGTAACATCCGGACATCTCCAACGCCGATCAATCCCCTTATAGTTGCACTCCCTCTCCGGTCAGTGTGACGAGCCCCTCTCGAAGAGAAAACTTTTTAGAAAAGGGACGTTTCTTGAAGAAAATAACCCCGTGAAATGCCGATTAGCACGCGGACGTGAGTAACATGTTAAGGATCTGAGTGAAACTCGATTTAAAATGGGACAAAGCGACAGGTTATCCCGTTGTCTCCTCTTGACTTGTCTTGTGTGCGAGTAGTCCTGTACTGCGAGTTGAAGTTAGCCGCGCCTGCTCTTCCAGCGACTGGCAAGTCAAACAAATGCGCCCCCTCGGGTCCTGCTCCGCTATAAAAACAGCGGCCCACATCACACGGTGATGATGATGAGGTAATAGGCTAGTTTAACACTTTTTGCCAGGCTATTGATTTATTTGTTTGATGTAAAACAATACTTTAATCAATATATCTATTTTGGGACAAATCCCATCATTTCGGATTATTTGATCGGCTAAAACAATGGATCTGCTTGCGTTTGCTTTAAAAAAAATAGCCTACTTGTTGAATTGAAAATTAAGATTCATTAAAGGTGATCTTAAGCACGCATTGCTTGCATTTATTTCTTTGTATTTAAACAATGGTAATTATAGACCTACGTTATTATTAAGTTATAAACATAAGATCACATCAATTGTAACTTAATTAAGCATATATAGATATATATAGACATAGACAGACAGACAAACAGACAGATAGACAGATAGACAGATAGACAGATAGACAGATAGACAGATAGACAGATAGATAGATAGATAGATAGATAGATAGATAGATAGATAGATAGATAGATAGATAGATATTTGTATGTTGTGTGCTCTCCATGTTACACCATGCTCAGATTTCACCAGTCCTACAGCGCCTCCTATGGGAAAACTGATCATTCATGAGCTCTAAGTATGACGTCATGAGTTAAAAGGCGACAGCTATGTCAGTAAAGAGCTGCGTCTGAGAAGACCAGCGGTTTTCAAACTGGGTCCTTAATCTTTGTACGGTTATTGTTACTGATGGGACGAGTGTACGTGTAGTCCTATTATAGATTATAGAATGTATTGTACTACTGTTGTTCACAGGGATAGTATATTTTTCGTTATGTTATTCAATCGAGTTTATTACATAGATACTATGTCATTCCAAGGCATTTTATTAGGTAATATTTCTACTCACTAAAGAACATGCAATTTAAAAAAATCATATTTTATTATCTATTCTACGTTTAATTCAGTAATAGCATTTTCATTGGGCCTAAGTAAGGCAAGTAAAGGGGAGACGTTGTGTTCTATACCAGTCAGACGTACACCACTGGGTGGCAGTGGTGTCATTGTTATGTCTTCCTGTTGTAGAAAAGTGAAGCTACCTTGGTGAACTTTAAAAAATACAAATCTGCCACAAAATGGTTGTTACCGATGACATTTGAGAGAAGAAATAGGACTAACATCAATAAATTATTTGAGTGTTGCAAAGAATATTTATTTAAATTGTTTCAAAGTCTCGATATACAGTGATGCTGTCGTATTTGAATATTAAAGCTGCTATCAGAAATGATTTTCGTCCCTCTTCGTTCGGATTAAATTGTGTTTGGATTAAATTTCATGGTTCTCATGCATCCGGCTCTATAACAATGGCCAGTTAAACAAATACACTACATGAGAACAATGAGACTAAATCAAAACATGTGGGGGACAGCAAAAATAGCTGATTACAGCTTTGAGGATATTATAATATGTCACATATCATTTTAATATTAAGATTGGAAGAACCCAGTAGCTGATCAGTAACAGGGGTTTTAAACTCGGAACCAGAAAACACAATCATTCCACAGCGTATAATAATAGTAGTCAGTAGTCATTAAATATAGATAAAAATGTGAGTAACTGCGTACATTTGGATATACTTACATTTAACTATTAGGCAGGTTCTAGATGTTGAGCTCCAGTGGAATTTTTGTTTGTCACAGTTTGAACAGTTGTTTGCCTGCGTGTGTGTGTGTGTGTGTGTGTGTGTGTGTGTGTGTGTGTGTGTGTGTGTGTGTGTGTGTGTGTGTGTGTGTGTGTGTGTGTGTGTGTGTGTGTGTGTGTGTGTGTGTGCAGTTCTTTCTTTAACCATCAGATGTCATCAGTTAATCATTTTTACCCCTCATGGTCATGAATTGTTTCCCACCTGTGTCTATTAGTTAATTGACGTGTGTATTCAAGTCCTCCGTTTCGGTTGCGTCTCGTCAGTCTGTAGTATCTGTTATCTATGCCTCTTGAAAGTTTGTTGTTTTGTTTATTTTTATTTTTTAGTTATAGACATTTTGTAGCCTATGTTTACTTGGTATTTTTCTCTGCTAAGATACTTTTGGAGGAAAGACTTGAACCTGCATGTACTTTTTCTTCTACAGCTATTTACTCCATCCAATGATTTCTGAACTATAACGTTTCTCAAACATAAAACCCACCCACCCACGAGTCAATCCATCTAGGGATTTTTCCTCTATAGTTTATTCTGGTGGACTTTTAACCACCCTCCCCGTGGGAAAATCTCAACACTAGATTTTCATAACAATACTGAAAACAGTATTTTGGGGATTTAATAAGGTCATGAAACAAACGTCCTGGTGTTACCTGGCTGGAAGCCATGGTTTCATAATTAAATTGCCTTGGTTTCCTTAAATAACGTCTGTCATTCAAAATCTTCAGATGTCAGTTGTAGCTTCAACTCAAGCCACCAGAGGCTGCTACTGTGAAAACACATGGGGCAATTTTAATTACGTTTGTGTAAACTTCAAACTTTCTGTGTCTGCCTCCTAACTTTGAACTCTCACATAGACCTCTCTTTCCATAAAATGACAGAGGGGAAATTCCTGCTGGTATAACCAGCAGGGATTATCCAGGGGCTTATACAATTATATAATATATTGATTGTTTTAGTTCTGAGGTTTTCAAAATGTTGTCTATAAATAATAATTAAAAAAAATAGCTGGCCTGTTATTATGTCACTCAAGGGTATGCGTTTGGTGTCGATCTGAATGGCCTACTTGCAGGGAAGTGTCCAGTGAGGCATTATCCTGGATATTTAGCCAGTCAGAAGCGGTACTTAGTTTTAACAATTTGACAAAGACCCTGAAGGAAGATCATTTTTATCCAGCCCCGATCCTATCCCCCCCCCCCCCCCACCCCCCCCCCCCCCCCGCCCCAAAACAAAGGTGTGTAGTAGCGCTACGCACAACTGCAGAAACTTGCCACAGTGTTGATGCGCACACGGGCGTCAGTGCTCTGAGAGCAGCTGACCGCGTCTTCAGCGCTGTCTTCTCCTGACTGAAAGTGAAATGGGTTGCAGTCCCTCCACAAACGTATTTTAACCCAGATTATTGCACGTTAGTTAGGTTATTAGTAGGCTATAGCCCTACAGTCTGGTTATTACAGAGACACACAATGGCCATAAGGGGCTTTTAAACCAGCAATTAAATTGTGGAGAGGAGAGATAAGTCAGTGTTGATGGAAGTTAAGGCCACCTCTGTACACAATGCACACATTGTTTTTAGACACACACACACACACACACACACACACACACACACACACACACCTTTTTTCTGACCAATCAGGACATCTCTTCCCTGATTGGTTCTGGGAATCCGTCCTGCAGGTGTGTGAAATGCGACGCTTCTCAATGGCGGATAAATGTTAGGGAGGGAGCAGAGAGGGAGGGAACCTTGACCTTATGCACATTTTAGAGTCACATTTTTGTTTACATTTTTGATTGTTGCTGATTTATCTGTAGAAATTATTTTTTATTCTCCTTCTGTGGATTCTAGGAGTGGCCAGGGCAGTTTAAACGGTGACTCAGTGAATCCACTGGCGTGTGTGAGTGTCCTCTCGGCCCCCTAGTTCTGACGTACCCGGTCCCCCGGCGGTTTTATCCCTGAAAAATGTTAGCTGGAGACGCGCCCACCAGCCATGCGCCGGGCGGATTACAACATTTAATCAGCGCGGGAGATCGTCTCGCACGTTTAGATTCGTCCGCCCTCTTTTTCCCAGGAAATCTCATCGTGGAGACGGATTGCTGCGCGAGCCTCACCGACCGGCCAATCAATCATTCTTTAATCAGAGGCCACGCGGACCGACTCCTCCCACCTCCAGCCTCTCTTCCCGCTTTGACTCCGAGCTCTGCACCACGTGTCATTATTTCATCTCGGCGGATGACTCCAACCCCACTGCCACTTTCGACTCCTAGCTGAAAGGCTCTGTGTTCGATTCACTGGAGTCCACAGTCTACCTGTAGTCAGGCGTAACTCATCTAATTGACAATACAGTCATTAAAGGGGAGGCTCGCTATTTTCTAATTGAAGAGTATACTGCTAACATACGCGTATTTCAACACGCGTTCTGCAACGTCAACGTTTCTGCAAGACAAATGCTGAAAAGTTAGATCACCGACATCATTGTTCCATGAATTGTGTTCCCCATTGGTCCGATTTGGAAAAACGTACCATTATGCCAAATGTATTACATTTTATATTGACATCACTGTGCATTTTTTGTATTGGTTTATTTTGTATTTATTTAATAATACATTTTACTCTTTATTTGTTTACAATGCAGTGTTTAATTTTTTTCTCAAATAATAATAATCGAAAAAAAATGAATGAATAATGAAAAAAAAACACGATCCTGCTAAATGAATGCCTCGAAGTAGGCCTACTTCATAAAACGTAGTTCTAGTGTGAAACGAAATTAATTCATACCAGTCTGATTATTTAGACTTTATGAAGGATGGATACACTAGACCTCTTCGTAATGCCTAATCAATAATGGTCTCCCGGTAAAACGTCACTTTTTTTTTTATTCAAAGATGCTCTGATGTCACGTGGGGGAGATAGTTTTTCCCGGGGCATGACGGTCTCCGCGAGAGGAGCGCGCCTCTCTTCTTTTGCACCCTCGTGCGCCATGGCAACGGCTCCAAGCTGGACGTCGCCGCCGGGAGTTGAATTAAACCCGCGTTTCGTTGTAGATGTACTGGTTCGGTGCCGAGACCTTAACGCACCGACTATTGCGCGCCAGCTGGCAAATTAAAATATTTCTCTATTTACGGTAAAAAGTGCTGAACGTCAAGATCTAGTCGGCAGATTGAAATCAACCCGAGCGCACGCAGCGCAATATCAGTCGGAATAAAAGATGCACGGTCCATATCCACGGAGATATGGCATGCGCGCTCCTCAACGGTAGAGCGGTGCCGTCCTCACCTCGGCTCATCACGACCTGCTTGTGCGTGTTTTCCTTCCTCGTGACATACCTGTGCTACTGTGCACTGTTTTCTGCTGATGCGGTCATCATGCAAACGCCAGGCGACCTACCGCGCGGCTGTCGGCGCGCTTCAGTGGACGGTGGCGGGAAAAGGCGCCTCCAGAAATCGGTCTCGTGTGTTATACCTTTCGACGAGGGGGAGCGCGACCATGTGCGAGCGTTACCCCACAGAAACAACACGCAGAGCTCCGCGCCGGTTACTGCAAAGTTTGGGAATAAGAAGTTACCGAATGCCATCATCGTTGGCGTGAAGAAGGGCGGCACGCGGGCAGTTCTGGAGTTTATCAGGATTCACCCTGACGTGCGCGCGGTCGGCACCGAGACTCACTTCTTCGACCGAAACCACGACCGCGGACTGGACTGGTACAGGTAACACGCACGCACGCACGCACGCACTCACGCACGCACACGTTAATTTACTTATTTTTTCAGCACTCAATATTTCATCATGCAAAATAATGTAGTAAAAAACATTCGTTTGAAATGTTTTACTCAAACTAAAGTCTGTTACTAAACACAAGTTACATCAATAGAAAACAACTCAACTGGCTCCATCTCGGTAACTTCAGCTTGAGGTGTGGGCCGGTGTCCAAGCGGTCCTTTATTCATTAATCTACAGTATTCCACTTAAAACATTATTCTGGTTAGACCCTTCCACTCCTCTCTCATAATCGACTGCCTAAAAGTCTGCTTCTCTACCCTACTACTCCACTCAAACTGTACTTTGTTGTCTAAAATTCTGCACTATTCTACCCTATTCTATTGTCTATCTACTACATTATTATGAATTCTGTTCCATTGTATTCTATTCTATTCTATACTCCACTCAAACCCTACTCCGTTGTCTACTACCCTACACTATTCTACTCTACTGAGTCTATGCTGCTCTACTTTATCTTATATTGTACTGTATTCCATTATAGTCTATACTCTACTATATACTCTACTATACAGTCTACTCTACTGTCTACTCTATTCTACTGTTTAGCTGCAGTCCGACTACCATCAACTTGACTTGACCACTCTGTTTACTCTACCCCAAGAAGCTCTTCAATGCTCTACACACTTCTCCAACAGGCTATAGGCCCTTCCATGCTCTGCTGTCTACTGTACTTTGTGCTGCTCTACTCTGATCTACTGTACTGTATACTCTGTTCTCTACTGTGTTCTACACCCTCTGTTCTACTCATACTCTACTCTGTCGTGTGTCGTCCCCCCCCCCCCCCCCCCCCCCCCCAATCAGTAGAACTTTTCCCAGCTTCAGAAGTGCTCTACAGATGTTAATGTCATGGGGGTATTCTACGCGGTGTGTCAGTGGGGAGCGTCCTAGTTTCAGGGTCTCCATATCTCCTAGCATTGATTTATTACCCGCGCTGGGGCTGATTTCTCGGGTGACGCCGGCCTGCCTGACAGCACCACTCCTCCACGCACGCAAACCCAAACTGGGTTGCATGTCGAAGAGGAACTTCTTTATGCAAGTGCCGTCCGCCCCGCGCTGGCCTAAATACACACAAAATATACTCGCTAAATACACCATATGCACACTAACAGTAACAGTTCAGATAGTGACGCTAGTTTGCCATCAACTCATCTTTAATCATGAGAGCTCAAATAACCAATTATCTGGATGGTTTGTTTATAAAGTCAATATTTGTGTACTAGATACACATTTATATTAGAGCTATATTTATCAGACTAATCTATATTTAATCTGTGTTTTGTTCATGCTAAAGGTGACTGTGTGCTGTGAGTTTACTGCCATTCAAACGCTGCGTACGCCTTGCAAACAGTGTGTGTAATTTGTTGAATCTCTAGTACCTTTTTATTTCTGATACAACATCTCCTTTATATTTTGACTAGCTGTGATGGACAGATTAGCTGTGATGGACAGATTAGCTGTGATGAAGCAGACTGTAGCTGTGATGATGGTCAGACTGTTGCTGTAATAAGGAACAGAGCTGTGATTAAGGACAGTTTGTAACTGTGTTGAAGGACAGACTGCAGCTGTGATTAACTGACAGTTGGCTTTGTGTCCAGGAGTCTGATGCCTCGGACCCTGGAGGGCCAGATCTCCATGGAGAAGACTCCGAGCTACTTCGTGACCGCGGACGCCCCTCGCCGCATCGCTGCCATGTCCCGCCATACCAAGCTCATTGTGGTGGTCCGCGACCCGGTCACCCGCGCCATATCGGACTACACCCAGACCCTGACCAAAACACCGGACCTACCCAGCTTCCAGGAGCTGGCCTTCCTGAATCAGAGCCAGGGCTTGGTGGACGCCTCCTGGAACGCCATCCGCATAGGCCTGTACGCCCTGCACCTAGAGTGCTGGCTGCGCCACTTCCCCCTGGAGCAGATCCACTTTGTCAGCGGCGAGCGGCTCATCACCGACCCGGCCGGCGAGCTGGCCCGAGTGCAGGACTTCCTGGGCCTGAAGCGCATCGTGACGGACAAGCATTTCTACTTCAACCGCACCAAGGGCTTCCCCTGCCTGAAGAAGCCTGAGAGCAGCATGTCACCGCGCTGCCTGGGTAAGTCCAAGGGCCGTACGCATGTCCAGATCGACCGCGAGGCCGTCGATCAACTCCGAGACTTCTACCGACCGCACAACGTCCGCTTCTATGAGATGGTGGGATTTGACTTCAGATGGGAGTAACCCAGGGGCGGATGCTGAGTATTATCGGATAGCATCCGGCCAGCTCTGGTCTCTACAACTACCGAAACGCAATATCCAATCTCTTACTTCCTGTGTATGTCGGTTGGCAGTCCCCCCCCCCCCCCCCCCCCCCCCCCAGGAACACTAATACAGACGTGAATACAGACAAGAAGTAGAAGATGAACAGGAGATATCCCTCCCTCTCTCGCCACTATCCACACATCCTAAGTTCCCCCCTCCAGGTGTTTTCCATAATGAGATGAGAACACCTGCGTACAAAGTTAAGATGGGAATGTTTTCGGTATAATGATGGACATTTATAGGTGGCACAGGAAGGTTCTTGTTGCATGGCTTTCAAAATCAAAATAAAAGCGCACCATTTGCTTGTTTCCCAGCTGGAAGGGAAAGCTAGCTGTAGTTATTCTATGGCCCGCGATTCATTCTCCACACTGGAAACCAGTGTGTGAAGACTGCTTTGAACACCAAAGAGGGAAGAAAACTCCCTGGCTTTAATTCCAAATGTCACGTTAGCCATTTAGCGGTTCAGGATGTTAGCCGTAGCGACATGCTGTTTACCAGCTTCTCCGTTGGCTGATGGGTGGATTAGGATGAATCCGTGGATGAGTTGGATTAGTTCCTATTTAAACCTGCTGCACTTATCAAAACAGGGATTAGAGAGAGACCCTGGAAATGTCAGAACTGTCTTCTGGGAGGACTGGCATTGAGAAGCCACAACGCTACACCGTTAGTGCGGTATATTTTGGTTTATATTCACTGTATTCATAGCATGAGTAGGATGTCTTGTGTATGCAACAACCAACGCTTCAGTCGAAAGGACTTTATGATGGCTGTGATTATGCAGAATTAAAACCTTGCTAATGTTTCTGTAACTTTAAGATGTAAGCTCCGCTCTCGTATCATGTCCACCAACACCTCACGGAACGCACATAGCAAACTAATAAATTCATCCTCACCTCACGTCTCTCTCTGATAACTCCTGGTGCTGAGCTCCGATGTTTACCCACACGATGTTGAGTGTCAGGTTGTTTGTAGCGAGAGGTCAGGAGGTTGACTGAAACCTCTAGGAACCTGGAGGTTTGCTGGTTCCTCCTGGCCTGAAGTCCTGATGGGTCCTTGAGCAAGACAATAAACGAAGGATGAATGTGTTTGTAAATGGGTGAATGTGGGTTGGTGGATTGGTCAATGTTTGTGGATGGGTAGATGTGTGTGAAAGGGTATAGCAAAAAGGTTTGAGTGGCTATCTTTCACTTTTCACTTATTCCTCCTTAAATATGAGGTTATTGACTAGGTGAAACATTTCTTTTACCATGTCTTTGTCCCTCCTGATCTGTTCTGGTTCCACTCTACCTTTATAGCCACTTACACTCCGCTGAATTAAAAACTGATGTGATACAAACCCAAGTCTTTGTTTCAACAGCGTGAACCACTATACCTGCCATTCCAAACATGGTAAAAGTAAACGTGTAACAAGGTACGCGTGATTTCCACCAGACCAGAGGGGAACAGGTTCCACAGTTTTCCTCTGAGTGAAGACCAACCTGGGGATCCTGTTGAGGTTTCTGTCGGATTAAGAATTCTGATCACTAATCAATGACAGCGCAGACGCCACCAAGTTGTGGCAGTTATCAAATCTCAGCCGGGACTATTTGTCACATGGAGATTGGAGGTTTGGGCGGGGCGCGTGGTTGTGAATACTAAAACCTCCTCATGGTCCGACAGAACAGAGGATTCATCAGCCACATGTCGTCTGAGAAGATGTCAACACATCAGATGCACAATACAGTGTTAAGATGATGTTAACCGGTTTTGTGTTCACGTTAAGTGGAAAACATTGCAGACGTGTATTCTAACACAACATTGGTTGAGAAAGGGGTTAAACCACCTTTAACAGGAAACACTGTAGTACCACTCTTTCATCTCTGGTGGTAGATGAGTGATGTGATGTGGATGTTGACATCACAAGTTACTTAAGACATGAATTAATTCATATTAATAAAGGAATATTTCTTGATTAAATGGATTCTCCACAGGTTTTGTGGATCCAATAGATGCGGAAAGAGGGAGAGAAAAGGAGAAAGGAAGAGAGAAGGAGAATGGAGAGACAGAAGGAGGGGAGAGAGGGAGAAGAGATGGAGAGGGAGGCAGAAGAGGAAGTGGGAGAGAGAGCAGAGTGTATTGAGGGCAGATGTGTTGTGTTTCTCCAGAGTACCGTACTCTCTGTGGGCTGGGAAACCAGACAGTCTGGTCCTAGTGAGACCTGATGTTCGGAGCTCTAGAGCAGGAAAACTCTCTTCTCCTAGAACATCACTTCACTGTTTTATACTCCGCCTAACCAGCCCCAGAGATACTTTCTCTCACTGTCTCTCTCACTCTGGCTCTCTCTTGCTCTCTCACTATCCCAATCTCTATCTCTATGTCCCTATTTCTCTCCATCTCACGCTCTCTCTCTGTCACAGCCTTCATTAAACTCCCACATTCTCTGGGAGAGTGCACTGTGTGTGTGTGTGTGTGTGTGTGTGTGTGTGTGTGTGTGTGTGTGTGTGTGTGTGTCAGCTCTGTCTCTATATTCTCCAGCTGTCAGGTGAGTCCAGATTGCTGCTGTACTCCTTCTCCTCCCACTGCTCCTCTCTTCTCTATCTCTGCTACTCCTCTTCATCTTCTCTACTCCTCCTCGTCCTCATCTTCCTCTTTCTCCTCCTGCTCCTTTCCATCAACTCTCCTCCTGCTCTTCTTCTCATCCTCATATCCTACTCATGCTCCTTGTATTGCACACATGGGTCCTAATTAGGCCTACTGGCTGGCATGCTCCTCCTCCACCTCCTCCTCCTACTCCTCAGTGAGGGTCGGATTAGACTGAAAGACTCTGGAGAAAACCTGCAGGTAAAATAAAAAAAATTCTAGCTCTATATGGTTACCTTCCTCTCCTTTATCGCCTCTCTCATTTTCTCTATCCGTATTTAACTGCCGCTCTCCTTTTCTCTACCTCTATCGCCTCTCCTTTTTCTCTACCTCTATTTCCTTACTTTTCAACACCTCTATCGCTACCACTCTCCTTTTCACTACCTCTCGTCTTTTCCCTTCCTCTATTGCTACCTCTCTCTCCATTTCTCTACCTCTCTATCACCTCTCTCATTTCTAACTCTCACTTTCTCCTTTTTTCTACCTCTATCGCTACCTTTCTCTACTTGTTCTGTCCCCATCTCTCTCTCTTCCCCCCCTCTTCCCCTCTCTACATCCCTCTCTCTCTTTATCCCTCTCTCTCTTTATCCCTCCATCCCTCCCCTCACTCCCCCCTTCTCTCTCTAGTTCCAGCCCACCGTCCTTTGTCTCTTTGTTGTCTCTCTTTCCCTCTTTTTCTCTCAACCAGTCTCCCTATTTCGTCCTCTCTCTCTCTCTCCCTCGCTCCCCCTCTCTCCCCTGTGAATAGGTATCCCTGTAGGAGCTGTTATGTAGTATGGGATCCTGTCTAATAATTTCAGAATCTGATCTTGATGGTATCGCCACCGTAGCGCTAACCCCAACCTTAATTAGCATAGCAAGAATAGATAATTGGCTCTTGTTGACGTTTGTTATTTTAACATCCGCACATCTTGAAGATCTGTTGATCTGATAAACACTTAACAGATACACTTAGAACTAATACAGAATATGTAGATTATGATAAACCTTATTTACTGGGTTGGGACATTTAATTGTTTAACTGTTATGTATCATATTTATTTATTTAGTCAAACTATATAAATATGGGATTTGTACAGAGTGTGTGTGGATGAGTGAATGGATTCACAACAGAGTTTTAGCTAATAAGATTTAGTTTCCTAACAAGGTTAATAACTAAAGCAAATAACTGAGGCAAATACCTCATGTTTATTGAGGTCCACAGAGAGTTGAATATTCCCAGGAAACATTTGTTTTTTATCTATCTATACCCATCCACAATATATCATGTGGATGGGTGTGTTTGTGTGTGTGTGTGTGTGTGTGTGTGTGTGTGTGTGTGTGTGTGTGTGCGTGTGTGGACATTGTTACATAATTTTTATGTGTATCTCAAAAAGTCTCCTTAATGTAGCTCAAGTTTCTGATTGAATGTCAGCTCAGAAACTAGTTGTTGAAACGATTGTAATGAAACTAAACTATTATGATAACAAATTAGTGGATAACAAGATGATGATGATGATGATGATGATGATGAAGGGGCTGAAGGAGCAGCAGAGACATTGGAAGACGTCCGGAGGGAGATGAGATGTCCTCACATGATGTGGTGAACAAGCTACAAACTAGAACACTTTCTCAGGATGAGGGAGGAAGGCAGCACAGAATGAAAACGAGAGAGAGAGGGGGGACGGGGGAGTGGGGGACAGGGGGACGGGGGGGGGGGTTGAAGGGGAGTAAGAGAGTAGGTAAGAGATACTGACACTACAGAGAGAGGGCGAGGAGAGAGGGAGAGAGACGCTAGGAGAGGGAGATGAGGGGGGGGGGGGGGACCCTTGTCCTGGTGCGTTTCAGAGGAGGTGTTCTCGAGAGGAGCTGCTCCTGTAGGAGGTCCTGAGAGAGGTGAAGATGTGAGAGGAGGAGGTGCTGGGAGAGGAGGTGCTTCAAGCAGGAGGATGTGAGGAGGAGTTACTCTGGGTGGCAATGACAGGGAGTCCCAGCGGTGGGATCGTCAGACTCTGGGACCAAATTAAACTCAAGCGCTGACAACTCCAGCATTCTGTCCTGCTGCTAATGTTCCCTCCCCTCCCTCTCTCTCCCCCACACCTCCCTTTTTCTATCGCCCCTCCTGTCTGACTTCCACCCTGACTTCCTCAAGACAGGAAACAGGATGGATGAACTACAGACCTCCATATATAACTTGAAAAAGCACGATAGAAACAGTCACCGCTCTCGCTACATCTGTCCCCCCCCCCCCCCCCTCCACCTGACCACACCAGAGGTTCCCCTGTCTACTTATCATTCAGCACTAATCATGAAACAATACAAACACACCAGAAATGTCCTCGACATAGCGCCCTGCAGAGAGAGAGAGTGGGAAGAGGGGGAGAGACAGGGAGAAGGAGACTCTGGGGCTTCCATGATGCAGAATAGCGTACGTCTGCAGTCTCCTGCATTAGAAATGCTCCATGCTGTCTATTCATCAGACAGATGCGAGGCTGGAGCTCTGATTAGAGGAGAGGAGAGATCGCTCTCTTTCCCTCCCTCCCGCCGCCTGTCCAGAAGTCACATGCTAATTATCTTGTTAGTCTCGACAGCTTCCTCTGGACCAGAGCCACTGCTGTAGTCAATCATAACGTGGGATGACACCTCACAACTAGGCAGCACTGCAACCATGCAGTATTGCGACCACATCCAGGCAAGAATGAAACAATGCAACCAGGTGAGCATGCAACCTGGAATCAATGCAGCTATGGATCCAAGCAAGCATCACAACCAGGCAATCATGCAACCACACAGCGTACCATCCCTGTAGGACCACAACGATGCAATCATGCAGCTAGGCAGCTAGGCAACCACACAAGAGCAGAACCATGAAACACTGTAGCAGGCAACTATGCAGTCAGGCAACCCTGCATCCAGTCAACTACACATCCAGGCAACCGGACAGCTTCGCAACAACACATTGCAACCATGCAGGACCAAAACAACGCAATCATGCAGCCAGGCAGCCATGCAACCGCACAAGATGGGCACACAAGATGGTCCCAAGCATCCTGGCAACCATGCAGCTTCCCAACAAGACGTTGTAAACATGCAGGTCCACAACAATGCAACCACGCAGCCAGTCTGCACAGGAAGTGACTGTTGGTGGAGTTGTTTAAATGGAAGCTAGAATATTTTTCTTAACTACACACACACACACACACACACACAGAGGAAGAGATGGGAGAGCGGGTGTAAGATGGGAGGGCAGGTGTAAGATGGGAGAGTGGTTTTCGATGGGAGAGCAGGTGTAAGATGGGAGAGCAGTTTTCAATGGGAGAGCAGGTGTAAGATGGGAGAGTGGGTGTAAGATGGGAGAGCGGTTTTCGATGGGAGAGCGGGTGTAAGATGGGAGAGCGATTGTAAGATTGGAGAGCGGTTGTAAGATTGGAGAGCGGGTGTAAGATGGGAGACCAGTTGTAAGATGGGAGAGCGGTTGTAAGATGGGAGAGTGGGTGTAAGATGGGAGAGCGGTTTTCGATGGGAGAGCGGGTGTAAGATGGGAGAGTGGGTGTAAGATGGGAGAGCGATTGTAAGATTGGAGAGCGGTTGTAAGATTGGAGAGCGGGTGTAAGATGGGAGAGCGGTTGTAAGATGGGAGAGCGGTTTTCGATGGGAGAGCGGGTGTAAGATGGGAGAGTGGGTGTAAGATGGGAGAGCGGTTTTCGATGGGAGAGCGGGTGTAAGATGGGAGAGCGATTGTAAGATTGGAGAGCGGTTGTAAGATGGGAGAGCGGTTGTAAGATGGGAGCGCTTGTGTCAGATGGGAGAGCGGTTTTAGATGGGAGAGCGGTTTTAGATGGGAGAGCGGTTTTAGATGGGAGAGCGGTTTTAGATGGGAGAGCGGTTTTAGATGGGAGAGCGGTTTTAGATGGGAGAGCGGGTGTAAGAGTGGAGAGCGGGTGTTAGATGGGAGAGTGGTGTTAGGTGTGGAGCTGACAGCTATCATGCATACATGGTTTAATGTTCATCCAATCACTTATACATCTCTCTCTCTCTCTCTCGCTCTCTCTTGCTCTCTCTCTCTCTGTTGAGGTGTCATGTCGAGAGAACTGCAAGCTTTGTAGGACGGCCTGCAAAATTCAAAGTCTTACTTTGAGTGTGCGTGTGTGTGTGTGTGTGTGTGTGTGTGTGTGTGTGTGTGTGTGTGTGTGTGTGTGTGAGCATGTGTGTGAGCGAGTGTTTCAGAGAGAAAGTGTGTTTTTGGAGATTTTATTTTTATTCTTTCTGTGCTCATGAACTATCAAAAGTGTTATTTTCCCTCATGATATTGCCCAACATCAAAGACCTCATCACACACACACACACACACACACACACACAACCACAGTGCTTTTCTCTGATGATGAGTTTAGTTTCTTTATACATCTTGAGACGCTGTTGTCATGCCGATGGTGCCGTCTTAACACCTTTTGATTGACAGGTCCTTCTGGCTGGGGGATGCACATTCAGGCGCGGGCTGGGTGTCGGGGGAGGTGTCGTGGCGTGCGTGTGGGTGCCATGCGCGGGCGGACACTAGTGTCTGCAGATGAAATATGAATTCTCTGTAGCCACATTCAGCAACTTCTCTATTCTCCTGTTTGTCAGGACAGCGATCAGTTGTGATATGTTGCAACATATCACAACGCTCGACTTATAACATTCACAACATGTGTACTTCACTATGTTTATCTGATACCTGAAATGACTTTTTTATTTGAATAGAAGTGTATTTCAGACACGATGATAACATGTTTGTGTTATTCGTTCTTGTTAGGTGCAGAAGTGTCATACAGTTCTAGCTGTTTTCTTGGCATGTTCCTGAGCAGTTCTTGACGTGTTCTAGGCATGTTCCTGAGCAGCTCTTGACGTTTTCTAGGCATGTTCCTGAGCTGTTCTTGATGTGTTCTAGGCATGTTCCTGAGCAGTTCTTGATGTGTTCTAGGCATGCTCCTAAGCTGCTCATGACTGTCTTAGTGTGTTTTTTTGAGCTGTTCCTGACATGTTTTTTAAATGTTCTACGCGTGTTCTAGCCATGTTCCTGAAGTTTTTCTTGATGCGGTATTGCTGTGTTGTCATGTTCTTGACAGGTGTTGCACATTCTTGTCATGTTATTAATGTGTTGTAGGTGGGCTGAAGGAGTGTTCTAGGAAGGTTCCTGAGCTGTCCATGATGTCTTCGTAGCATGTTTTCGGAGGTGTTCTAGGCATGTTCTATGCGGGTTCCTTTCAGTGTGCCTGAGGAAGCAGGTTGTGTTCTACCCCAGCTCTGGGACAAGGTGTCCAGTGCTCCCTGGTGACACACTGTCATTCATATTTGATCACCTGAGAGCCGATGGTGGCTGCGGCACCCCAGCCTCGGAGATGTTTCAGGCCTGTAATTAAAAGCAGAACATGATTTCACTGGAGTGGAGCGGAGCGAAGCCTCCGACTCATCGACTCTAAATTATTCACCTTGCTTTCCTTTTTCCTGCTGTAAAAATGCATGGTGATGCAACTTCAAGACAGGGACTCTTAAGATCACGATGATGGTGATGATGAAGATGATGGGGATGATGATGATGATGATGATGATGATGATGATGATGATGATGGTGGTGGTGGTTATGGTGATGATGAGGATGGTGGTGGGGGTGATGACGATGATGATGATGAAGAAAACGAAGGCAGGGAGAACGTCTTGATGTCAGCATGGATTATGGAGATACAGAGAGGAAGAAGAGAGTAGACGAGGGAGGAAGAAGAAAGGAATGACAGAAGAGTGGAAGAGAAGATAGGAAGAGAAGAAAGCGAGGACAGAAGTGAGGAAGACAGAATTAGGTTCTAAGTGATAGGACAATGTTTTTTTTAAACTCAAGCAGCAGTCGACTTATGTGACTCAGACTGTCAGACACACACACAAACACATACACAAACATACATACACACACACACACACATACACACACAATCTCCCTCGCTTTCTCACGGTGTTCATCCTCGCTCCTTTTCTATCTCTCTCTGTCTCTCTCTCATTCATCCTGTTCTCAGATCAATGATCAATAAAACATGATTGGCTGTCGGCAAGAGCCTATCTTTGGTTTCAGCCTTGGAGGGGACGATGTGAGTGATGGCACATTTCTTTGCAGGAATTTCAGCACAAATGCAGTTTTTAAAATTCATAAAATAATATAATCTAATCGTTTTCTACAAACTCCACCATATTCTTATTGAACATGTCCCTAGGTACCTCTGTGATGATTTTCAAGTTGTTTTACTGTATGACGTTTTAATAATTAGATTAGTGATCCAAAAAAGAATCTAGCAATCTGATTGGCTTTTATTTCTATTTTCTATGCGATCTGACAGGCTCTTTCTTAAAAAAATATTCAAGCGATCTGATTGGCTAGTTTTTGTTATTTTTTTCAAGCGATCTGATTGGCTGTTTTATTTTAATTTTTGATCTGATTGGCTGTGGTTTTTACGCATTTTTATTGACTCATTTTTTTGCCATCTGATTTTCTTTTTCTTCTTTTTTTTAGCAATCTGATAACCTCGTATGTTTTAATTTTTTTCAAACTATCTGATTGACTCTTTCTCTCATTTCTTTTTTGAGCTGATTGCCTCTTTTATAAAAACGATTTTGAGAGATTTGATTGGCTTGTGTTTTTGTTTTTTTAGCTATCTGATTGGCTGTGGTTTTCAAGCGATCTGATTGGCCCTTTTTTATTTTTGGAGCGATCTGATTGGCTCATGTTTTTTTCTTTCTTGAGTGATCTGATTGGCTGTGGTTTTTAAGCGATCTCATTGGCATATTATTTTTAAGTGATCTGATTGCCTAGTTTTTTGGGCCAATAGCAGTGCAGTTGATTCTAGAGACCGTTCACTTCACTTCACACACACACACACACACACACACACACACACACACACACACACACACACACACACACACACACACACACACACACACACACACACACAGCTGTAGGGCTTGGAGCTGGTGTAGATGTTCGAGTGGTGCCTTAAGTACTCCTTGGATTCAAAGCTCTTCCCACATGCCTCTTACTTGAAGGGCTTCTCTCCGGTGAAGAGGTAAAGGTAAAAGTACTTTTATTGTCACATACACATACATATAGTGAAAAATGTCCTCTGCATTTAACCCATCCCTCAAGGGAGCAGTGGGCAGCCAATCACAGCGCCCAGGAAGCGGTTGGGGTTAAGTGTCTTGCTCAAGGACACCTCGACATAGTTAGGGTTGAAGTCGGGGCTCGAACTAGCAACCTTCCTCTGTGGGGCTCGAACTAGCAACCTTCCGATTATTGCCAGTCGGTTGCCAGTCCACCCGCCTTAACTCCTGAGCTAATGTCCCAAGAGGAAGACAATGGCGGGGGAAATGTTTTATTCTTTCCTCACACAAAGGTCACATACAAAGGTACGTGAAGAAAGTGATATTTATTTTGGCATCAGTGGACAACACCATCTAGATGAGAATAGAAGATTACCATTGGTCTAGATTGGCTACAACCCCCTGTTGTGATCATGTTTGGTAACCAACAGTGGTGGCAAAATTACACACATTATTTACTCAAGTAGAAGTACAGATACTTGTGTAAAAAAAGACTGGTAAAAGTAGAAGTACTGATTAAACTTGTTTACTTAAGTAAAAGTGGAAAAGTACTGGCTCTGAAATGTACTCAAAGTATAAAAGTAAAAAGTAACCCTTTGACATTTCTACCGGGTGTTTCTGTGCAAAGCTAACTGAACCTTACGTCATATTAATATAATTTGAACACTGTTAAAAGTTAAATCATTCTAACTTCAAATAAAAAAACTATACTGAAAATATTAATAATATATATAATGAAACTTAACTCCAATGTGCAAAACAGTTTTCAATGTCAGCAACAGACTCAAAACATTATGATCAAAACGAGAACACAATTCAGCTCTCATTAAGCCTTTAAGTCTTTTGTTGGAAATTCCCTCATCTCTACTAGACCGGCATCGCCAGACTAATTGCAATTAGTCTGGAACCTCGATTTCTAAAGGGCGTCACCAACGGGCGCAGAATACCTCTGGACACAATTTGGATAGGCCTTCAACCAATCACAGCAACGAAACGGGTGAGGCAGCACTGAGCCTAACACATTTATTTTCAACAAAAACTCTAAGTGCAGTCGTTTGTTCTTCTTTTAGTGAAAATATACCGTCTAGTTCGTTTAATACTGTCTCGATACCGTAATCAACAGACCGATCTACATCAGCGGCAGCTATCTTTGTTGTCGTTGAAAATGCCTTTACGGCGCTCCTCAGCACGTCATCCTATTTATGCCTTTTAGATAAACGGTTGTGATTGGTCGGTCTATCTCGTACAGGGCAGAAATCGTTTTGTAGGGGAGGGTAGCCAGACCTTATCTGCAGAGCAAATGCAACATGAGCTCGCGGGGTTCGTCTGGTTCGAGGCTATGCTTTACCGGAGGGGAATAGCAAACACATCATTATGCCTACCGTTAACGTTAACGCACTGCCAACCTTAGTATATATTTTTTTATAAAAGAAATGTTAAGAATACTGGAGATTTACGGGAAAATATGTAAACGGGAGGACAGCGGGAGAGAGGGGGAGAATCCCGGGATAAACGGGAGGGTTGGCGGTGTGAGCTGGTCAGGTTTGGATTGAACTTGTGGAAGAAGGGCTCCATCATGTGGACATATGAAGAATAGAAAACAAAAAAACAACAGAAATGTAACTTGCCAAACTTTGACCCTCAAACCAATTATGTCAATGGATTCTGCCAAAAAAATAAATAATCAAAATTACATGTAGTCACAGAAAAAAATAATGCAAATGGTCTGTATATATATTTTTTTTTAAACTCAAACAAATTGTAACCCTCTTTATTGTCATCAACATGGTAGGCCTCCTGATTACAAAGTGGTTTAGGCCTACGTCTATGGTTTCCTGACAACTTACGGTATAAATCTATCATATAGAGGAAGGGCTGTGTTGGGTTGTTAACGTTACTCATTGATCCAACAAGACATTGTGCCCAAAATAGCCCTAAATTTCGTCTTGAACATGATGGCGGCAGGAGCCACATCTGATCAGCTGACGTCAGGAGAAGCGCTCATGCAGGTGAAATACTAATGCTCAGCAAGGTGTAGCTATATACTTCAAACAGGATTTACTGACTTCAATGTACATAGAGAATTTATGGAAATGAGCAGAAAACCTGCAGGTCGGTGGTCATAAATGCACCCAACTGTTAAAGCCAGTCGTTCTTGCAGTTATGAAAGAACGTCATTATAAAACATTTTAAAGATGAATCTTTGTACAATCAATTATGTGATGATTTATTTTACTATTCAACATCGCAGTACAGCCTGGAGACTCTCTTGCTCATTGTTTTAAAGGTTTGGAAAAGACGGAGGAAGGCAGTGGGTCAGACTGGTTGCTGTGGATCATGCCACTGATGAGCCTGGAATGTTAAACCACACCCACTGATACCCAGGCACGCCCATGACACCGACAGCATCACAAACACAACCCCTCTGGAACGATAAGAGCACAACCTTGAGCCACGACAGGTACAAACACGGTTAAAAGTTGTCATTGTGAAGTGACAGTTAGAAGAATGAAACCCATGGATGGTGTCTCTTTAAGAAGACAAATGAATACAGTAGAGAAAACATTAATTTGCAAGTGAATTGGTTTACTTTGAGGTGGATGAGCAGTAAGTAGCATTCATACAAAATGAATATATTACTCTGAGGAAATGTGCAAACAAAGCATTAGCAAAGGATGCCTAAACATGCTCTTTGATGCTGGCATTTGGAAAAATATACACTTAAAAATATAGACACGTCCAAAAGTAGCAGTTATACATACTTAGTGTGGCCATTAGCTAGTATTGCTTGCATAGTTTCGTGCATGCATAAGCAATTTATCATGCAACAATTGCTGTCATACATTTCATAAATGATGCGATACTTTTCTCTGATTCTGTGCATTCAACGTGGAACAGACAGCAGGCGCAAATAAGCTAATGACGCGTACAAGCTGTGATAGCTAGAGGGGATGGAGAAACCAAAAGCACCATAATGCTGTATGGACATGTATGGAGCATGTCCAACTAGGGATAACCAAGCGGTTATCTGTGAGGAATGTTGAATGTTACTGTCTGTCAGGCAACGAGACGCTTCGTAAACTGTGCCCCATCGCAGTGATTTTGAACCAGAAAGGTGACGGGGACGGGCATCGTTTAGAAACCGCCAGAACCACCTGGTCTGTAGTTTGCACGGAAGCAGCCTCGAGACTAAGATGTACCGTGTTGTGTAAAGGCTCTGGATCTCTACAGTATCGAAGAGTCTGTCGTTGGCATACCAACAGATCAAACAGCATTTGTAATTAGGTAGGATGTGTTTTTGTGGAAACTGTATATTGAACAGTGTTTAATAGATATCAAAACTGTATTTAGAAATGTACCAACACCTTGAGTTTTATACCATGTAGATACGAAGTGAGGATTTGTCTGAGGCACCAAAGTTATGTTAAAACTCCCAGGACCTCCGGAGAGAACGACAGGAACAACAAAATCCTTAAAATAGTTATACAGCTGACTTCAACTTCCTGTCTCGACCAATCACGTTCTTCATGGATAGGACCTGCACTAAGCCGCCCGGCAACTCGTCTTAAAATACTAAAATACTTAGTCCTTGAACAGCCCCTCCTCACCTCCTGCTATACAGTCATGATACAGACAGACCAAGCTAATATATCAATACATGTGCAGTTCATAAATATATACAAGAACAATAAATATATATATATATAATACAAAAATCAATTCAAGCAATCGATACAAAGTGCCTTGTTTACATTTTTTGATTCATTCCTATATAATTATGTAACAGTTGGTGGACAACCACAGTTCATAATGGCAGGCGCTGGCCCACCTTAAGCCTCGGGTGCTTTGGGAAGGTTCTTCTAGACCGGGAACCCATTTCTCTGGATCTGGTCCTCAGACACAACGTTACTTAGGCTTCTGGGAGGTTCGCGTGGAGCTGATGGGTATCTTCCTGGAGGGCATGGTCTTCTTGGTCGTTTCCTTCTTGGCAGCTTCCTTCCCGTTGGCGAGGGTCTGAGCGGCCGCTCCAGCCGCTGAGCTCTTGGTCTTGTTGGAGGTGAGCAGGGATCTCTTGGCTGCGGCCGTGGCAACGGGCTTGGAGGACTCGTTGTCTTTGGCGGAGGCCTCTGCAGACCCGCTCGGGACCTTCATGGTGGCTCCCTCTGAGGACGCTTCGTCCGCCGCATCTCCGGAGGCCTGGTCCGGGCTGTGAGCCTCGGCCCCGCCCGCCCCTCTGCGGCTCTCCTTCTGCCGCAGGGCGCTCTTGAAGAAAGACAAGCCCTTGTCCTCTGTCCTGCTGTTCCGCCGTGGGCCTCTTGGGGGCGGAGCTGCGCTCGAGGACGACAGGCCGACGCTAGAGGAGCGCAGGCTGGTGATGGAGGAGCTGCTGCTGGAGCTCCGTCCCCCGGCCCTGGCCTCCGCCTTCCCCCCTCCCGTCACTCCGTCGCCCCGAGACGCGGCGGTAGCTCCCGAACGGGGAGGGGCTTTCCTCTCTGATACCGGCGCCCTTGGTGAGTCCCGGCTGGTGCTGCGCTCCTCCCCTTTAATTCTGGCTGAAGCAGAACTCCTCTCCGCTCCTCCCCTGGGGGACAGCCTCCTGTGAGGCTGGGAGCTCTGAGACCCAGCGGATCCACTCTTCTTCTTCTGCTGCGCTGACTCGACACGCAGCGTCTCCTGGGTCTGGGAGGAGCTCTTCTTGGAGGGCGTTGCCGTCTTTGATGAGGCCGTCTTGAGGCTTTTACAAGGTCCGTCGCCTTTGGTTTTGGGATGAGACGCGACCGAGCCGCCCTTGGCCTGAGTCCTGGATGGCGACTTGTCCATGGCGGCATGGGACGGGGAGCTGGAGGAGGTGGAGGAGGTTGCTGGGCGTTTCTTGGGACTCTTCTCTTGGGACTCCACGGAGGTCTTGGCTGCAGCTCGCTTGCTGCCTCCAGAACTTTCTCCGTCCCCGCTCCTCTGTTTGGAGTCCTTGGCAGGCGAGACGGGTCCCGGGGTAAGAGGCTCGGCACAGCCGGAGAGATTGTTGTTCTCGCCGGCCTGCTTGGAGCTCCATGACTCCGCCGCTGCAGTAGAACCCACCTTCAGCAGGTCCGGCTGCTCTGTCAGCCTCTTCCTCGCCCCTGCGCTGTTCTCAGCGGTGGCCGCCAGCGAGCCCTTCCCCCCAGACAGCTTGTCCTGCCGGGCTGCACCGCCAGAGACCCGGTCGTCCACCGCCTCCCCGATACGCTCCAGCGTGGGGGAGGAGGAATGGGAGTCCAGGGAGAAGCGGGAGGGGGAGTTGGATCGCAGCTGCAGCTTGGCGGAGAGCGGCCAGGAGGGTTTGGTGCCGTTGTTGTCGCTAAGGGCCAGAGGGCTGGCCATGGAGGAGCGGGTTGACAGGGGCTGCCTCTGCATCCCCCGTATTATGGACCGCGTGGAGAGTCCTGGTGGACCGACGAAGCACAAGTACAAGGAAATGAATACTCGATTCAGGGAAAAAAATACTTTCCAAAAGGACCGCCAGCATACAACTATGTAACACCATGATTATAAAGTAGCTGCTGCTAGAACCGGATGGAAAGTTATTTAGGAAGAGCACATTTAGAGTTTTTACTGCACCATTAATTAGCAATCAAATAGGCACGGAAATAGACGCGGAAATAGGCGAATCTGGGTTGTGTGTGTCTGCACGGGGGTCAGCCCTCACTCGCGTGTAGCATATGAGCACTGATAGTCGCAGGTAGTGGCCCTCTCGTTTGTTTTAGCCTACACACGGGTAGGTGCATACAGTTTGGAGAAGCAAAATGCACCAGATAAACTGTTCTGCTCTGTCAGGAAACAAGCGTTCAACATCAATTACACATTCTGTCTTTTGGAGGGGAACTTGCAATCTTCAGGATCAACACTAAAAGGGTACCAATGAAATATCTTTAAAGGAGAACGAAACAAAACACCGCCTTTAAAAACAAACCCTGGGCGGCCAGCGGCCAGCCCTCTTGTAAACAGCCCTTTGTTTCATTTTCAATAAGTGGAGGAGAGGCGTGTCGCTTAGCACTTAACCAGCAGGTGACGGGCAAACCATATTGGTCAATCAGAGGTTATGCATATGCAATGACACGTGTTAGAGATGGAGGCCTCTTAATGCAGGGAACCAGTCTGCGGTTTGGTTCTCACATGTCAACTGCCTGCGGGTCATCCCACAGTCCTGAAACATGGTGTGAGGTCATCACTCACCATCATCTTCGCTCCGCTCGGCAGCGAACTCTGCAGACTCGGAGAGGGAGGCCAGCGAGGTTCGTCTGGAGGACCCGGAGGAGGCCTGGCTAGGCGGCCGGCTACCCATCAGCCGGTTGATCCAGTGTTCACACAGCGAGGAGCTGGTGGACCCTGGAGGGACCAGCAGACACAAAGATCAGGGTGCCAGCAACAACTGAGGATAGCATCACTTACAGCCGCAATGTTTCAGCGCAGAGCCAGGTAAAGTTTGTCCTAAAAGGTCATAACCAAAGGTGAAGAGAGCAAGGTCTGTCATCTAGGGTTAAACTCGAGGACAAGATAACAATGCAGTGTCCATATAGGGTTACATATTCATCAGTTAAAGACATAAATTGACAGCTGGTGGTATACTCTTCATACACAAAGCAGTGCATTTTTACTATAAACAATCAGACCTATATAATTTACTCCGCTACTCGACCGCCAACTGAAGCAGTGAATGGAGGAGAAGGCTGGACGTACCGCCAACAGAGCTGTTGGCAGACCACGAGGGAATCGTGGCGCGTCTCTGGTAGAACAAGATGTACGCCGTCTGTTTGCACACGTGGTCATCCGCGATGGAGTGGACGTCGCTGTCGTCGAAGCAGTACCACTGTCCATCAATGGAGTTCTTACAGTGGGCTGGGAAGGAGACATCCATACCAGAACAATGATCACTCTCTCCAAAGATAATGGATGGATTTAGGAGCGATTCTCTGTAGCTATTGATTTGTAAACCAAAGGGGATTACTCATGGGTTTCTGCTAAGGGAGTTTTTGCTGAGTTTTACCCGAAACCCCTTGAATCAGGTCGTGTGAATCCTGTTGCATGAGAGATGTAGAAATGAACGTGACTACCTTCCATCCATCAGTCCTCACCTGTGTAATGTCCGCCCTGCATGTTGCCGTGGTGATTGCACACGGCATACAGGTCGTACAGGTAGTCCTCTGGGTCGCGGCCCATGCCATAGGGTCGTCTCCACGGCGACCAGTGAGAGGGAAGGCTCCAGCTGCTCTGGCTCCGCTTGACCATGTGGGGCGCCATGTCCATCCCCACCAGCGGAAACCGCACCATGTTCTGCATCTTCATCCGCCGGTCGCCGTCCTGGGAACCAGCGGAGCACCACCGGAGAACGTTACAGTTAGCTTCCATTTACAGTTAGTCATCTAGCTGCAGACACATTTATCCAAAAGTGACTTACAATCAAAAGCATACAATCTAAATGGGTATGAGTAGAGTAGCACAAAAGTAGTACAAAATCATTCCATGTGCACAACCTAGTTCAACAACTTCAGCAAAGTCTGTTCTAAATTCATCACCACCACCGAGGATAACGAAAGTCAACAGTGTTAGTTGAAATCTACTATATAGATTTATATAGATATATGTTGAATCCCTCTACTAATCATGCCCACTCTCTCCAGTTTACTTTTGTGTTATTGTGTTATGTTATCAGGTGTGTCCAGGTGTGTTACGGTGTGTTTCAGGTATTCCTAGGTGCGTCCAGGTGTTTTCAGTTGTGGTCAGGTATGGTCAGGTGTATCTAGTTGTATTAACGTGTGTCTAGTGTGTTTACAGGTGTGCTAACAGGTATGTTTAGATGTATTTTGAGGTGCTTCAAGGTGTGTTGGATGTGTTTTAAGGTGTGTTGAGGTGTGTCCACGTGTGTTACGGTGTGTATTCAGGTGAGGGTTACCTGTCGGAAGCGTTTGAGATGGAGGATGAGGATATCTGGGAGCGTCCAGAGGCTTAGCTTGATGCTCCCCTGCTGGAGCTGCTTACAGTGAGGGCAGCGCCAGGCGTCGTCCGGAGCCAGCTGGGGTAACCATGGAGATACAAAGCATCAGGTACTCCACCTCTACACCTCTTTGGTGTAGAGCTAGAAGCATTGCGCTAGCCCCAGCTAGCATTAGCCTACCTGATCCTCTTTAGAGTTGAGCTTGAAGCACTGCTCTTGCGCTAGCTAGCATTAGCCTACCTGCTCCTCTTTGGTGTAGAGTTAGAAGCACTCTCTAGCCCTAGTTACTGTTAGCCTACCTGCTCCTCTTTGGTGTACAGCTGGAAGCACTGCGCTAGGGAGCAGCTCTGGGGTTGAAGGTGCTGCTCCTTCATCTGACGAACGCTCTCCGCATCGGGAATGTACTCATCCTCCGTCCGCTTGAACAGGCTGCGCACAGAGGTCAGATGACAAATATAGGTCAGTAGCATCAAACAAAGCTCAAACAAGGGTCAGAAGATGGTTAGACACCTTGAAGCTAATACAAATGTGAACAAGCTCAATAAAATGACTTGTTCTACTGGCTGGCAATTATGATAAGAATGTACTCAAGGTACACATTTAAGAACTAAGCTCATTCTTGACGGCATGACTGCATGATCTGAAAATGAATTATGAATGATTCTTACCATCAGACCATCTTTACCGTGGTAGCTAATATAAAATAGTCCAGTGAACCACACTCTGAGCAAGGCCTCTCACTAAAAGGTGATGAAGATAGAAGTGATGAAGACTTACTGTTCCTTGGTGTCCTTGTCCCACTCCACCACTATCTTGACATGGGGGGGGCCACCTGGGCCGCATGACTTGTACGCCCTGGAGGGAACATGACACTGGGATTAACAATCATACAAAAACACAAACACATTCCCACACACACACATATATATAGATATAGATATAGATATAGATATAGATGCATAACATACATATATCAATGTTTCCCAACCTGTGGGTCAGGAATACATATTTGAAATAAAGACATTTTTCAAAAGTACATTTTTCATTTGAAATATTCTTTCTATGGGTAAATCCCTTATATGCGAACAGACTGCCTATTGATTCATAACCACTAGCAAATGAATAGCTACTTCAGTGGGACATTGATATTACGGGCAGATGTTGGTTGGGTTAAAACGATGTGTGGGGGATGCAACAACAATGTAAGACATTGGGCCAACAGTGCCCTCTAGTGCTTTATGAGGGGTATTACCTCTCAACGGACGGATGACAAAGTGGCTGGTCCTCTTGAGGGAGGAGGTATGTGATCCCGACCACACCCACCACACGCAGGCTGAACGGCCGCGCCTACCAACCACACAACACAACACAGAAAGGCCTTTAGGAAATACCTCTCTACAAATCGACATAAAATATATATATAATAAAATTTAAACAAAGAAATATCGACATAAAAACATCAACATCAACATCAACATCAAATTGAAATATAGAAAATTATCTACATATAATAAAACAGAAATAGAAATAGGGAAGCGATGTTAAGGGTGTGTGTACCTGAACAAGGGTAAAAGGGGGGTGAAGGATGTTTAGGGGGAAGTTAGGGGAGTGTGTACCTGGACGAGGACTCCTGGTCTCTGCAGGAGCTTCATCTTCTCCAAGATCTCCTTCTGGAGGCCGTCCCAGGTCACCGTGCGCTCTACAAACAGCATGAAGGGGTTCCCAAACCTACACACACATACACACACACACACACAGATATATACATATATAAATATACACATACACACAGCATGAAGGGGTTCCCAAACCTACACACACACACACATTTATGCATGTGTCTATATATATATATATATATATATATGACTAAACACATACATATATAAATATACAGATACACACAGCATGAAGGCGTTCCAAAACCTACACACACACACACTCACACACACATATACACACACAACTATATATATATATATATATATATATATATATATATATATATATATATACACATACATATATAAATATACACATACACAAACAGCATGAACACACACAGACACATTCACGTGATTCAACACAATAAAACATGACATCACCAACACTGCGTGGCTAGAGAGCTTGTGATTGGCCAGTACCTGCGTCCCTGCTGCCCAGCGCAGGCTCGGTTGCAGACCAGCAGGACGATCTTGTCCCCTTGGCCCGTGTTCTTGTTGGGACTGAGTGGGGGGGTGGAGGGGTCCTGGACCTGGGGGGAGATCCGGTTGTTGTCGGGTCCGTACTTCAGCTGGTTCTGGTTCAGGTTCAAGTGGGGGCTCCCTGGGGTGAGGCAGGAGGAGTGGGTGGTGGTTATCTACTATATAATCTAGTATGATTTAATACAATCTAGTGTAATATTTTATCTGATCTAACATAATCTAATCTAACATCATCTGACATGATCAAAAATAATCTAGGCTAATTGAATCCAACATAATCTAATAATAATATGATCTGATTTTATCGACCATAATCAAATGTAATTTTAACCAGTCTGATCTAGAATGACAGGACGTACCGCTGCGTTGCGAGCGGATCTGCTCGGGTCTGAACTGCTCAGGCGTCTCGAAGGCGAAGATGGAGTCGCTCTCCTGGACGCTCTCCAGGTCATCTTCGTCGTCACAGAACGAGCGGTGGAACCCGTCGAAGTACATCTCTGTCAGGGCGATCTGACCAGGAACAGATTAGATGAGGTTAGACATACCACACCAGGAACATGAACAGTAAGCAGCCATCTGGTGTCCATGGCTAAATTGCAAAGTGCTTGTAGCTCTTGTGTGGTTGTCTGTGTGGATATTCTACGATACGAAAATTAAAACACTGAAGACGTAAAAACAACAATAAACTGTGTTAATCCAGTCAAGATTCATCAATTTGAACAAACTGAATCTATGTTTTAATAACGTTTCACAGGTAACATTGTCATGTAAAAGCCTCCTGTACCAAGAACCAAGTGGTTTTAGGGTTAGTGTAACCTTCCCCAGTGAGGGTAGGGGGTTAGTTCTCTGAACTTTGAATTTACGATACGTACCTGCTGGGTGGGTATTTTGGTTTCCTGGGCGACAGCGTGGCGTAGCCTGGCCACGGTGCCGGAGAGAGGCACGGCCACGCCCACTCTCATACAGTGGGAACACTTCCCCTGGTACACCACCGTCACGTAGAGTGGTCTGAAACACACATTACATCAGATTAGATAAGATTACATTATATGAGATTAGATCAGATTACATTACATTTGATTACACCAGATTAGATGACACAGAGAGATCTGGTACACCACCGTCATGCAGAGCGGTCTGAAACACACATTCGATCAGATTAAATCGGATTATTAAGTGTTAGATCAGATAACATTAGAATGGATTTGATTCTACATTTGTCAGAGAAATCTTCAGCACACCCCATTTGAAATCACATTCAAATTAGAATATATATTCGATTAGATGAGATCAGATTAGATGGGATTAGAGGAGATAAAATTAGATTAGATTAGATTACATTATATCAAATTAGATGAGATCAGATTAGATCATATTAGCTCAGAATGATCATATTAGATGAGATCAGATTGGATGAGATTGTTTTAAATGAGATTAGAGGAGATCAGATTTGATGAGATCAAATGAGATTAGCTCAGACTAAATGAGATTATCTCAGATCAGATTAGATGAGATCAGAATAGATATCAGATGGGATCAGATTACCGTGTGTGAGGCACAGGGATGGGCAGTGAGATGCAAAGGAAGGGGTCGAAGGTGTTGCTCTGTTTCTGGCAGTGAGGACACGTCAGGGATGACCTGGAGGACAAACAACAACAGCACAGTTACCACGACGATAACAACAACAACAACAACAACAAACACCTCAAAGAAAAAATGCAAACATCAATGATAAACAACAAAACATCAAACAGGATTATGGTCACATGAATCAAACTGAAATAAAGGTAACACTTTACAATAAGGGTATTTAATTTAGCATGAATTAACATTAGTAAATGTTAATAAACAGTTAATTAACTGTTAACAAATGGTCTAGTAATCATTTAATAATGGTGTTCATGTTTACTAATGGTGTTCATGTTAACTAAGGTAATAGTATTCATGTTAACTACTGTATTTATTTATACATTATTTAATAACCCACTAACCCTAACACTAACCCTAACACTTAACACTTACCTCTATGCTAATGCTCGATAATAATACTTATTGCTGCATTTACTAATGTTAATGAATTGTTAATTAATGTACCCTTATCGAAAGTGTTACCAAAGAAGGATATGAAGAGTGAATGTGGAGACCTGTATTGTGCCTGGAACAGCTCCTGTACGAAGGATGCAGGTGCTGGCAGTGGAGCTCCCTCGGGTACGCGCTCATCCTCCACCGGGAGCTGGGGGAAAGGAAGTGATGTCATCAGCAAGCAAGCACACATCCACCACGCCATCTCAACATCCATTGACCGTATTGACCTAGTGGCCATCTTGGTTCCATCTTAGAACTGAATGCGGAATCCAGTTCCACCATCCAGCTAGCGTTAGCTAGAAAGTCAGCCTCAAACTTCGCGTTCATTAAAACTAATTAAAAAGTTCTACCAAACACAAAGTTTTCTATTACATTTTTCAGATTCAAATTCTGATTATTAACTGGCCCTGGGGAAATTGTCTCTGTTACAATTCATGGTAATAGAAAATATAAGAAATGTCTAAGTAAAAATATAAAACACAAAAATAGGTACAAAGATAGAGTAAAAATGCATATGGATTATCTAGAACAGTGGTTCTTAACCTGGGTTCGATCGAACCCCCAACTTGGTGCGCTCAGTAGTCAACTTGTGACTGTCGTGATTGTACTTCATTTGTGATTTCCTTCTTAATATTCTAATCCCTTCATACTAACTATGTCGAGCAAAAAAAGAAAGTGGTCGGACGAATACGTACACTGGATTCACATGTATACCGGAACGTGATGGGAGTCAGCGTCCTCAATGCATGATTTGCAATGCCAAGTTGAGCAATTGTAGTCTAGCACCGGCAAAACTAAGGGAATACTTCCATAAGTTGCATGGAGATGGGAAATACAAGAACACAAAGCTCACTGAATTCAAGGTGAAGAGATTCAGATTCGATGAAAAGGCTACTCTGCCTGTTCTCGACATTGTACCCATCGACAAACCGATACTCACAGCATCGTATGAAGTTGCTTACCTGATCGCAAAGCAGGGCAAACCACACACCATTCGTGAATCACTCGTAAAACCAGCTTTGTTGAAGATCGCGAATATCATGCTGGGAAAAGCTGCTGAAAATAAGTTATCCCAAATTCCTTATTTTATTTTTCCAATTACGAAGGGTTCGGTGAATGCGCGTATGAAACTTGCAGGGTTCAGTACCTCCAACGAGGTTAAGAACCACTGATCTAGAAGATTAGATATCTGTAGGATAGCATCAGCTCATCTGGACTATAGGGGCGGTTCTGGGTGCGGCCCGGGTTCTGGTAGTGGTAGTCTACCTTCTGGGGCAGTCTGGTCTCGGGTTGGACCAGGTGGTTCAGGTCTTCATGGACTCTATCCAGAAGCCAGAGGAGGAACTCCTGGGCATCATGTTGGGCCGTCCCGCGGAACTGGAGTGCACTCTTAGACACCACATTCTGTCACACAGGAAACAAGATATGCTTTGAGACACCCACAGGAAGTACTGTTTATATTTATATGACACTCAGCCATTTAGTGGATTAGAAAACAGTTATCTAAAGCAACAAGTGAGGCCTAGAAAAATCGAAACATTAGATTACAAAAATTAAAACAGTTTGGTTGGGTTTGGGTTTTGGGTAAGTAAGGTTAGGTTTGGGTGTGGGTTAGTTAGGTTAGGGTTAGGCAGGGTTGGAGTTAGGTTAGGCTTCCAACTTCCCCTAAATCTTAACCCTAATCCGAACTCCTACGTTAGGCCCTAGAATTACTCTGGCTCTGACCGTTAGGGTTGGAGTTAGGTTAGGGTTATGTTAGAGTTAGGTTAGGTTAGGGTTATTTTAGGTTGGGTAACATTAGGGCCGAAGTCCTCTCTCCAGATCTACATTATACTCTGAGAACCAGCAGAACCAGAGAACCGCTCCATCTCATCGCGACATTGACCCTTTATCATCAGAGAGATTTCCTTCTGGACCTAACCGACACAACGCTCAACAAACTGTCCAAAACACCAGCGAACACGTTAGGAACTAAATTAGTTTTTGATGGATTGTGGTAAAAGGAAGAAAGCTTTTTCAAGGGAAACCATAGTTTCTTTTACACAGCATTCTCATGAAATATTCAGAGTTTTCTCCGGAAGATTCCCTGATCAGCAGAACCTCCAGGATGGATGAGGTGACCGATGGCCAGGATGGTGGCACAAGGGAAAGCCAGGACATGGACCAAA
Source organism: Lota lota (assembly GCA_026745465.1). Lineage (NCBI taxonomy): Eukaryota > Metazoa > Chordata > Actinopteri > Gadiformes > Lotidae > Lota > Lota lota. The sequence goes on along the minus strand of JACYXH010000410.1, from coordinate 1,026,885 downwards.
GACCGGACTGGGTCCTGACAAGGTGTGTGATTACTCTGACCTGGGATTACTTTAATCTTGGATTACTCTGATTACTTTCACCTGGGATACTCAGTGTTTTGGGTACATAAGAGTAAAGCACCTTCTCGTCCAGGTGTCTCCCAACTACTTATGAGATGACTACAAGACAGAAATAAAAAGAAAATAATTTCTGTTATTCTCTCGTGGCCCAGTTTAATGAGAGAAGGTTGTGCAGTCCTCACTAAAGTCTTCTTAATGAGCTGTAATGAGGTGGGTTGGGTCTCTTATTCCAGGTCACTGACAGCAGGAAATAGGATCACATCTATCCACTCCAACACATGGATGTATTATAAACACTTTAATTAGCATCGTTTAGCTCCTTGACGCAGGGCACGACCGGGGTTTGAAACAAGCACCCTGCTGGTGCTTGACCCTTCACAGGGACTTCTATTTAGCCAAATTGATTTCATATTTTTCATGCATAATATATTCCACTTGTTTAGACTCTGTGGTCAGGTGATATTTGATGTTATATATCAAAGTTAACTATAAGTCTGACCATTCAGAGCTGCATTCGAATAAAAGGATAAATTCAGTGATGAAAATGTCCCTTTCTTACATTAAAATAGAACCGTACACACACACTGTCTCTATCGATTCCCATTTATAGAAGAAGCAGAAGGAAATGAGCTCCACTACACACAGTATATATGTCATGTGAGTAATGAACCATAACTACAGGAAGTATAGTGTTTTTAATAGTAGAGTAATTACTCTATGTTATTTGTGTATAATGGTGGTATTTACTATATCTATAGGACTGAGAAAGAGGAGTGCAGATAAATGATTTCAGTAAGCAAAGTACATTAACATGACTTTTACATCAGTAAGTATGTAAAGTTGGCACCACTTCTTAAAGGTTTTATTGCGTCAATAGTTTAAACCGGCATCTGACTCTTAACTTTTCTCGCTTATAATTAATGAGATACTATCTCAGAATTCTGAGAAAGATTTTCATTCCAAAAAAAATCTGGCCTTGTTTTTCTGATTAAATTAGATATCCTAAAGTCCCAGGAGAAGCTATCATTCACTTGAAAGCTTGATTTCATCGAGCCAGATATGTCCCGCCTGTTTATTTTAATCCAGTTTAATTGGTTTGTGTTTGAGACATTGCGAGATGCTCGTGTCTTTAAATAATATAGATGGTATTAATATTATAGTTTGTTGACTTTGTGCAGGCACCTCATGGCTTTGCGGTAAATCCGACGAAAAGCCTACTCTGACATAATTTGACATGTGACTTATAACGCCTTGGCACCTTGCCACCATACATGTATTGACCCCGTATTTGAAATCATAGAGCACTGTTGGAAGATCAGGCTGAGCACGGTTCTGAGCAGCAGTTCTCCATGCAGCTGAGAGCTTCTCACAGGATTTTGAGGTTTCTTGTTCATTCCGAAAAACAGGGCAAAATTATTTTTCCATGAATTAATTCATTAATTCACTTAAACAAAACACAAAAAATCCACGAAAGCATTTCTCAGAATCCAGAGATAATAATCTCGTAAATTCAGAAAAATAGAACAGATTTTCTTTTCAAAAAAACTTTTCTTGAAGTTCTGAAAAAATGTTCTCTTTAATTCAGAAAACAGGCTAGAAAATTGTCTCAAGTCAATGCATTATTATGCTTCCGTACATATATTATTTCTTTTACCTTTATTATATTCCTATAATATATTTTTTACCCTATTATACTGTTATTTTATTTATGAATGACTGTTCTTAATCTATCTAAAGAATAGCCTTTGGGTTTCAAGAGTGCTATAAACGAACTAGTCTTGTTACCTGAATCATATATTGCAAATATAACCATAAATTAATCCATCATCCCAGGAGGAGACCCAGGAGGACATGACCCCGCTGTCCCGATGGGTCAGTTGGCACCAATCTGGGCTCTGATTGGATAACGGAGGAGGACTGCCCGGTGACAGCAGAGCCATCAATCAGTGCTTTGTTATTCTGATCATCAAATCTTACATGATATTTTCTCATGTAACCTAATCTAATATCATCTAATGTATACTCTTATCTTATCTCATGTAAACTAACCCTATGCAATATCTAATATCAGCTAATATATAATCAAATCTAATATTATTTAATATATCATCTAGTCTAAATGTATGTATTCTGATCTAATCTAATATCTAATCCAATGTAACTAAATCGAATAATCAGATTAAATGTAATATGACCTGGCTAGGTATGTTAATACCGATCACATGGCTCTGTGATGAGTAGGGAAATCATATATTTTACAATTTAGCAGGCAGATTTATCTTGAGTGTATTTCTCATTAAGGAGCAGGTAGAGGTTATGGGGCATCTTTCTCTAGGATGCCTACAGGTAGACAGTGGAAATTGGGGATCGAACCCAGAACCTTTCGGCTGGTAGATAAACATTCTTACCACTGGACTATCCTGTTCTCTAACTGTATTACTCTTCAGTCACATGGAAAAGAAAAGCTCTGAAGCTGAAGCACGTGTGGAAATACAGAAAATGTTTTCCAGATCGCTTCCTGAGTTCGACTCTCCGTTGATGAGAGAATGAGTTTTCCACGGTTGATATACTAACCACTTGATAGGAATAATGTCCTATTGTCACAATGTGTAGTGTATATGTTTAGTTGTTCTGTTACTCATTTGTTGTTGCTACAGTTGAGATAAAGACGATGGGGCTGAGGTCCAGGCTTCCTAGAAGACTAAATCACCCGTAAGGGATACTTCACTGTTTACATGTATCCAACACTTTCATCCAAAGTCACTTACAGTGAGTTCAGATAGAGGTCATTTAGGAACAGGAACGGGTTAGACAGTGGATACAGACACATGTCATTAAGGACCAGGTAGAGGTTAAGGGGCATCTTGTTGTAGAATGCCTACAGGTAGATTGTGGAAATTGGTCCTACCTTGAACTCGCGGCTGTGCTGGGGGGTGTACTCGAAGGTCCAGAGCGCCCGGACCAGCCCGGACAGCTGCTCCGTCACCTCCCCTCCATCCGCCGGCTGGCTGCCCCTCTTCGCCGGCACCACGGCCCCGTTGGACTTGGTCTTCTCGCTGTGGGCGGTCTCGGCCCCCTTGAACTGCTCCAGCGCCAGGTACTCGGCGAACAGCTCCGTGTTGCTGAGGCACTGCAGGATGGCATTCATGAAGCACGTGTTGCCGTGGTTCTTCAGACCCGAGACGCCGGGGATCTTGTCCCCGAAAAGGAAACCCCCGCAGTCGCTGTCGTCGGACGGGACGGAGCCAGCGGTGGTGGAGGAAGGGGCAAAGGTGGCGTCGTCTTTCTCGTCGTCCGTGGCGTGCTCCTCGTTGCCGAAGTGGGACAGGGTGGACAGCGTCCGGAGGACCCGGTTCATGAAGCTCCCCACGGAGCGAACAGACGACCTCCTGAACAGCTTCTTGCTGAACGACTTCTTCTCCTTGTTGCTGGCAGCTTTCGACATGTTGTTGTTGTTGTTGTTGTTGCTGTGACTCCTCAGTGAGGGCCTGATGTCCACAGAAGGTCCGAGCTAGGTCCGGGCTCGTGGGTCGGTCAACCCCGGCGTGTGAAGAGGAGACGCTCCTCGCGAGGGTTCGTCATCATCAACACGGACAACATTTGTGAGCGATCCGGACCAAAGTGCTCTGGTGTGCACGGAGACATCAGGGCACCACTGTTGTTCTTAAAAGCACGGCGGGAGTAATCGTTCCACTGGCAACACTGCGTCGGATTGCATAAACACGCGCCACGGAGCGCTCTCCGTTAAAAGCCCGGTCAGTGCCGCTCGAGACAAGAGCCGCCATCGGCATCATCTCGAGGAGGAGTCGGGGTCACAAAGCATCACGCGCGCACGGTGTCACAGTTAAACACACGGGGTGGTGATGATCAATCCACGCTGGGATTTGAGCGTCCACGGGCGATGTCAACATCTAGGGGGCTACACAATTTGGACCCCGCCGTCGCGAGAGGGTCACCCACCCCTCATCATTTATTAACCCGGTGCGCGAGGCGCGACTCCACCCTTCGTCGAACCGTACAGAGACAAGAGCAGTTACCGTCTTTATATCCACAGGCAGTCCCGGCAGATTTTCCCTGGATCGTGTTGACCGGAGACACCTCCTTTTCGACACCTCCAATCCAAACCGAGGAGTTCCCGACAACAACAAAAAAAAAAAATGTCACCGCGTTTCCTTTTGAAGCGTTACGTCACCTGGGCACCTGGAAAAAACAAACAAAGCTGTGATCGAGGTCAATCGACGAGTTTAGACCGTTGTTTCCGTGTCCCGGGAAAGGGTGTGTTGTGTCCCGGTACTCTGGTTGTTTTTCCACCGCGAGGCCTTATCTCCATCACCTCGTACGGATACCGCAGGCAGGGCGGGGACGGTGACGTCACGGCCAGAGGAAGCTGTGCTTGGTGATGAAGGGAGGGTGGGGGTGGAGGTGGTGTCGGAGACTGCCCCACCGATAGAGATGAATAATAAAACCACGCATCAGACAATCACGCGCCTAATAATAGTCCCGATTACTATATAAAAATATATTATTTTATTATTAATGATCGTTTATAAAAGGAAACCACAATTTGTAACGCCTCTGTTTCGTGTTTTCATTTAACTGGATTGAGTTGAATATATTCGACTATTATCTTGCGCACACACTGAACTGAGTTGGACCTCAAATATATTGTTTCCATTAATAGATCATAAACATCATTCAACCCACTTTTATGTTCTGAATTTAACAATTAAAAGCTTTTGTTTTATTTGAAATGAACACAAAAAAAGATTTTTTGAATTATCAGTTAATTTATTTAAAATGACAGATGAATTTCATACGAGAGGGATAAATATATTACTGTCTACTTCCCAACAGGAAGTTACAAAGTCCCATGATACACCTTCAGAACAACAACGTCCCCCACCTCCCCACCTTCCACCTCATGGAACGCAAATAAAAAAGTAAATAAAATAGAAAAACATGGAAATAGCAGGTATTATTTTGGAACCTCCGCTGACTCCCAGCCAACACCTCTGTCCCAGACTGTGCTGTCCCCCAGGTGAGGAGTCTGTGGCTGGGCAAGGCTCAGTAGTCGAGCCCCCGGATGGCGGCGATTGTGGAGGCCACGCGGCGGGGCAAGGGCTTGGCAGTCTGTCTGTAGTCCTCCGGTCGAGACCTGAGCAGGGCCAGGATGTTCTGCAGCGAGCGGGATGGCTGGAGACCCAGGGCATCCATCACATTGCTCAGGTACTCTGGAGGGAGATAATCACTGATCAATACTTAAACATCAATACTTTACTAATTAGGATCAAAACTTTACTAATAATATATCTATCATATTAAATATATATTAATCACTGATCAATACTTGATAATATAGATAAATACTTTATTAATACAAAATCAATACTTTACTAATAAGAGATTGATATCTTATCAATACTAGATCAATACTTTAGTATTAACAGATCTGTACGTTGGCAATACTTGTAGATAGATCAATACTTTAATCATCATCAATCACAGAGCAATACTTAATATTAGATAAATACTTTCATGGATCTAGCATATATGAAATATATAACAATACTTTACCAACAATATATAAATCACATATTAAAGTCGCAATGTGTAATATTTCAACTAGTTAGTAGCTTAATAAAACCAAGACATATCTGTGGTCAATGCTGATCGATTGTGATTTCAATAATATTATCAATAAAACCCCATTGTATAACTGATGGGGTTTGTATAACTGATACAAATAAAAGGGCGTGGTCTCTTACCGATGTCGGTGATCAGCTGCTTGGTGGCGCGGGGGTGCAGGTGGGGGACCTGGAGGATGGTGTCACAGTACGTCTGCATGGTTGCCCGGGCAATGGAGCCCAGCCAATAGTCAGCCGTGTTGTCCAGCTCTGGAAGATCGTCTCCTGAGGAAGAGGAGGATGAGGAATGGGATGAGGAGGATGAGGAAGATAAAGAGGAGGTGGATGAGGAGGGAGCGAGGAAGAGGAGGACCAGGAAGGGAGTGGGAAAGAGGAAGAGGTTGAAGACAAAGATAAGGAAAATTATGAAGAAAAGGGTGATAAGGAAGATGAGGGTAGTGATGAAGATGAGGAATATATAGAAGACGAAAAGGAGGAGGAAGAGCAGCGATGTGGACGGAGAGGAGGGTGCATGGGACATAAGAGAGTGCACAGGACATAAGAGTGCATAGGACAAAAAAGCGTGCACAGGGGGGAGGATGGAGAAGTGAAGAGAGTAGAGAAGGGTGGAGAGAGTGTGATAGGGTTCAAAGAGAGGAGGAGAAATAAAGAAGAGTACAAACAGCAGCTAGACAGATAACAGAAAGGGTGAGGAGGAGGAATAGGAGTGGCAGATACTCACCCTGCTCAGGAGGGAAGGGGAGTTTCCCAGCATGCAGTGCGAGCTCCAGCGCCGGGTCTTCCTGCGTCACGAAGGGCTCCAGATGTAGTGGTAGAGACATGATGTACTGACCGATCTAACAGGTTTAATATAAAGTATTACAACAGTACTACAACAGTTCTAGACATGACGTACTGACCAATCTAATGAGTATAATATATAGTATTGCTACAGACATGATGTACTGACCGATCGAATGAGTAATAATCACAGTATTATAGTACTACTGCAATACCCAGTAATACAGTGCACATGTGTTGGTTTTGTGTTGGTTGTGTGTGGTTGAATCGTGTGTTGGTTGTATTGTGTGTTTGTTGTGTATGGTTGTATTTTTTGTGGTTGTATTGTGTGTGGTTGTATTGTGTGGGGGTTGTGTGTTAGTTGTACTGTTTGGTGGTTGTGTGTGGTTGTATTGTTTGGTGGTTGTGTGTGGTTGTATTGTTTGGTGGTTGTGTGTTAGTTGTATTGTTTGGTGGTTGTGTGTGGTTGTATTGCTTGGTGGTTGTGTGTGGTTGTATTGTTTGGTGGTTGTGTGTGGTTGTATTGTTTGGTGGTTGTGTGTTAGTTGTATTGTTTGGTGGTTGTGTGTGGTTGTATTGCTTGGTGGTTGGGTGTGGTTGTATTGTTTGGTGGTTGTGTGTGGTTGTATTGTGTGTGGTTTGTGTCATACGTTGCTGATGTATTCCTGCGGGGACAAACTGAAGGCGGGGAGCTCGTCTGTGTAGCGGTCTCCCAGACCAACATCCCCACTCTGGTAGGAGGACAAACTACATGTTCACACAGTTCACTACAGTAACACTGATAGGAGGACAAACTACATGTTCACACACATTCACGACAGTAACACACACTCTGATATGAGGAAAAACTACATGTTTACACACATTCACTACAGTAAAACACACTCTGCTTGGAGAATAAACTACGTGTTTACACACATTCACTACAGTAACACACTCTGTTAGGAGAACAAACTACATGCTTACACATTTTCATTACAGTATCACACAAACATGATCTACAGTAAAGACACTCACACTCTGCTAGGAGGACAAACATGTTTATACACATTCACTACAGTAACACACACACACACCAACCACCCACATCCCTCAAGTAACCACGACAACGTGGTGCTGATGCTGACCTCCATGCGGTGCAGCAGGTGGATCTGGTGTTTGATCTGCAGGAAGACGGAGTCAAAGGCCAGCCGGTTGGCCTGCTGGTTCAGCCTGGTCAGGGCTGCTCGTGGCTCCGCTAGCAGACTTGATGCTCCCGTGGCCTTCTCCTGCAAGTCACAACAGACACAGCTTTAAAATAAAAGATACCCCCACAGAGGTGACCCTGTAGATACACACAGGTTCACAAAAACGTACCCGATACCCCTATAGAGGAGACACAGCTTCACAATTAAAGACACCCCCAGAGAGGAGACCCCGTAGGAGACACACAGGTTCACAATAAAATATCACCATAGAGGAGACACAGCTTCAAAGTAAAATATGCCACAGAGGGGCACACAGCTTCAAAATAAAAGGCCTGCACAAGAGAGTGAGGAAAATTGGTTGTTCTCTTTAGGCGTATGCACTGGGTGAGCAAGTTAAGTTGAAATGAATATGCAGTTGTGGGTATTTTATAGTTGTTATTTTACACCCCTCATCCCTACCTTTAGGGAGTACAGCAGCTCCATCACACTGTTGTATTCTGCTGTGTTTCCTTTCTGCAGGTAGTTGTACTCCTGCCAGGGGCTGCGGCCCGAGCACTTCCTGTCTGACAAGCTCACTTCCTGAATGGCAGGCAGGCTACGCGGGCTGTAGGACTCTGACAGGTACTTTCCCGCCGTTCCCAGAATCCTTTGGGAGGAGGTGAAGGGTCATGGGAGAAGAGGGATTATTAAATAGATCAAATAGATAAACAGCTGAATTATGTAAATCAATATTTCTTAGACATTAGTATTAAAGAGAAAACATTTGGTGAAAATTATCAGAAATATTTTAAATGAAGATGTTTCGGTAACCGCATTTCAGAAAGAACCTGAAATGCCATACACCATAAATCTGTAGATATTTATACAGGACACTGTGAATTGATGTCTGTGGTTAAACCAGACACACATGACAGACATGGCATTGATGTCAGTGTGATGTCATAGTGAGGTCACGTTTCTTACTTGTTGGACAGCTGCTGTTCAAATGCCCCAAACTGTCTTAGTAGCTCTCCACAGGTCGCAATGATCCTGGGAAACACATCACAATCATCATTCATTCCTTACTAGATCACTAACTCATCACCCAGCAACTCATCATCATTCATCATCTATATGATTCTCAGGGAGGCCCCTCCTACCTGACAGAGTTCTGGAAGGCTGTCCAATCCTCCTGGAAGACAGAGGAAGTGGGCACTTCCTCCAGTCTACACTTCCTCCTTATGGACTGCAGGGTGGTGGAAAAGTCTGACACGTACCTGCACACATACAAATATATTATACATTATATTATTTTTATATAATATCATTATTATACAGTGTTATACACAGGGGGGTGGAGAAGTAGATATATTAGTATTAATTAAGTTAATTATGTTAATCGATTACTTAGAGTGCTTTAAGCACGTGCAGTAGAATATATATATACTCATTAAAGAGAGCTTTGATCACGTGCAGTAGTATGTATGTATGTATATATACACACACACACGTGTATATGAATATATATATTACTTGGTAAAGAGGGCTTTGAGCGCGTGGAGTAGCCCCCGCACCGCGAGGCCGTCGGAAAGGCGGATGCATCGCTCCACAGCTCCTCCCGCCAGAGAGAACAGCTTGGCCACCGATTGGCTTAGCTCCTGCACACAGTCCATGACCTCACCATGTTCCTGGGATCGGGGCATCACACAGGTTACATCACACAACATATATAATAATGTACATCACTGTTTGTGAGTGTGTCACCAGGGGTACAGCACTGTGTGTGTGTGTGTGTGTGTGTGTGTGTGTGTGTGTGTGTGTGTGTGTGTGTGTGTGTGTGTGTGTGTGTGTGTGTGTGTGTGTGTGTGTGTGTGTGTGTGTGTGTGTGTGTGTGTGTGTGTGTGTGTGTGTTACCAGGGGTACAGCACTGATCTGGATCAGCAGGTTGACCTCTTCTAGCTCTCCATACTGCAGCTGGTAAGATCTGTAGGGCTCCAGGAGAACACACACCAGCTCACACAGCTTCATAGGGTTGGCCTCTCCTACACACACACCACACACACACACACACACACACACACACACACACACACACACATATATATATATATATATATATATATATATATATATATATAGATGTATAAAAATACACAGTATATGTTACACACACACAGACTAGGAGGATTTGTCATCTCCCAGCTGACCTTCAAGCCTGTGACCCCCGTATGGCAGCATGTTGACCTTTAACCTTAAACCCTGTGACCCCTGTACGTGGCAAGGTGTGACAGCACGTGGACCTTGAACCTTTTGACCCCCGTGACCTTGCTACGTACCGAGGTGTGGCAGCATAGCGGCCTCCAGGCTGTGTGTAAAGGTGGAGGTGGTGTGGTGGAGCTCCAGCAAGGCCTCCAGCCTCCCCTCCGTGTCGCAGCGCTCCAGGGCCGAACTGACACTCACGGGCACCGAGGGCACCATGGCCCCCAGGGTCTGGATCAGCAGCACCGTCACCACTTCGTAGGGCTTCCTGAACACCTGAGATGGGGGGGGGGGGGATCAGAGCAGGGTATTGCACGGTAGGAAGTACGTGATCCCCAGGACTGGAATAGTTCTTGGAGATTTAGAAAAGAAGCAACCTTTAAAAACAAGGCTTGAACAATAAGACAAGTCTCAAACTGTTAGAGATATTGGAAAAGATTTGAACAACAAGAAAACTTGAGAATTATTTATTAAGTCCTGTATATGTAATAAAAGTATTGTACCTTTAAAAAAAAAAAAACAGTGGACTTTTAGAAAGGCTTTGCACGTTTTGAAAAGTCTGGGACTTTTAGAAAAGTATTGATGATTTGGAAAACCCCAGGTTCAGAAAATAAAAGCCCTGCCTGTGTTTTGGCTCCAACCCTGCCCTGAACCAGCTTATCTCGCTCTGGCTTGGTGTTTGTTAACCATCCCATGCAGTTGGCTGGGAATCCCGGAGCGGAGTATGAGGGGGACTGACCTGGCTGGTCCAGTGTATCTGTGCGTGCCAGGCAGACAGCAGGTTGTCGTAAAACTCTGAGAGCTGCTGGTTCACTGTCAGCTCGCTCTGGGACAGTTCCACCCAGGAGGACAACAACTGACCCTGCACACAGAATAACAATAACAGATGTAAAGACACAGACAAACACATACGCATACACAGATATAGAGGCACACACACATAGAGTTTTAAGAAGGGGCATCACAAGTAAATCAGAGATGATGTCTGTAGTTTTATTGTAGTTGTAGTTTATTTGTAGTTGCATTGTCATTTTCTCTACCTTGTGACACTTGTAGTAGTAGGCCAGCAGCTGGGGCATGCGGTCCATCTCTGAGAAGACTTTAACAAACAGCTTGGCTTGGTCTGCAACACAACACAACATATTTTGATGAATGAACCTGAATGAAGGCAGGAATATTAGTATGAAATGCATGACTACTCCTACCTGTAGCCATTGTGTTTTAACTGGTAGTCCTACCTGTAGCCATGGAGTTGAAGGTGGAGACAATCTGAGTGCTGGCCAGAGCTTCCAGACGGTTCTTCAGAGCCTCCAGGTGGACACACTTATCAGAGTAGTCTGGCGTGTCCACCAGCATGGCCAGACTGCCCTGCATGCTGGTCAGCTTGGACGAGATCACCGCAAAGTCCTGCCAGACAGGAGGGCTCATTTACTTACAATATGACTTATAATGGGACTTCAAATAGGACTTACAATGTGACTTATGACATGAATTGTAATATGATTTGTAATATGAATTGTAATATGAATTATGATTTACAACCGGACTTATAACATGACTTCTTACGAGATGTATAACATGACTTTTACTATATTGCCAAAGTTTTTGGGACACCTGCCTTTACATGCACATGAAGGTTGATGACATCCCGTTCTTAATCTGTAGGGTTTAATATGGAGTCTGCCCACCCTTTGCAGCTATAACAGCTTCAACTCTTCTGGGAAGGCTTTCCACAAGGTTGAATAGTGTGTTTATGGGAATTTCTGACTATTCTTCTTGAAGCGCATTTGTGAGGTCAGGCACAGATGTTGGACGAGAAGGCCTGGCTCGCAGTCTCCGCTCTAATTCATCCCAAAGCTGTTCTATCGGGTTGAGGTCAGGACTCTGTGCAGGCCAGTGAAGTTCCTCCACACCAAACTCGCTCATCCATGTCTTTATGGACCTTGCTTTGTGCACTGGTGCGCAGTCATGTTGGAACAGGAAGGGGCCATCCCCAAACTGTTCCCACAAAGTTGGGAGCATGAAATTGTCTAAAATGTCTTGGTATGCTGAAGCATTAACAGTTCCTTTCACTGGAACTAAGGGGCCAAGCCCAACCCCTGAAAAACAACCCCACATCATAATCCCCCCTCCACCAAACTTTACACTTGGCACAATGCAGTCAGGCAAGTACCGTTCTCCTGGCAACCGCCAAACCCAGACTCATCCATCAGATTGCCAGACAGAGAAGCGTGATTCGTCACTCCAGAGAACACGTCTCCACTTTTCTAGTGTCCAGTGGCGGTGGGCTTTACACCACCGCATCCAACGTTTTGCATTGCACTTGGTGATGTAAGGCTTGGATGCAGCTGCTCGGCCATGGAAACCCATTCCATGAAGCTCTCTACGCATTGTTCTTGAGCTAATCTGAAGGCCGATTGAAGTGTGGAGGTCTGTAGCTATTGACTCTGCAGAAAGTTGGCAACTTCTGCGCACTGTGCGCCTCAGCATGCTCTGGGATTTTACGTGGCCTACCACTTCGTGGCTGAGTTTCTGTTGTTCCCACTTCCACTTGTTATAATACCACTAACAGTTGACTGTGGAATATTTAGTAGTGAGGAAATTTCACGAATGGACTTATTGCACAGGTGGCAACCTATCACGGTACCACGCTTGAATTCACTGAGCTCCTGAGAGCGACCCATTCTTTCACAAATGTTTGTAGAAGCAGTCTGCATGCCTAGGTACTTGATTTTATACACCTGTGACCATGGAAGTGTTCAGAACACCTGAATTCAATGATTCGGAGGGGTGTCCCAATGCTTTTGGCAATATAGTGTATGTTATGTGTGCTGAGCTGTTCCATCACGTCCTGTTACCTGTGTCTTGAAGGTCTCCTCGATGTCAGCACTGAGCGTGCTCCACTTGTCAGCTTCCTGCAGAGCCTCAGCAGAGAGCTGCATGCGACTCTTCACCTGGTCGATCGCCACCAGCACCTGAGGAGAGAGGAACATGGATCACACACATACACAGAACCAACACCAGACACAGAACACTTGTGCTATTCTCCCTAATTTAAGGTCAACACCGGGTTATTGATTAATATGTGAATAACGTGATTGTGATTTTGGAATATTAGTTTTATGCTTGATGTAGGTTGCATCACGTATTGTTTTTTTATGTACTAGTGTTATTAAATGTTTCTTTTTTTATTTATGGACTCGTGGAAGAGATGAATAAATATACAATAACACACAAACCGGAACCAAGACAGAACTGTCCAGATCCAGGACCGAAACACAGCACTCTGTTGAGAGGACTTCTGAAAGGTCTCACCTGCATGGACTGCACCGTGTCCTGCTCAAACTTGCGGATGTCCTCCTTGACCAGAACCATCTGCTCCTTAAGGAACGAAGCCTCCTGCTTCAGAGCCTCCACGTCCCTAAGAACCCTGGGCATGTTCTGTAGCGCCTGGATACTGCTCTCTGTGTAAATATACATACATACATTTATTTATAAATATAAACATACTTAAAAGATGAAGCGTGAATTGCTGTAAGTGGTGTGTCAAACTGACTACTGTAGGACCCGTAAATGTAGGGTCACTATAGGACCCATACATGTTGGGTGACTGCAGGACCACCACCCACTCACCTTCGATAGCATTGTTGACCTCCTGGATGAAGAGCTGCAGCTTCATCACCAGGGTGGCGGCGTGCGCATCTGCCTTCCCCGGCGCCTCCTTCTGCGCCACACGGAAGGCACCGTTCACCCACTCCTTCACCTCGAAGTCGTCGTCCAGGAATTTTGAGAAATCCATGGTGTCTTGTTTTTATTTTCTTCTCTAACTTTTGCCCAGCACGGGCTTAGAGACGAAGATAAAGTACACCGCCCAAGAGAATGAAATAATCATCACCACCAAGTAGATCTCCAACAAGACAACGGCCTCCTCCAGAGTTACACCCGAAACGACAGCGGTATTAGAGAGGAAAATGTAATAAAATGATCATTTCTGGTAGGGGTTTCGTGAAATGGCGAGAACTGACAGCAAGTTCCTGTTTGTGCTTTTTATTTACCTTCCCGGAAAACAGACACCAATGTTTAGTTCCCCCCTGCTATCATGTCTTGTTATTGGTGTAGGAAGCATTGTGAATCTATTGTTTCTAATTATTCCAATGTTTAATATTTATTTTTCCACTAAACCACAGACAAAATAAGAAATAATAAAAAATTAACAATGGAAGCAATTAGAAACGTGTACAATACATGAGTTTAAAAACACACACTACTCTCTGCTACCCTCTTGTGACGAGTTTCCTAACCGTCTCGCTGTAGAATAATAGGACAATATATCATAATGTGGCTTAGTGCAGTGGTTCTCAACTGGTATAGCCTCAGTACCCACATGTATCATTAGTCAATAAGTCAAGACCCCAAAATAAAAAAGTACATATATTTTACAAATATTGCAGTAATCAACTATGCCCAAAAATAAAATCCAACAATTGGGGCTGAACTTCATGAAATGGTAAGCCTTTGAAATATTAATTAACATTAATATGCTGCAATTGGGTGCTCTATGTGTAATTGTTGTTATAATTATTATGTTGTTTGTTGACTTTCTCGTTAAATGTAATGGTTACCTATAGACAAATTCCTGTATGTCTTCTCATATGGGAAATAAAAGAAAACAAATTGGTTGTTTCAGTTCCTGTGCACTCTATACTTGTATTGTGGTGTTTTGTCCACTAGAGGCAGCTACAGAGGCACCACAGAACACCTGTAGCCTAGCTGTTATAAACGAGAAGAGAGTAACAATAACTTTACTGTTGAACTGTTACCATAAACAAGCAAACATCTAGACACTCTTTTTACTCTGCGTTTCCGCGTTGCTAGAAAACAAACGTCTTGTTGTGGTGTTTCATCGCACCTATATAGGTATCAGAGTACAGCTCATTGCTTATTTAAAATCTACTTTCAGAAGGTAATGCGCCTTCCAGTAACACTACTCATACTATAGCCAGTGGCCGTTGAGTCAGACTAATAGAATGCCTGTTGGTAAACATTGTGAGCCAAGATATAACCAAGAGCATATGATTCGGATTAAAACGCTCGAGCCTGCGTTTTAATCCGGGGTGACGCAAGGAGCTGCGGATTTGAACTCAGGCTTGGGGCGCGACAGCCGAATTGTGAAAGTATGTCTTTCCTTGGACAGAAAAACAACATAACCTCTACTCGCTCATTCATGGTGTTACACATATACCTATAGGGATAGGCTTACTTTGAAGGATTGCAGGGGGTACTCAGAAAACATCCTAAAAAATGATGGTAAAAGCCTTATTAATTGTTTCCCTCCTAAAATGTTTTGTGCTGGAGAACTTGGCTGAGAAAATATCTTTGAGGGGGAAGAGGAGTGAAAACAGTTTGAGAACCACTGGCAATTCTTCTTCTTTGCTATAGGCTACAATAAATACAAAACCACCCAGAACATGCTTTGTGGTTCATATTCACATATAGATCCTCTCCCCTCTTTTCATTCACTACCCCTCGCTGTCTACCACCAAAAAGTCAGCTGACATGAATCATCATGCACTAGGACCCAGGGGCTGTCAGATTTCAAAGCCAGTGTTTCTGTTGCCTCACACACACACACACACACACACACACACACACACACACACACACACACACACACACACTCTCTCTCTCTCTCTCTCTCTCTCTCTCTCTCTCTCTCTCTCTCACCCCTTGCGTTCCTCCTCCTGTTAGAGCCGTCTGTCTCTCTGTCTCTCCCACATGTCGGTCGTCAGCTCTCTGGTTCCCAGCCAATCGGACGCATGTCTCTCCACAGAGGAACTCGAACCGCTCATCGGACTACGCGCCCAACTCACTGACTAGTGAGTCCTTCCACCAACTTTCCTTTCCACCAGAAGAGGCTGAGCTAGAGGACATAACCGGAGATATTTCTGTTGTGTTGTGTCTGTGTTGGTCCATCGGTCTCTACGTCATTCTACCCTGGGCTGAAGGAACCACGGAGAGAACGAGGCCTTGTCTAACTTCAGCCCCTGGATGGAGGTGCTGGTGAGGTGGTGTTAAAGTTCTGCTAGTTCAGCTAGGGACCACAGCCCAGGGACTACAGCTGAGGTCATGGAATCACAAGGGCAGAGTTCAGCAGCACATAGAGCCTTGAGGGTCCGGTGAGTGGAGGTGTTTGCTGTAAGGGAGGAACGATGGGGAACTCCTCTGGATGTCCGGAACCTCCTGCGGGGAAGGGGCCCAGGGTGGTGTCCTCTCCCCCCAGCGCCCAGAAGCCCAGGGCGGAGAACAAAGTACCGCCGCCCCCGGACGAGGAGCTGGAGGAGCGCTTCAACACACTGCTGGTGAGGTAACACATACACACACACATACATATATATAAACAGACACACATGCACACACATATATTTAAACACACAGAACACACACACGAATGCACACACACACACAACACACACTGTTATGGTGTCAAACATTGATGTAAGCTTGTGAACATTAAACTGATTTTCTTTTCTTAAATCTATACATTAAATCAATACAGATCAGAGCAGTACAATAGTACAACAGCTCAGAGGGCAACATAATTCCTTTTAAGAGAAAAGATCCTCTGGATAGCATACCTCCAGCCCTAACTTGATTTTGTCGTTATGGAGCTACAGCTCAACTTCACGTGTTGACAACCGAAAACCAAATGAGGGACATAATTCCTGTTCAGCCTGACAATGCGGCCGCTGTTACTGATAACTGGACACATTCCTGCTGGGCCTACTGGGTCTGTCTGGGGTAGCTGGTCTAGCTTCTGGTTCCGAGGAGGTTCTGGGTTCTAGGTCTGGCTTCTGGGTCTGGGGTCTGGGTCTGATTAGGCGAGTTGTCAAACTGGGATGATTATCTGCAACGTGCGAGAGAGAAACACCAACCCCAACCACAACACTATTACAGTGTATTATCTTAGCACTAGCCCGCCTAATGGTTTTGGCTTGTTAGAATATTGCATGTCATTTTATACACATTAACTCTGTAAAAGGTAAATCTGGGCCCTACGATGCAGTGCATACAGTAAACAACACCTCTGTGTTTCTTTATGAGCTACTAAAGCCGAATACCTTAGTGTTTATTGTCACATCTGCTGTGTTTGACACATAGCTATACAGTTATTACATAATCCAAGTCACGGGCAACATTCAGGTGTTTGCAGGAAGGATGCTAGTATTCTTTGATGTAGTTTGTGGTGTTTGAGATTTGTTGTTGTACAGCATTTTTCTAAATGTCACACTGACAGACGGCTAAGGTACAGAGACAGAGCAATAGAGAGATAGATGGGTAGAGATAGTTTCAAACTGCAGTTTCTGTCTGCCTTGCTATCCACAGTATTACATGTTTGTATGTGTGTGTGTGTGTGTGTGTGTGTGTGTGTGTGTGTGTGACGTGTGTGTGTGTGACGTCTGTGTGTGTGTGTGTGCTTTCCTGCAAGAGAAAGAGAAAGAGAAAGAGAGAAAGAGAGTGTGTGTGTGTGTGTGTGTGTGTGTGTGTGTGTGTGTGTGTGTGTGCATGCGCGCGTGTATGTGTGTCCATGCTGTACAGTGTTCCGGGATGCTGTATTTTGTAATTAAAATCTTGCAGTCAACAGATCAACAGTAATCCTGCCAATTCACATTTAACAAGGAGCCTGATTGTTGTCTGTGGGCATGCACTGCATTTTATTTACTCATTGATTCGCGTGGACCAAGGAGTAATTCTGCAAACACACTGCTCCTTACTGTCTCTTGCTCTCATCCTCCAGCAGTAGACTGTGGATGTGTCTGTCAAAAGATCATACATTTAAACTGTTCCTCTGTTGTTGAATGCTAATCCCGGTCGGGTTGCAGGAGAAAGCACTTTATTCTGCTACATCATCACTGTGTCTCTCCTTACACCCATGCCTCCCCCTGTTGCACCTCCTCCCCATATGCACCCCTTTCTCCTCTCCTCTCCTCACCCATTAGCCCCTCCTCCCTGGCTCACCCTCCTCCTCCTTCTCCCTATGCACATCCTCCTCCTTACACCTCCTCCTCCTTTGCCTACCCCCTCCTTCCCATCTCCTCCCCCTACTCCACCACCTCTCCTCACCCTTAGACCCCTCCTCCTCCTCTCCTCACATGCACCTCCTCCTCCTCCCAGCGCTCCCCCTTCTCAACCAAAGTCCCCCAGCACCTCCTACTCATATTCAGCTGACTCTGCAGATCAGGGGATCTGAGATCCACGCAGGGCCTGCATACTAAACCAGCAGCCCTCTGCAGGACTCTCTGTTACATGTTGCAGAGGGATGCTTTTGAAGTATCTGAAGTCGTCTAACCACCTGTAGGTTTCAGGGAGGAGGAAGGCAGGAGGAGCAGTGGGTGGAGTTAGTTGGCAGGGTTAGAGGTTAGGGAGTGGCGCTATCGAGTGGCGCTTAAGTGACTCTAAAGTTTAATCTCCTTTAATCTGATGTGATGGAAACATGGCAGCATCAGTGATGTCGCATTCCCGTTAGATTTGTCCTCCATCTGCCTCTCATCCCTCACAGCCGCTTATTGATCCGATGACGTCATTCATCCAGTCTGACCAATCAGAGCAGAGATCAGCTGATCAGAGGTATGGATCTCTGGCCCTGATCTCTGCTCCACTCCTTCATCACTAGATAATAACTCTGCTGCTGCAGTGCATGCAGATCAGACACAGACACAACAACACTGTAGTTCCCTCTAGAGACACATTCCTAACTCACAGGAGTTCTTTCACCACCGAGGTTACAGAAACATTCCTTGGTGTGAAACGTGTAACCAAACCAGATAACCTGTCGTTAATACATTTGATCAATATATGTGGATGATGGCATACTGACAATCGTACATCACGTATCTCTCTCTGATAACAACATAGATTCATATGAACGTGTATTAACTAACAGGCACACAGCAAACACACTCACATGCTGGTTGATGATGGTGACGATGATGATGATCATCATCATGATCATGCTGATGATCATGATGGTGGTAATGGTGATGATGTTGGTGGTGATGGTGGGGATGATGATGATAGTGATAATTGTGATGACTCAATGGCGGATGGTAGATAACAACTTTCTCTCTCTCTCTCTCTCTCTCTCTCTCTCTCTCTCTCTCTCTCTCTCTCTCTCTCTCTCTCTCTCTCTCTCTCTCTCTCTCTCTCTCTCTCTCTCTCTCTCTCTCTCTCTCTCTCTCTCTCTCTCTCCAGAACACGATGAACCTGCCGGCTGATAAAGCAAGGATGCTTAGTCAGTACGACAAGGAGAAGAAGTGGGACCTTGTCTGTGACCAGGTCAGCTTCCTCCTCCTTCTCCTCTTCCTCTGACCTTTCCTAATGACCTTCCCCTGAACCCCTGACCTTCCAGTGACCTCTCCCTGACCTTCCTCAGACCTAACACTTGACCCATAAAGTCACACATGCTGCTTTCAAAACAGACTCTTATTGAGAAAATATTAGATTAAGTTATTGTTACAGACAGTACTGCCGGCAACTTAAAGCTTCTAGCGACAGCTTGGTCCACACTGAACAACTTCTAACATCGCCCGTGTGTTTCAGGAGCGTTTCAAGGTGAAGTGTCCACCCTCTGCATATTGTGAGAAGCTGAAGAGCTACGTGGACCATGGAGGAGGGGTCTCCAGGAAGGTAAGGATACCAGAAGACCAGAAGATCCACCTTTACCACCAGACATGTAGCTACGGTTTCAGACCAGGCCATCCTCTACCACAGTGATTCTCAAACTGTTTTTATAAATGTACTAATGTCTAAGATGTTCTTTCAGCCAAGGACCCCTTTCACCAGCACAAAACATTTTTGCAACGGAAAAAAACGAACATAAAGTTAAATTATGTATCTGGTGTACAACATGAACATAAATGGGTTGTGTGATTTTTGTAGAAAGATGTTTCCAAACTTGTAGTATTCTGATTTTATTTCATTTTATTAAGGTGGTATTCAGATTCAACTAGTTGTATTATTGTGGCAACATTTTACACTTGTTCATAACCAATATTAGAACAACAAAAATGTCCAAGTACCCCCAGATATATTTTAAAGTAACCCATGGGGTATGTGCACCCCCATTTCATAAACACTGCTCTACCATCAACCATACTATGGTTGCAGCTCCATCACAACACATCCACTATACATGTAGCTATGGTTTCAGACCAGGCCATCCTCCAAAAACAACATCTTTAACAGACATGAAGCTATGGTTTCAGACCAGGCCGTCCCCTACCACAACATCTCCACCAGACATGTAGCTATGGTTTCAGACCAGGCCATCCTCTACCACAACATCTCCACCAGACATGTAGCTATGGTTTCAGGCCAGGCCATCCTCTACCACAACATCTCCACCAGACATGTAGCTATGGTTTCAGACCAGGCCATCCTCCACCACCACACCTCACTTACTGACTAAATTAACATAAGACTTTAATAAAAGAAGCACTTTATTAATCATAGGTGGGAAATCAGGGAATTCAGTCCTTTGTACACTTAACCAATTTCAACACTAACCTAACTCCTATTCTAATGCCTCGGTTTAGTCACCCTTATTCTACCACCTAAACGTCAGAGTCTCTAACACAGCACATGAATCAGTTCAAGTCTGAATAGTTCAACCTGGCAGGTTTGGCTTCATTCCTGAGAACAAAGCTCCAATCTTTCATCAGCATCTATTATTAGACCGATGACAGAATCTATTCAACTAACCACTAGTTACCACTGAAGAAACTGGTAAAGACTGTTAGTCTGACAACAGAAGATAGCCTAACTTTGGTGTACTTTAAAGAACAAACAGTATCAACTCGCTAAATTCTTAAAATGGTTGTATATAAGTAATAAACTCATAATGACCCGTTGATACAAAAGCTGCAAAGCAACAATTAATTACTTTTTTCTCCTTTTAAATTAGGTACACTCGGAGGCCAATGACATTATAATATAATAATTAATTAAGTGTTATTGTCTTAATATGAACTAATTGTAGTCATCTTGTCTGATCCTGGTAGTTTAAGAAGCAGGTCCAAGAATCCACCCAGGTTCTACGAGAGCTGGAGATCTCTCTGCGGACCAACCAGATTGGGTGAGTTGCTCCTTTTTAAAAACATCTAGTTTTTAACACCTCGTGCCTTTTAGTATTTATTTCTATTTACTATTAAGTCGTTTAGTAGACCTTTTAATCCAAAGTGACTTTCAGAGGATGCAGATACATGTCGTTCAGGAGCCCACCCAAGCCGCTACACCATCCATTACTACTGTAGAAATAGAACAAACCTGCTTCACAGCCTGTGATGATGATGAGTGTGAACTGACCTTGAGGAGTATCACCCTTGTCTTCTCTCATCCTATCCAGTTGGGCTCAAGAGTTTCTGAACGAGGAGAACCAGGGTCTGAAGGTCCTAGTCGACTACCTGTCCTTCGCCCAAAGCGCTGTCATGTACGTACCAGACAGCTGGACCCTAAAGGGCCTGATATATTTAAAATTGTTGGTTTGCATAGACTGTAGCAGTGTACTGAAGGGCATGTGGGAAATCTTGACTGGTTCTGCTGAGTACCCTGCAGACACGGCAGCGATCGAAGCCCAATGGTGCGCTTCGATTTGGTCGCAAAGCTGTCATTTGGTCTGTGTGAACACAGCACTTTAGATTTAGTTTTAAGTGTATCAGGGGCCTTAACCCTACCCATCCATGTTCATTTTAACATGCTTTTGTTTCCACACACTATCACACCACTATGTTAACATTTCGGGAAGTTGATGTAGCATCCTAAGTGATCCTTCTCACACTGTGGAATTCAACCCCTAACCCCTCGTTCCCTAACCCTACCAGTTCCAGCCTCATACCATGATGGCTAAGTAACAGATACTTATAGAATAATAAGTATTATTCTGAGCCTTATGACCTTATGCTGATAGTGAAAATAGAATCAAGTGAAGTTTGCGAGGTCTAGACAACTGAAGCTGTTTTTTACCACTACGGGAATCCTGCCGGGAATGCTACATCCTCTGAAGCTTGGGTTTTATTTACCCTGGATTAGGTTTAAGGTGCTTGCACACTGCCCCAACAAACACCAACAAACACCAACATCCATGTGCCATGTCGGTTGGGTGTTTGTTGGGTGTTTTGGCATTATGTTTTTTGTTGGTGAACATGTCTCAACCGACATGGGCCAACTTCAGCCAGCATTCTATAGTTGGGTATGGTATTTGTTGGGGCAGTGAGCAAGCCCTGTTAGAGAGAGATAGATTGTGTCATACCTCTGTAGGTTAACACCAGTGTACCTGTACAGGAATGACATGGATAGTTCAGATGGCAGCTCCTTGCTGGCGTCAGAGAAAGGAAAACCCACAGAGAAGTCTGTGGAAGACCTCCACTGCACCAGCAGGAACTCCCCCAGCCACGGGGGGTCAAAGGGCAGCAAGATCTTCACAAGCAGGTAGGTCCCTGGTAAACAGGGTTTCTGGAAAACGGGGTCCCTGGAAACCATGCGCCTGGAAATGTGGGTCCCAGGAAATCATTTGTCTGGAAAACCAGGTCTCTGGTTACCATGTCACTGGAAGACAGGGTCCTGGTTACCATGTCACTGTAAAACAGGGTCCCTGAAAAACTGTGTCCCTGGAAACCATTTTCCTGGGACTAAAGTTTGACTGAGTTACATCCCGTGCACGCGAATATGAGAGTAATACGAACACATGGACACGTTCCAAAGGGATCATTCCACAACAGGGAGGCTCCATTTTGTCTTCTGTCATTCATGCCGTGTAACAATATCTCCTTCTGTCAGGAGCGCAAGCAGGTGTAGTCTACCCAGTTACTCTACTACCATACTCTACTGGTGTACTGTTTCACTCCATGGACATACTACATTACGTAGTTAGTTAGTGGGGCGAAGTTAGTCATCGAACAGTGTTCGCTTTTCACACTTTGAACACTAGTATAACACATGCTAGGTTAGTGTGTTATTGTTGATAGATGACATATGGGATTGGAAAGTAAGTCAACCACCTAACTTACTACCTATAATTAAAACAGCGCAAATAATGTGTTACAGGGCTTGTACATCTTGACGTCGTGTATGAAACTGCCACAGCGTTTCTTAAGCGAGATGTGGCAAAACAAAGTTTTGATTAGCCTAGGTAACAGTATATTTACATTTATTTGGTATTTTACATTACTACAACTCTCTCAAGGCATCACAAAATGGCAGAGTATCGCCAACAGAAAATCCCATGATGCATTCTGATGTACAAGTCCTCTTATACACTGTTTATATTATGATTATCATTATTATTATTATCTATGATCTATGATTATAGACAGAGAGACAGACAATCAGGGAGGGAGAGATAGGTATAGACACAGAAAGACACACAGACAGGTCTAACTCTCTTAATCAACGTAGGAAAGCTCTGCGGATGTCGTGTGGCGTGAGCCAGAAGGACGACGTCCACCTCTGCATCATGTGCTTACGTGCCATCATGAACTACAAGGTGAAGCCCCGCCCACCTCTCATCTGTCAGAACACCTATCTGATCACCTGTCTCTCTGATCACCTGTCTCTCTGTACACCTGTCTCTGATCACCTGTCTCTGATCACCTGTCTCTGCACACCTGTCTCACTGTATCCTGTCTCTCTGCACACCTGTCTCTCTGATCACCTGTCTCTCTGTATACCTGTCTCTCTGATCAACTGTCTCTCTCTATACCTGTCTCTCTCATCACCTGTGTCTTTGAACAACTGTCTCTTTCTATATCTGTCTCTCAGTTCACCTGATTTTCTGATTACCTGTCTCTCTGTACAGCTGTCTCTGTGATCACCTGTCTCTCTGTATACCTGTCTCTGTATACCTGTCTCTCTGATCACCTGTCTCTCTGTATACCTGTCTCTTTGTACACCTCTTGCTCTCTATACCTGTCTCTCTTTACATCTCTCTGTCTATATACCTGTCTCTCTTTACACTTGTCTCTCTGTATACCTCTCTCTCTATAAATACCTGTCGCTCTATACACCTGTCTCTCTATACACCTGTCTCTCTGATACCTATATGATCACCTGCTGATGGTGGAGTGATGATGGATTTTCAGCCTCCTCTCTCTTGTGTATTTGTCGTTAGTCCGGCTTCAACCAGGTGATGAGTCACCCATCCTGTGTCAACGAGATCACACTTGGCTTGAACGACAGAAACCCAAGGTATGTAACACATGTTACCGTGTTTGTGTGTGTGTGTACGTGCCCCTACACTCTCATACTATCAGTATGTATTTCAGTGTAAGATGTTAGTGTGTACAAATGCAGTTATACTGTATGGACAGGTGTGTTTCTGTTGCGTTTAAAAGCTGTTATACTCTGAGGACAGGTCAAGTTAAGTCAACTTTATTTATATAGCACATTTCATACGCAAGGCAGACTCAATGTGCTTCACATAAAAACATGTCATTCAATCAAATAAAACAGGATTGAAAAGAATGCATGAAAGACGTTTGCAGGTGTGTATCTGGTGTGTATGAAAGCTGTTATACTCTGAGGTCAGGTGTGTGCCTGGTGTGTATAAAAGCTGTTATACTCTGAGGTCAGGTATGTACCTGCTGTGTATAAAAGCTGATATACTCTGAGGTCAGGTGTGTACCTGGTGTGTATAAAAGCTGTTTATACTCTGAGGTCAGGTGTGTATAAAAGCTGTTGTACTGTGAGCACAAGTGTGTATCAGGTGTCTTACCTGAGTGTTTTTAGGACCAAGGCGCTGGTGTTGGAGCTGCTGGCGGCCGTGTGTCTGGTGAGGGGAGGTCATGACATCATCCTGGCCGCCTTCGACAACTTCAAAGAGGTCCGATAGATTCCAAACGTGCACACACACATACACACACACACACACACACACATGCTTTTGGATCACATGACATGGACACAGAGTATTATTTGTGTGTGTGTGTGTATCTGGTATGGTTTTTCCCAGACGACTGGACACCCTTTCTCTTTGGAAGAGGGTAGCCTGTAACGCGTAACGATCACTAACTGGAAGGAAGGTCGGGGTACCCCGGTTCTCAGGCAGGATTGGGGAGTCTGTCAGCCAGCTGTCCTCGGGCCAGTTGTCCCGTTGCCAGAATAGAGCGGGAGGAAAGCACTTGTTGGGTCACCTTTGACCCCTGTGTTCTGCCGTAAAGACACAGTTGTCGTCAGCAGACAGACAGACGGGAATGCAGCAGACAGCTAAAGCTATTATTAACCCCCTCCCCCCACCCGTAGCACACCTTCAATTGTTTAGCTTCAGCGATGGCCGCCGCCATTTGGTTTGGGTTTGGTATGTTAATGAGGGGAGTTTGTTTTGGTGGGTTTTACGGCTCACTCCAGATCCGTAAAACGAGCCAATCCAGACTGAAGACTAGCTGGTTCTGGTCTGAGAGTCCACTCACGCACACACGGACACACAGACACACAGACACAAACCCCCCCCCCCCCACACACACCCTCACACACATGCATACAGACATGCACACACAGACACAGGCTGGTGACAGGATAACTAGCTAGCAAACGTAGTGGATGCTAATCATTGAACAATTGGAGGTCAGGTTACGGTAAACACCGGGGGGGGGGGGGGGGGGGGGGGGGGGGGCAGAGCTTTGAATAAAATATGAAGGTTTACCTGAAGCTCAGCACCTCATAGATCTCTCTGATTGGTGGATCATCTTAGAGAGCCTAGGTCCCATAGTCTAAAGCATGATAGAAAAACACATTTTCATTTTGCCAAAACATGAGAGTTAAATACAAATAATGACGACACTAAATAATTAATGAACAAATCAATCAAATGTATGTTATCTTATATAAGATATATTATCTCATATAAGATATTATCTTAAATAAGATAATATTATCTTGTATAAGATAATATATTTTATATAAGATGATATAGTTTGGTAACACTTTATAATCACTTTCAGCCATAAGTTATTTATAAGCCCTTAATCAATGATGACATTATCATTAAGCGGGAATGTCCACCCAGATGTATGATGGATAGATCAGCCTACCAGTTGGTACAGTCCACTGGATAAGCTGGTAGGCTGAGCACGTATCAATCATCTATAAATGTATATAAATGTTTTTTAATGATTAGTTCATCCTTAACTAAAGGCTTGTAAATGACTTATGACTGACCGTTAATATAAAGTGTTTCCTATAGTTTTCACATTATTCATATTATTTGTCCTCCGGGTCCCCCACCAGTCTGGGGTAGTGAGGTTCCCCCCAGCAGATGGGGGACCTGGTCCTCGTTTGATTGGTTGTTGATCAATTTAACTTTAGAGAAGCACATGTTCCTAATTCATCTCGAGTTCACTACATGTTGAGAGTGCCTTGTCACGGTCTCCTGCTCCATTGTGGTCCAGCACCACGTACCTTACCCTGTACGGCCAGACGCTGTTCAACCAGTCTGTAGTTGGACAGGGTGTGTCTCGGTCTCTCCCTCTGTCTTGAACGTATCTGAGCTTACAGCACAACGCAATAAATACAATACAAAGAGAGCGAGAGCGAGAGGGAGTAGGAGAGAGAGAGAGAGAGAGAGAGAGAGAGAGAGAGAGAGAGAGAGAGAGAGAGAGAGAGAGAGAGAGAGAGAGAGAAAGAGAGAGAGAGAGATGAATACAAAAAGAGAAAGATAATCAGGTAAAATGAGTGAGTGTGGTAGAGAGAGGTTAGAGCTATGTAGAGAAAGAGCGCTTGAGAGTGAGTGTGGTAGAGGTAGAGACAGCATGAGAGAGAGAGGTCTTGTATGTCTGGGCCGAAACAGACAACCGGCTGGAGACCTGCATTATTAAACACCTGGTCTATTAATCTACACTCTCTCTTTTTATGTTGTTATACTGTATCCCCTCTCTGTCTCTCTCTATCTCTGTCTCTGTCTCTCTCTGTCTCTCTGTCTCTCTATCTCTCTCTGTCTCTGTCTCTCTCTCTGTCTCTCTCTCTCTCTCTCTCTCTCTCTGTGTTATGTCATACTAGTTTACATACAGTAAAGAGGGACCTTTTCATTACTGATTTGGATCAGTAGGCATGACATAGCCAGAATTATGGAAATGAAAGAAAGAGAGAGAGAGAGAGAGTGAAAGAGGGAAAGAGACGATTTTCTAGCATTATTCGATGTAGACATACTGCCCCCTTGTGTGTAACACGTATGGCGCGCACACACACACACACACACATTTGTATTCCTGTTGACACCACCCTCTGATAAGCTGTATGTGTTGAATAATAATGTATGTGTGTCTGTGTGTCTGTGTCTGTGTCTGTGTGTGTGTGTGTGTGTGTGTGTGTGTGTGTGTGTGTGTGTGTGTGTGTGTCTCTCTCTCTCACCTTCAGGTGTGTGGAGAGAAGCTGCGCTTTGAGAAGCTCATGGAGAATTTCTGTAATGAGGAGAACAAAATCGACTACATGGTACACACACACACAGACACACACACATACACACGCACACACTATCACATACACACACACACACGCTATCACATACTCGAACACACACACACACACACACACACACACACACACACACACACACACACACACACACACACACGCACACACACTGTTCAGCAGCAGGGTGTGGTAGTTATGCTGTTTGTCCACCAGGTGGCGTGCATGCAGTTTATCAACATCGTGGTTCACTCGGTGGAGGACATGAACTTCAGGGTCCACCTCCAGTTTGAGTTCACACACCACGGCCTGGATGGCTACCTGGAGGTAGGACACCTTTCACCTGTAGGAACAGTGGTCTTCAACCCCATGGGGCAACCCCAGAGTGGCCACAATCTTTTAGAAAACCTTTTAGAAGCGGTTAAAAAATACAAAGCATATGCAGACTTACAAGCCTTGTCTGTTTCAGTTCTGATAGTTGGTTATGTTTGAAGACTGAAAAGGGAATCCTGTATTGATGACCGACTTAGACGCGGTAAGAACGATGTGTTGGTCGGGTCCTGAGCCAGAAGTAGGCTACCTCCATCGGTGTTGGTGGAGTGAAATACCACATGTTGAATAGTCCTCAGTCAGCTGCCTGCACAAATCAAATATGGTCTTCGTCTAACTTACTAAAGCTAAACAGCAGTAAAACAGAGCTCGTGGTTACGGCTCCCTAGGCTCTGATCTGAAAGGTTGAGGATTTTCTCCTTGACGTGTACGGCTGCTCCATCAGACTCCACCCTCTCAATCCAGTCGCTTATCGAATCCAACACCAAATCTGCCTTCTACCACCTGAAAAACATCTCAAGATTCCAGCCAT
Organism: Lota lota; assembly: GCA_026745465.1. Taxonomy (NCBI): domain Eukaryota; kingdom Metazoa; phylum Chordata; class Actinopteri; order Gadiformes; family Lotidae; genus Lota; species Lota lota. The sequence continues at coordinate 998,659 of JACYXH010000410.1, read as the reverse complement.
CCCTCTCATAATCTGTGGCTGAGCCATCATCCATGCCTTCCTCACCTCCCGTCGGGACTACTGCAACGGAGTCCTGTCCGGGGTTCCTAGTGAAGCCCTGGATAGGCTCCAGTATGTGAAGGGTCCTCACCCGCACCCGCACAGCCCTGGCAGCACTGCTATAAAAAAACTGCTGTATCTTTTCTGTTCCTGCATTAATATATTGTTTTGTCTCCTATGTGTAAAGCGTCCTTGGGTCCCTTGAAAGGTGCTTTATAAATCAAATCATTATTATATTAGTGTTATCATTAATAATAAATGAACCATCATACATTTCCAGTCAATGCCAAACCTTGTTTTGATGTGGCTAGTTGCTAGGCAATATTGATTGCCATTAACCTGACAGTTATGTGCTGTGTGATATGTAACAATTAGCCATAACGTCATCCTTACGCTGTGTGCGCATGTGTGTGTGCGTGTCTTTGTAGCGCCTAAGGGAAACAGAGAGCGAGCGGCTACAGGTGCAGATCCAGGCCTACCTGGACAACCTGTTCGACGTGGCGGCTCTGCTGGAGGACGCAGAAGCCAAGAATGACCTGGTGGAACACCTGGAGAGAGTTCAGGAACACAACACACAGGTGACACATTACACACGCACACACACCTAGAGAGAGTTCAGGAACACAACACACAGGAGACACATTACATACACACACACACCAAGAGAGAGTTCAGGAACACAACACACAGGTAACACATTAAACACACACACAAACACACCTGGAGACAGTACAGGAACACAACACACAGGTGTACACACACACACACACACTCACAGGTACACACACCTGGAAAGAGTTCAGGAACACAACACACAGGTAACACATTACATACACACATACACACACATACCTGAAGACAGTATAGGAGAACAATACACAGGTAAACACACACATAGGTACACACCCAAAAGTACACACGCACACACATCTGAAGACAGTACAGGAACACAACACACAGGTACACCCACACAGGTGCACCTCACACATAAACCACACACACCTAAAGACAGTACAGGAATACAACACACAGGTACACACACACACACACACACACATACACACCTGGAGACAGTACAGAAACACAATGTACAGGTAACACAGACACACAAACACACATACGCACACACCTGAAGACAAGTGCAATTACACAATGCTCAGGTGACTTCCTTACTAATTCATAAAAATAAACATTCAAAAATGAACATGCAAAGTGTGTATAAATGTGTGTATAAATGTGTGTGTGTGTGTGTGTGTGTGTGTGTGTGTGTGTGTGTGTGTGTGTGTGTGTGTGTGTGCCTTTCTGTGTGTGTCAGCTGAGCTCGAGGCTAGAGGAGGTGCAGCAGGAGTCTGAGGAGAAGGTCTTCGAGCTGGAGAAGAAACTGATGCAGACCACTAAAGACACAGAGCTTATCAAGGTACCTCCTCTTTCTCACCATACATTACTTTTTTATTACACATACTAAATACTCAATTGTGATTGGTCAATTACGACATTCTACTGTCTGCTATTCAGTCTGTTATTTCTGAAGCAGAGCTCTGCTATGAATAACAGACCGTTGCTATGGATGCAGTTCAACCCTTAGAATCGAATAGACAATTATTTTGTAGCTGAAACAATCAAATATGTTTCTAATCAATAAAATATGTTTTTTTGTTATATTTTGTCATATTAGTGATTTATCTTGGAAGTAGCTGTGTAATAAGCGGGATAATGTACAGCGAGCCGGTCATTATTGCAAAATAAACCCCACATAACACACTTCACGTTACGTTCCATTAAGTTCCATTATGTTACAATTACATTCGTTTACATTACAACATATTACATGAAGGTGCATTAAGCTAAATCATATTACATTACATTAGGCTATATAACTTTACATTAAAGTGCATTGAGCCTGCAATATCTAAGTGTTTCTATTGGCTGCTTCAAGTGGCTGGAGTTGTAGCTATATCATATTCAGACGACAGTTACTGTCATCTGAGATTTTCCCACAGTGACGATAAGTTAATAGATAGAAGTCATACAGAGGTCACTCTGTTGTTCTTCCAGGAGAGTCTCCGAGAGTCCTGTTCCCAAGTGGAGGAGCTGCAGCAGAGAGAGCGAGAGAGAGAGATAGAGCGAGAGAGAGAGAGTGAGCGAGAGAGTGAGCGAGAGAGTGAGCGAGAGAGAGAGCGAGAGAGAGAGCGAGAGAGAGAGCAGGGTCTCCATCACTCCTCCCAGGCCCTCAAAGAGCTTGAGATCAAAGTCCAGATCTTGGAGCAGTTGGAGTCCCAGGTCCAGGTTTTGGTGGAGCATGGTCTGGTCCGACTAGAGCGGACGTTGTCTGGACAAGTTGACCTCCAGGTGGTCTCTGTAGACCCCCTGGTGTCTCCTACAGGTCAGACTTCATCTCTGGGTACCTTACGTCACACTGAGACCAACCAAACATGACAGATATTTTGCACATCTTAACCCACAGCACACCTTCTTCCAGTGTTTTTTATTCTTGAAGTTGTTTCTAATGCTGCTTTTTCATTGAGCCACGTCTCAACGTCTGAATCTGAATCGAACACTAGTTAATGGTTTTAATCTATCAAGAAAGCACTTATTTTGTTTAGGCTTGACCTGCAGACACCTGTGCAGAATTAGACCGAATGGACTCTGCTTTGGACCGCAGAGTTAGTTCCAGAATGTTTTGGCATCTTCAGGGCAAGCTTTTAACACTATGTTGTCCTGAACACATAACAGTAACACATACCACATTGAATGACGCTTCTAGGACTGAAAATAAAAATTTGATCATTTATGAGACATGATGGTTCATCATTTAGCAATTTGCTAATCATCTGAAAGTTACTCTGAAACAGTATATTATATACAGCATGTTTCACACTTCATCTGAATGTTTTTTTCCATCTCCTGACAGTTCAACATAATGTCGTCGATGTCCTTAAGGACCTCCCTACTAAACCACAAACTCCGCCTCCAGAACCAGAGGCTTCTTTCTTAACCGGTGCTGAAGAAGCTCCCTCATTGGCCAGTGTTGAACAAGCTCCTCCTCCTTCTCCAGTTCCACCCCCTCCTCCTGCAGCTCAACCCCCACCTCCTCCTCCTCCTCCTCCTCCTCCTCCTCCTCCTCCTCCTCCTCCCCTGCCAGTCCCACTAGCTCCACCTCCTCCCCCACCCCTGGGGTCTACCCCCCCACGGATAGGTGGAGAAGATAAATCCCCAGGTGAGAAGAGGGGTTGGGCCAGCTGGGGAGGAGCTACAAAGGGGTGGAGTCACACATGTTTCTTTTTAAAGGGGTAAATACCCAGATGTATGATATGTAGCTCAGCCTACCAGCCTACCAAGTGGACTGTACCATCTGTTAGGCTTATCTAGCCATCAAACATCTGGGTGGACACTCCCACGTGTGATCCCACAACATTTTGAAATACCTGGTAATGACTAATCAACATCACAACAACATTGACTGGTTAGGGGATTAGGGGGTGTGACTTAGAGCCAAAATGTCCTGGGTTCGATTCCCAATCCCCACATATCTACCTGTTGGCATCCTAGAGAGAAATTCCCCCTTAATCCTACCTGCTCCTGGTGATATGTGCATTTGGAGAAAAGTGGCTGCTTAACAATTGAATAGCAGTCGTGAACCGATGACAGTCATTGGGTAATTGAACGAAGACTGTGTGTTGTTCTCTCTGCTCCAGTCCACCGCAACAAGAAGCCGATCCAGACGAAGTACCGCATGCCGCTCTTCAACTGGCAGGCGCTGAAACCCGACCAGGTGGAGGGGACCGTCTTCAAAGAGTTGGACGATGAGCACGTGCTGGGGGTGAGAGGTCAAACTGGATTATTTACCAGAGGGCTTTACATGTGCTAGCCACTAGAGGTCTCCCTCTCCCTTCTGAAGTCCCTCTCCCACCAGCAGCTCAATGTCTCTCTCTTTCCCACCAGGACCTCAATGTCTCTCTCTCTCTCTGTCCCACCACCTTCACTCTCTCTCTCTCTCTCTCGCTCTCGCTCTCTCTCTCTCTCTCTCTCTCTCTCTCTCTCTCTCTCTCTCTCTCTCTCTCTCTCTCTCTCTCTCTCCCTCCCACCAGGAGCTGAACATGGAGAGATTTGAGGAGCAGTTTAAGACCAAGTCCCAGACACCCCCGGTGGACCTGGGCACGCTGAGGGTGAGGGTGGTTCACAAGATGCCCAGTAGGGTGTCCCTCATGGACCCCAACCGGGCCAAGAACCTGGCCATCACCCTGCGCAAGGCGGGTACCACCCCGGCCCACATCTGCAACGCCATAGAGACGTATGTTCTCGAATAATCAGTGTGTGGTCATAGAGACAATGAAATGACTTGAAATGAAAAAATTGCAGTCTGCAACATCAACTTTGTTTCCAACAAAACTTGTGAAAGTTGAACCATTCACGCCATGGCTTCATAATTTTCATTCTCCGATGGCCTGCTTCGATAATTGGCATTTTGCTCAAATTTTTCACAGAAACAGAGTTGATGTTGCAGATCGCGATTTTCCCCAACACTCCTGTGAAGCAGTGCTCTCTTAAATGAGAAAAAAGGGAGCATGACAGTTCCCCTTTAATGTGTTGTCATAAAGATGGGTGTAAATACCATAGTGGGGAGATCAACTAAATGGCTTTGTTAGATCAAACCATGAAACATTAAAGAGCCTCATAAGGCATAGTCCAAACAAACATCATCAATAATTCTCTACTTAATTTCTTAATTAGCAAACAGTCAAAGAGCATATTCTAGTTTACTAGAATATTTTAATAATTGAACAGGTGATAAAAAAATAAGATAAACATGATAGCGCCTGAAGCTCTACTCTACTATTTACTATTTAATCGTTTAGCAGACACTTTTCTCAAAACCAATACCATTAAAGCTAGAGTAGGCAATTTGGAGAAACCGGCCAGACTAAGCTAGAAAAAAAAAGAAAAGTGCCTACCCTAGCTTTAAGGCGTAGGGAAGCATTAGGGCATGCTCCCAATTCTGAGCTACCTCTTGGTTCTCAGGTACAACCAGGAAGCGCTGAACCTGGAATTCCTGGAGCTGCTGGAACGTTTCCTGCCCTCGGACTATGAGCTGAAGCTCATCCAGAAGTACGAGAGTGAGGGGCGCTCCATAGAGCAACTGGGGGAGGAAGACCGCTTCATGGTGCAATTCAGCAAGATTCCCCGGCTGGCCCAGCGAATCAGCACACTCGCTTTCATGGGGAACTTCCCCAGCGTCATTGTGTCACTCCAGTCGGTGAGCTCTGATTGGAATAAGGGGGGTTAGAAGGCGAGGCATGTCAGTATCAAATGATTCCTGGCTGTTTTTCCTGGTTTGTGGATGGATGTTGCTGGATGCAGATGTTGCGAAACCTGTAGTCTGTTTTATCTTGTGTTGTTTGATTTGCGCTGTCCTTTTTTTGCTTCTGTAGCACCAGCATTTCCTTTCTTGGAGCAATGAGAGTGTTGTGTATCTCATCTTAATTTGGCCACTCATTCTAGCCCAGTTTTAACATTGACAGGAAATTAATTTCAGGTCATGGCCATGTCTAAGACCTACACATCTGTCCCTGTGAGTGTGTTTTAAAGAGAGTGAACATTAGCGTTATTATAACCTTCTGTTTAGCAACTCAACGCCATCATCGCTGCCTCCATGTCCATCCAGTCGTCCAGCAAGCTTAAGAAGATCCTTGAGGTGACTATGCTAAGCTAATGTACCTCATGTCCCTGACCGTAGATATATAGGGTACACTGGTTAATGCAGTTAATCTCTCTTTTCCAGATCATTCTAGCGTTTGGGAACTACATGAACAGCAGTAAGCGTGGCGCAGCATATGGCTTCCGACTGCAGAGTTTAGACCTGGTGGGTCACCTCACTATCTGAGGCCTAAGACTACAATACCCAACTAATGATGCCTTAAGACTACAATACCCAGCAAGCAATGCCTTAAGACTACAATACATAGCTAGCAATACCTTAGCAATACCTCAATCCTATTATCACTAATAACCGATAAGAGTTCACCTTTAATACATGTATATATGGTCTATAATCATTTAATATATGTTTGGCATATAATCCTTAGAATATAATTTCTCTTGGTCTGTTTCTGAAGCTGCTGGAGACTAAATCCACAGACAGAAAGCAGACTTTGCTGCACTTCATAGTTGACATCATCCATCAGAAGTACCCCGAGCTTCGCTCCTTCCACACGGAGCTGCACTTCACTGACAAGGCTGCCCAGGGTACCTCTCTGTCTGTCTGCCTGTCTGTCTGCCTGTCCCTCAGCCCTTCCATTTATCCACCTGTATCAATCTGTCTGTATTAAAATTTGTACTGTATAAATTTTTTTACTATTGTAATTGGTATTGTGGTTACCAATTTGCCAAATATTGAACAATAGCTTCTATAATCAAACACTGTATTTTTAAATAGCTTCTCTTAAAAAAAAAAAAGTTTAAGTCCCCCAAAATATCAAGAAACCTTCAAAGGCAGAGCCAAATGTTAATTTATTCCTGTTTTTAATAAAGTGATTAATGTCTTTACATGTCGTTATCTATGGAGCCAGATGTGGATTATGAACCAGCATGGTTATCTATAGCGCCAGATGTGGACTTATATTCTAGAAACTTCTCTCTGGGGATGAATCACATTAACGCTGCCTGGATCAACCAATCTACTTGACCGCTGCTCTCTACAGACCCACTGATTGGTGGAAATTCTGACCACTAAAGTCTTGTTGGACGGCACTTCTGTTTGACCTCTGTTCATTTTATGATTTTTCTCTCTCTCCCTTCCCCCCTCTTTCTCTCTCTCCCCCCTTTCACTCTCCATCTCTCTTCATTCCCCACCGCCAACTCTCTCTCTCCCTGTCCCTCTCCTCTCTCTCTAACAGTCTCTCTGGAGGGAGTCCTACAGGACGTGCAAGCTCTAGAAAGAGACATGGAGGTCACCAGGAATGAGTTTGCAGCAGAATCTGAAAACGCCGTCCTGAGTCACTTCCTGTCCAGTACCGCTGCGCCGCTAGATGCCGTGGTGGCCGACGCTAACACCGCCCAGGTCAGCTGACCCGACCCCCCTCCCCCCACACACCGAGACCCAAGATTTGAAAGACCACCTTAGTGGTTCCAGGTGGTCTTTCTGGTCAGCTGACCAAACATGAAAACCAAGACCAGTGGTTGGGTTTTTCAAGAGGTGGTTGAAGCTGGAATAGGTTAGGACTCCCAGCCAAAAACGGTTCTGGGTTCAATCCCCAACTGCCTGTAGTCATCTTTGAGCAAGATTCCCTAACCCATACCTGCTCGTTATTGACACATATATCATATACGTATCTACCAAAAAAAAATACTAGTATCCACTGTAAGTTGCTTCAGATAAAAGTATCTTAATAATGACAAGATAATTAAATAGTAATTAGGTAAGTCAGCCGGTAAGGATCGTGTTCTCTGGTGTTCCAGGAGGCGTACGGGACGGCGGTGGAGTACTTCGGAGAGAGCCCCAAAACCACAACGCCGTCTGTCTTCTTCCCCGTGTTCGCCCGGTTCATCAAGGCATACAAGGTCAGAGGTCAAGCTAACTCTCAAACTACATTTTGACGACGTCGCTGTTATACTACTGCTATCCTACTGTTATACTACATGCTTCAAATAATACTGAAGGCTAATACTGATGCTAACGCTATCTAATACAGCAAGCCGAGCGTGAAAACGAGCAGAGGAGGAAGCAAGAGAAAGTGACCGCCGAAGCCCCTCCTACTTCACTCAAACCCAAATTCACGGAAAACAATAAGGTACCTCAACTGCTGCGTCCAATAGCTACTCTGTGCTGTTTATTGGTTATTTTAGAAATTAGGTTGTGAAGCACACTTTTTCGTTTGTATTAAATTAGATGGGTACTTTATTCATCCCCGAGGGGAAATTCAGTTAAGTTCAGTTTTTGTAGCTGCTCCAATTATGGTTGTAAGCTTCGATTGTTCTCATTCTCACTTGTCTCTAGTCTAGTCTCTTTGGATAAACACGCCTGCCAAATGACTCAATGTCAAATGTAATTAAACCGACAACCCTTTGACATTAAAACAAGCAAACAAAAGATCCTTCCCCTGTGGTTTCGGGTTTTGATGGTCTCCCCTGATGGTTCTGGGTTCTCCAGGTCCCGATGGGTCCCAGGTTACCCCAGATGGAGCTCCTGGCTGAGCTGAAGAAGCGACAGAACACTCCGCTGGTCAGAGAGGGGAAGGACGGCGCCATAGAGGACATCATCACAGGTAGGAGGAGGTGGAGGAGGATCTCCTTGATGTCCGTAATGCTGCTGAGATGGTAGGAGAGGGTAGGAGAGGGTAGGAGATGGTGATGGTAGATGGTTTCTTGTCTTACATTTCTTTCTTACAATTATTTTTCATTTGATGGTCTTTCTTGCCTTTCTGCTTTCATCTCTTCACTTTAGATTTTCTTTAATCATGTTTTCTTTCTTCCACCCTTTTCCCCCCTCTCCCTCTCTCCATCTCTCTTTCTCTCTATGGTGGCTTCAGCTCTTAAGAGCGTGCCGTTCACGGCTCGCTCTGCCAAACGCACGTCTCGTTTCTACAACGACACTGTCTCCTGTGATGACGGACTCTGCTAGCTCCCTGCGGTATGCTCTGGATTCTGCCCCTCTCTCACTCACCACGCTCACTTTCTCATTGTGACTCACCTTCTTGCTCTCTCCATTTCTTATGCTTTCAATGTCTCTCACTTTCTCTACAGAGGGGCCGGGGGGGGGGGGGGGGGGGGGGGGGGTTAGACAAATGTTCATGAAACCTAGGCTGTATTCCAAAATGTTAAACGAGGACAAAGACCGGAGATTTAAGTAGCGAGGGCGAGTGGACTACTACTGGAATGCAACCCTAAACAGAAAGCCTAAACGGGCATGACACGGCCATGTGCTTTGGGTTGAAGCTAATCTTGGGCCAGTAGGGCAGGGGTCCAGCCAGCACCCATCAGACTCCAGGTGGTGCCATGGACGAAAAAAAAAGAAAAGGAAGAATGTAAGCGTGTTTCTCTGACGTATTTTGTATTTTGTGCCCGGCCGTAGACCTGAGGAACCAGCCGTACCGCAGAGCCGATGGAGGAAGACGCAGTGCCAAGTGGAAAACATCCCAGCAACTTCAGGTCTCTTCTGACATCTCCCTCTGAACGACCAGACCAGAACACACTAGATGAGATGAGACCAGACCTGATCAACTATACTAGACAAGATTACATTAGACTAGATTAAATCAGAGTAGAATGACAAAATCACCACACAAAGAGCAGCATGTAGAGGCCAAGCAGGAATAGTATCATATAATATATATATATATTTGCCTCCAAGGACTAAGAGTCACATTAGAACACACACACTCTTATTATTTCCATCTGGACCGGTTCTGTTAGACAATCATTAGAAAGAGGAACACCAATCAGAAACGATGCAATAGACGGAGCTTTCGGTTGCGCATTTACCATGATGCATTAGCAATGCTTACATTTTGGTTATTCGAGATGGTTGAGTTAAGGTATTACGGTGGTTTTATGTAGGGTGTAATCATTTTTGATGGATTCATTTAGGGTATGGTTAAATTCAGCGTAAGGACCTTGGGACAAGCATTGCATCATGGGAAAAAACTGAAAAGCAGCTCTCAAAGCAAGGCATTTACTAGGTTAATCTTTGACCTTGATGAAAGTGTAACATGACTGGATGAAATTAAATGTGCATGCTTTAATCATTTAAGAGAATTTTAGATGTACACGTAAAAATCTAAAAGATTCGTAATATTTTATTAGCTATGTTTTTCATGAAATTTGAACTGCAATATATGATGTTCAAATATTTGTAGTTTAAAATAATCAAATTGAAAATAGAAGTGGACAAAAGTGTTTTTATTTACTTCTGTTTTTTAATTTTTAATTAATAAAATTTTATACCACTGGCGACCAATGTGTTGTTACTTTTGGGAGGTTAACAAATCAGTAATTTGTACTTTTCTCAAAACATTAATTGTACTTTTACAAATACTAATATACGTGCTAATATTAAAGATATAAATATGTATTGGAGATAAACATTTATACACATTTTATGACTACATATTATGTATTCATCTTTGGAATATTTGACCTATTTGGTCATTTAGGAGACACTTTTACACAAAGCAACATACTGTCAGTGGCGTTGGGCTTTCCAACTGCTGGTTGTGGGTTTGAGGCGATGGTCTGGAAAAGCTGTAGGTCAGGTACAAACTGACCCATGGATTATAAAGCATTTATAATCGTAAGGTTGTTCAAGGTTATTAGATGTTGTCAAGGTCAAAGGGGACTTCACTTTGAAATCAATATCATATAATAATATCTACAATATTACAACCAAAATAAACATAGGAAATACACCTTACCTGGCACAAGCAAACGGTCAGTTGTCGTCACATTGATTTACTTTGGTAGACGACACCACACCTGAAAACATTCTTCCACGTATCGAGGTCAGAGCAGTCAGTGAAACAAGCGTTTTGTATAAGAGGGTCACTTTTATTGTCACAAAAACACGACAGGAAGGTACAAAAGCACCCACAATCCCTCTGTACCGCCCCGTTTCTCCTCAGATCCTCTCCTCACACATCTCTTTCTCGCTCTATGTTGGTATTTGGTGTTGTGGTACACAAGTATTTATTCATTCTTCATGGTTCACAAACAACAACAAGCATCACTCCCACACTCAACAACAGGAAGTTGATGTACAATATTTGAAGTAATACTTTGAATATATACTCTGTTTTTCTCACTGCCCTCTGGGGGCGAACATCATAGAAAAGCTTGATGCTGTACACTGATTGTTTCCTGTATTATGTGCTCCAATCACAGGTATGACAGTAGTATTCGTACAGTATTACAGTAGTATTCATACAGTTATTACAGTCAGACCTGGAGGGCCCAGCGTGCAGAGTATCCAGGAATGTTTACAGTACACATGCCACACGTCAGAATATCGGCTATAAAAAATAATAGAATAACTAGAATAAAAATAAAAACAAGAGCTCACGTAAAAATGTATCTGTATTGTGTTACTTTGTTGAATATATACTGTACAGGAACATCTAGAGAGAACAACCACACGTTCATCGATAACCATTGATACTCATTGATTAGAGGCTTGGGCCGAGTACTCTGATGATACTCGGTAACTAGAGGTACTACGAGAGGAAGACAGATACGTTAAAAGTAGAGGTTCAGGCTACTCTCAGGAATACTGCGTTTGTGGTTCAGACAAACTGACAGTTAACACAAACGATGAACTGCTATCCAGGTCTGAATAAGATGAGATGTACTTTATTAATCTCAGACGAGAAAACGGGGTTTCGATCGAATGCACTGATGTATGTAACGCAATATTCTATTGATTTTAATAAGCTTTGCTCCTTAGAAAACTTTGTGTGTCATTCCTATTTGTCCTTGTGTTTCCCATCATCATAACATTTTCATATAACTATCAGAATGTAATTGTAGACGATCCGTAACTGCGTAATCGTTAGCTAACAGTTTGGTGAACCAGCGACCACACCTGAGTGTGTTTTATTGAAGCGGAGAGGGTGGGGGGTTGTTGGGTGGTCACTACAGACAGACAGACAGAGAGAGAGCAGGCTAGTCCTCATGCTTCCACTGGTGTACGTTATATAGATTGCAACCGCTGGCTGAAGGATGAACGGTTCGTGGTCTATGGTTGAAAACATTGTAAAAACTAAACCATGTATACAGCACACGCCCCACTTGAATAATCCTCTGCTTCGTAAGTATAAAAATACAAAAATGCTTGATTTTATAAAACATAGATGACATTTATTTTGTATACATGTTAAAGTAATCTCTTTAAAACAAGAACAGATGGAATATATATATATATATATATATATATATATATATATATATTTAGACTATACTTTAATGTGTTTTATATTTAATGATCTAACCTCAGGCTGGTCCCAGAATGCATCTGGCTGCAGGCAGACCTCAGGTAGCAAGGTGGTTTAGCTATACTAGATCCTTCATATGCTGCTAGTGCTAGTACTACTCCTCCTACTAATGCAACTAATACTACCAGTAGGATAATAGTCAGTACTGTTATTCAAATGAGACAGCAAACTGGTAGTTGCTTCTCAACATAGCTGCCCATTGCTGTGTGAAAAGGAGGTAGAAGAGGAGGAGGAGAAAAGGAGGAGGGGTGAAAAGGAGAAGAGGAGGGAAAGAGGAGAAGAGGAGAAGGAAGTGGAGAAGAGAAGAAGTTGAGGAAAAGGAGGAGGAGTAGGAGTGAATACATCTCAGGTCTGCTCCATGGGGGAACAGAAGGTGAGCGAGGAGAAACAAGAATGAAAAGACATGAAGGAGAAGGCAGGGAAAGAAAAGAAACGCAAACACTAAAACAAGAAACCAGGGGAGTGTGTGTGCGTGTGTAACAACATTCTGTGCTTCTGTCTCCTTATTGGCCACTGGGGAAGCTTGGTGCATCGAAATGAGAGATGCATAGACACACACACACAGAGAGAGACAGAGAGAGAGAGAGAGAGAGACAGAGAGAGACAGAGACAGAGACAGAGAGAGAGAGACAGAGACAGAGACAGAGACAGAGACAGAGACAGAGAGACACAGAGACAGAGAGAGAGAGAGACAGAGACAGAGACAGAGAGAGAGAGAGAGAGGCTATGTAAGCAGAACGATGTAGTGATGCTTTTTTGTTTGGGTCTCTGCTGTCAAAAGTATTTCCACAGGCTCTGTCCTGATTCAGCTCTCTCCCTACCTCTCTCTCCCCCCCTCTCTTTTCCTCTCTATATCTAATAGAGGAAAGAGGGAATAAAGGAGATAGATAGTTAAAACGGAGTAGAGCTCTACAGCAGAGTAGAGGATAGAGAAGAGGAGGAGGAGGAGGAGAGGATGTGCAGAAGATGAGGAGAGAGGGAGGAGGAGGTAGAGCAGAGGAGGAGAGGAAGAGGAAGAGGAAGAGGAAGACGGTGAGGAGGTGAGATAGCGGAGTAGGAAGAGGATGGAAAGCTAGACAGCGCAGAAAGGGAAGGAGGGAGGGAGGGTTGAAGATGAGACGAATATGCAGCTAAGTTATACCAGCTAACTGACCTCAGTGCTAGCTAACCTCAGTGCTTACAGCTTGCCTCAGAGCTAACAGCTAGCATCAGTGCTAACAGCTAGCCTCCGTGTTATCAGCTAATCCTAGTTACATAGTCATATGCACCAGGATGCCAGACCAAAAGAACAGTGTCTAAAACAGTCTCAGGGGCTTAAAGGGCTCAGAAGAGACAGAGCAGACGTTTTCCAGCTGTGGTTTGCTCTGCGATCAGGCCTCTGAGGATGCTGGCTAGGCAGGGGCGTTAGCCTCTTCAGCCCACATGCTCAGAGAGATTAAAAAAGACTGAAGGAGCTTCTAGAGACAGAACAAGACGGGGTTCAGGCTTGTCGTGACACAGTGACACTGAGACCTGACAGACTGCATCAGCTTTCATAGAATACAGATACACAAGATGGATGGATGGGTTTGTGGATGGGTGAATAGGACGATGGATGGATAGGTGAATGGATGGGTGGATAGATGGTAGGATGGATGGATGAATGGAACAAAGATGGATAGATAGATGGATGGAAGGGTGGTGGGTGTCCTGATATACCAGGTTATGGAAGGTTAGGAGGAGGTTTTGGGGAGAGCAGGGTCTGAGAGCTTTATAAGCAAGTACCATCTAATTTGGTCTCCAGCCTGTTCACAGCAGAGTCCTAGCTCTGGGCAGGTTGATCTTGAAAGATCAGAGTCAGGTGACCAGATGGCAGCATCTGTTGGACATAGGATTCTAAATGGAGGCGGTCGTCAAGGTCACGCTTTCCCCTTCGGCTACTTTCATGCGTTATGTTGTGCTTCTTAGACGTTAGAACGAACTGTGCGTGATGTTTTCCAGGGGATATATCTCACCGTGGGAAGGTGGTCTGGGTATTACATGATTAAGTTGACTTTAGGGGAAATGATTGCCATCAAGCTGTGATGTGAACTCTTATTGCCACTATTGACCTACAACCTCTTTTGGCTGATATCCTGGAATGGATTGGAACAGCTCTCATATTTATTGGTGTTGCTTAAAGCTCAACCGTCTTTCCCTCATTCTTCTCTCAACTTCTATACATGCATTACATCTTTCTGTTGGCTTTTCTCTATTATTTGGTATATCTATGTTGTTTAACACATGTTCCCCTAAACATACATTTGGATTAAACACACTTCCTTTGATAAAACACAATATGTGGTTGACGTGTTATCTGAGTCATCCTATAGAGACCAGCTACAGACGGAACAGACATCTGAGCTATCTTTAGGCTGTGGATCTCATTAAACCAGTCCCCATAAGGACTCAAAACGGTTTGTGTGTAAAACATAAACCCACCATCTTAACTATCCAGCACCGTAAATTCCACCTACTGGTGTTAGATATAATTGGGGAGGAGAAGGAGGATGAAGGGTGTTAGGTGGATTGCGATGGATAACCGTTACTTTGTGTTCCAGTTCAGAGGCTATAGGCTGACACTGGAGGTTAAAAGGTGTGCTAAAGTTACTTATTGTGGTACAGCTAGCTTAATCTGTCACAAATACAACCAACAGCTTCCTCTGGGAAAAAGCAAGACACCGACATTATTGTACAATAAAACGTGTTCTCTACGCAAGCTAGTTTAAGATCCAGTAACTGAAATACCGAAAACTCACATCGATAAGTGATCTTAAGAATCTTTTTTTTTTTCACCTCGTCGTCGTTTGTCCGGCGTCTCCTGTGTGTTTTTCTAGCTTGTTCCGGGATAACAGCAGGACGCGAAGTCTGGAGGAGGAGGGCCAGACGTTTAGTCCTAGTGGTCGTATTGTTGTCTCAGAAGTGGAATACCTGCTGCTGCCCGGGGGTCTTGGCGGAGAAGTCCTCCTTCTGCTTGCGGGTCTTGTTGGGTCGCTCCAGGCTGCCCTGCTGGAGGTTCTTCAGTCGGGCAGCTACTGTGGGCTGGGGGCCCTTTGCTGGCCCCGGGGCCGTACTGGCACTCTGGGAGCAGGAAGACATGCTGCCGTTAGTTTGAGGAGTTCAAGTTTAAGACCCTGGACACCAAAATCACCATGATTAGTTTCTAGATAGATGAGTTTGCGTCTGGTCAAACATGGCCAAAGGTTTACAACAAGATACCTGTATACGTACATACTGGTCCACCAGTTACGTTTTTGTTTTGGCTTACCTTAAGGGTTAAGATATTATGACGATTTAACAAAACACATCCCCTTTGTTCTCTCAAATCTTGGGAATCCAGGAAATCACCCCCTACCCCTCTTTAATAAGTAGAGTGCCTAGCCAAAATGCAGCCATAATAAGATCAAACTTTGACATAAAAATAGTACAAATATCGTCTGGTGAGGAACTATCTTCCCTGCTTCTCCTCAGTGCCCTTACTGTCATCTGAGACTCCTTATCGCTGAAGCAACGTTCTGCCACGGGCGAGGTCTAGGAGGTCATGACCACTAGCCTGGAACACCTTCTATCTTTACCAGCGGAGAGAGATACAACCCATCTTCATCATAACATGAACCATTACTCTATATCACGCCTCACGATGCAAGACACAGAAAGCCTTGCATCCAAACAGGAAAATAATCACAGCAAATATTTACAGTCTACTCCTGGGTTTCTGTAGACAAAGAGTTAGATATATGTCAGACGTCATCCTCTGAGGAGAATTAGAGAAAAGAGGAAGAGGAGGAGGAACATTTATAGCTGAAAATAATAAACTAGGCCATGAAACCACCACCCCCGCCCTCCCATCCAATCCTACACAGCTGTATGTTTTACTCTAGTCTAAAGCACATGGGTATGAAATATTAAATATTGGCTGGTATATTTAGAGGGCTGGGGATGTGCTGTACGATGCTGCATGGTGGGGGGAGGGATGTCCCTGTATGACCCTCTCTCTCTTTCTCTCTCTACATGGTGACATATTGATTTTACTGTTGATTTGTTGTGATTGGAATGTTGTGCCTGAGCGAAATTTGGCTGGGAGTTTGTGTTTGTCTGTGTGTGTATGTGTGTGTGTGTGTGTGTGTGTGTGTGTGTGTGTGTGTGTGTGTGTGTGTCCTTGTACCCTTGTACGCACGTCTGTGCATACAAGGGTGCGACTACACAGGTGTGAGTATGTATGCGTTTTATCGATGTTTTTATGTGCATGCGTGCGTGCGTGCGTGCGTGTGTGTATTAAAGTGACAAGATATAATATGGCAGTGGCCCTGAGGTTTTGCTGGCTGATACATTTATGTATTGTTGTTTTTTCCAATCTGCCATGTTCTCCTTACGGTTTTTACAACTAGATATCTATATTTCTTACTATATATCTCTTTCTATACTTATCCAACTGTCTTACTAATATGCAATACTTCAACTTTATCTAACTTTATCTCTCTAAATATCTACTTATCTATCTGAACATTTCCAGACCACATTTTGCGTGATATAATGCTAATGACATTGGTTAGCTGCTAGGTTATTCTGCTTAAATTAAGTAATAAAGGACTGAAGTTTAGAGCTTAGTCCCAGGTGGGAGAAGGGGAGAAGTTTAGGCCCAGGTAGAAGAAAGGGAGGAGCTAATCGCAGGGGGAGCGAATGGGAGAAGTTTAATCCAGGGAGGAGAAGGGGAGGAGTTTAGTCTCAGGTGGAAGAAGAGGGAGGGTTTCTGTCCAAGGTGGGTGAATGGGGAGGAGTTTAGTCCCAGGTGGGAGAAGAGGAGGAGAGCTAGGCCCAAGTGGAGTAGGAGACTCCCGACTATAGGTGGAGACTGGTTTATTACCTGTCCTGGGATCAGGAAGGCCTTAATGGGGCCTTGGGTTTGGGATTACACAGAACAGGAACTCTCTGAAATATCTGGGAGGGAAGGGGAGGGGGTGGGTGTGCATGTTATCATGTCAACATGTTAGCATACTGCATAGCATGCTGACATATTAGCATGTCGACATGAAAGCATAATAACATGTAAGCATGCAGACATGTTAGCATACTGGCATGTTAGCATGCTGATACCTTCAGGTCCAGTCTGTCACCACAAACAACAAACAAAACATGTTCTAAACATCTGGATATGGTGTCCAGTGATGAGATGTTGGGAGGGTGGTTCTCAGTGATCCACAGTTACTTCATTGTTTTGTATAACTCTATGTATAACTGATAGTTTAACTGATCTTAATCTTTAACTTTTGTGTAACTTTAACTTTATCGATTCAGATAAAACATGACGATTGAAGAATAAATATCCAATCATGTTGTATTTTTTTAGGTCATAAACACCTCTTTAGTAAATAGTGTTCCTGGTAAAAAAAAGGGAACACTATTCCCTAATATGATCCAAACGTGAAAGAACAAGAGATATAGAGATATGGTCCAGTAAAGAACTCTTACCTCCAGCTCAGCGAGTATCTTCTCCTCATCATCCTCGTCTTGGACTGCGGAGGCGGAGATGACGGGCGGGGTGGAGGCTGGGCGGGGGGCGTCGGACGGAGCTCTCCGTAGCTTCACCACCGCTTTTATAGGCTCCTCCTCTTCCTGTTGGTGTCAAGATGGCCGACAAGATGCATTGAATACCAAATACTATCTGTAGTAGTGCTACTAATCAGACCAAGTACAGACTAGTCTACTAGAGGGCACTGAGTAATATCGGCTAAATCCAGTCCGCTCTGTTCCCTCCTACTACCGAAACACAATTTCCGATCTCTTACTTCCTGTGAGCTGTGTACATCAGTTTACAGTCTCCGGAGCAAGAAGAAGAAAAAGAACAAAGACATGAGTTTTTTTACGAAGAAATTGACAAAGCAATATCCGGAACATGTAACTGAAACGAATATCCCTCTCTCCGGAATCCTTCCCTCTATCTTGCCTTGTCAGGGTCAAGGATTAGACTGAGGAATAGGGTTAGGGGTCAAGGGTCAGGGTTAGGGTACCTTGGCGGTCTTGGCGGTGAGGATGAGTTCTCCGCTGCGATTGGTTGTCAGCCCGTGGGCCGACGGAAAGCTGCGTCGAGGAGGAGGGGGGGGCGGAGACTTAGAGGGCTTCTCTGTACGGTAGCGCCCCACGCTCAGCTCAGCTGGAACACACACACATAAACACACACATCAATACACACAGACATAAACACATTGACATGTCAAATGTGAAGTACAGTTGAATGATTGGAACAGAGTCTATTCAGGGCCACTTACAGGTTTGCTCCACCAGTTTATTCATGTATTAATTAACTAATTTTAATCCATTCATTTTCATTCATTAATGTGAAAATATCACGAAAAGGACCAGTTCTCTCTTGGTCCAAATTGGACCAATGACATCAATGGCCTGGCGTTAGGGTTCCCCTTTAACAACATATGTACGTAACACAGCAAACTCACTGGAGCCGCGGCGGGAGCCACTGCCCTCCATGTTGTTTAGCTTCTGGGCGGCTAGCTGCACCTTGCCAGGCTGGGAGTCACCACCCCCACCGCTGGGGGACGGGGCCTGTATAGTGGGGGGCGGGGCCTGTGCCGCGGGGGTGGCCGAGTTGGAGGTCATCGTCATGGTGATGTGCGGCTTGGGGGGCACAACGGGCTTGGAGGCGTGCCTGGCGGCCAGCTCCAGGTCGGGCAGCGCCTTGAGGAGCTCCGCCTGGGTCTCCTCCAGCAGACGGTTGATGTCCTGGGCACTGAACTGAGTCAGACTGGCCCGCTTCTCCTCCCAGTCCCGCTCTGCTGCCTACATATATATGTATATATATTTTATATATATATATCATATATAACCTACATAATACAGACTGGCCCTCTTCTCCCATTCATGCTCTGCTGCCTACATATATATAATATATACATAACATAAACAACATTAACATATATAATATAGACTGGGCCGCTTCTCCTCGCAGTATACACATAAATACAATATGTGTTAAATATAAATAAATATATATATACACACACACACACACACACACATTTATATACACATAAAACACACATATATAAACAGACCACAACACAACACTAAGATAGACAGACAGGTTTAGAACCAGCCTTGTGTTTACCAGACGGACTTCAGCCGATACGCTCTTGTCCCCTGGGCGCCGGGTAGGCAGCTCGTCTAGAACCCTGGTCCTGAAGCTCAGCAGGGGGTCCTGGTCTGGACCTGACCTGTCCGCCTCGTTCCCCAACCCAGGCATCCAGTTGGCCAGCCCCCCTACACCCCCACCGACGCTCAGATCGCTCAGGCTCAGGGGCGGACTGTTGAGGATGTCAAGGTCAGGACCTTGGCCTGCGACTTCTGACCTCTTGGAGAGGTTGTCAGGACCCTTCCACACGCCCTCGCTGACCTGTCTGTACGTACAGTGGGGATACAACACACTGACCACACACAGCAAGCCATCAGAGCTAGCTGGAGCTACCGCTAGCAATAGTGTTCCGCAAGCCTCAGCTAGTGCTAGCCGGAGCTATTGCTAGCCAGAGCTAATTCTAGCTGGAGTTGTTACCCAAGCTAATGCTACCCAGAGCTAATGCCAGCTAAAGCAAATGCTAGCCACAGATCTAATGCTAGTTGGAGTTAGTGCTAGCCGCAGTGACGTGTAGACCTAAGCAGAAGTATCATTCCCCCTTAATTGTTATCAATAGCTGGTGTGTTTCTGTGTCGTGTTTTTGCTGGTGTTGTGGTGTGTGGGTGTGTGTGTGTGTGTGTGTGTGAGGTTGTGTACTGCTTTGGGTATGGTTGTGTGTGTGGGTGGTTGGTTCTGGTTCTGGTTGTATGTGGGTGTGGTTGTGTGAGGGTGGCTGTGGTTGTTTGAGTGTAGTTGTGTGTGTGTGTTTTGGGGGGGGGGGGGTACCTGCGTAGTGAGGACAGTGTATCGGTCATGCTGCTACATCTCTTCAGCAGGGCGTCCAGTCTGTAAGGCTCCTCCTTCAGGAACTTCACCGCCTCCACCTCCACCCTCAGCACCACCCGCATCTTGCTCTGCAGGCTGGGGAACTGGTCTACAGCAGGTAAAGAACAGAGAACAGTGGTTACAGGCAGGATAGTCTACTGGAAAGGTTCTGAGTTCAGTGTACCTGTAGGCATCCTAGACCAAGATGCTCTGAACTCTACCTGCTCCTTAATGACATGTCTGTGTGGTTAAATACCATCTGCTAAACACAGTAGAACCAATGGAAACACAGTACACAGTAAACACATTAGAACCAAGAATGGAACGGACATAAATATAGTGGAACCAATAGAAACACAGGAGAACCAATATAAATACAATATAGAAACACAGTAGAGCCTCCTAAAACAGGGACTAAACAATGGATCAGGAAAGGGGGAGAGAGGAGAAGAGATGAGGAGAGAGGAAAGGAGAACGTGTGCTGGTGGAGTTAAAGGTGAAGTAGAGCGTTCTGACGTTCATGGGAGGAGAGGAAGAGTTCAAAGAGAGGGAGGAGTCTGAGAGGCACCAAGCAGACAGGAGTGGACAAATAGCAGACGGTATTCTAATGAAGGACCTCCGGGTCTGCAGCAGCACATGAATATTCATGACCTGAGGATGCGCTTGCAATCACTTACAGACAGGAGGCCTAAACACCGCCGTAGTAACCTGCCACAATTAAAACCAGGGTGTCACTCATGAATATAAATGAGCGACTTCAGCCTCACCTGAGTACACAGCGACTTTCCTTTCCCTAGCCCTGTTGCATTGTGGGTATCTGTATAATTTATTCATGTGCAGGGGTGAACTGTAGTTTAGGGTGTAATTTTAAGTTTGGCAGAGTTCGGCTGAGTTTTGGTGGAGGTTTGGCAGTCGTCAGTGGGTGTATTATTCACACCATGAAAGACATGCACTGTAATGCACTACCACTTAAAAAAACAAATTGTTGTATCCTTATTTGTATGTTTTTTTCGTTGTATGCTGTAATTCTCACCCTCACGTGCAGGTCACTTCGGATGAAACGACTCTCGACTATCTAAATGTAAATGTGAAATGTAAATACTGTTACAATCTCTACATACTCCTGCTTTCACAGATCAAATCCAGAGGGACCGAAACACATCCAGTCTTCGTCCCTCCTCCTGTATCTTGCCCCATCCTGTCCTACAGTATCTCATCACTATTACTTTATTTGAGCTGTATCTGAACTCACCACCAGTGAGTTCAGATACAGCTCATCAAGGAGCAGGCATTGATAGGGGCATCTTGCTCAAGGAGGCGTACTGGTAGAATGTGGACATTTGGGTGTTCCGAAGGGTTCTGGGTTCGAACCCCAATGTCTGCAGTCAACCTGTAGGCCTCCTTGAGCAAGATACTCTTGCACCCCTACCTGCGCCATAGTGACTTGAATTCACTCTAAGTAATGCGGACTTGATGATAATAATAAGATACGGTTGCACTGACTCTTGAGCTCTGTGAGGGTCTCGCCCAGCCTTCTGAGCTCCATGCTCTTCTTCTCCACCTCTTGCTCTGTCACCATGCCCTTATTCACAGACAGGTTCTTCTGCAGCCCCTCTACTGACCGCTCCAGATCACTGGCAGAGAGACACACACGTAGATTAGATACATACACAGTGTACAGTATATCCCCCGCCTTCTACCACAGACACAGCCATAGAGCCTGAATTATAATGTGTGGAACCGCCCCACGGTACACTGTGAGAATCTACGTTTGTGCTTGCACTCATAGTTCTGTAAATCCGTGAGGGTACTTCAAATTCAAAATAAAAGTATAGGAAAGTACAAGCATAAAAAAATACCAGTGCAGTCATACATTTTGAGCCCTCATTTGAAAGTATAAAAAGTATCAAGTATTGAGGCAGTGAAAGAGTTGAGACAGACCCCGGTTATTATGGAAGTTTGTTCAACATTTCCGCTGAGCCAGCGTTGGCATAGGGGCTGTGGAGGGGGAGGTGAACTCACTGCAGCTGCTGGATGAGGAGCTCTTGCTGGTTGAGGTACTTGAGCCTCTCCTCCTCCACCAGGAGGCGCTGTCTCTGCAGCGGGTCCTCCTGGGTGCGCATGGCCTCCAGCATCATGAGGCTCAGCTCCGACTCCGTCTGCCTCAGCAGGGACAGAACCTCGTCCTGGTTCTCCAGCTTGGGGGATGGGACACGACCCATGTGGTTACTAGCACCTCCTGGGGGTAGCATGTGCACTAGGCTGGCTACACACCTGGACCAACACACCTCACCACACACCAGTTCGTACACCTGTCTATACACTTGTTCAGACCTTACTACACACACACATACATACACACACACACACACGTCAACACACGTGTCCATACGCCCGACAATATGTCTACACTCCTGTCCACACACACACACACACACACATGATGGAGACTCACCTGGATGTGGCGCAGCTGGGAGAGCTGCTTGCGCAGGGAGCTGGTGTTCTGTTGCAGGCCCTGCAGGTGGAGTTGCATTTGCAGACGGGACACAGTGATTGGCTGGTTGGCTCCGGAGGGTGGGGGTGGCATCAGGGCCAGTGGAGCCGAGGGTGTCTGAGCTGTCAGTCAAACAGCAGAATCATGACTCAGTCTTTTATGGGCTGGTTCAGATGTGATGATTATATAGTATATATTCTATGTTATCTATAGCGTTATCAGGTTACACATGGCAGCAGTCGTCCTACACTTCTGGTTCCATTCAAATGTACAATTCCTTACACTTGATATTGAGTGGGTTCTCTATCATTTTCAAACTGTTGTTAAACTAATTCCCCAAATAAAATCAATCAAAGACCTATTATAACTTCCAAACATGTGATCACAGGGACATCCAACACACGTAATGTCACCTAGGAGGGGCACCTGGTAGCAGATTGAGCCAATCAGGAGCTGGCAACAAGCTGTTTCCACAGAGATGTTTCACCACCTGTTGTCTTGGAAATTGTTGTTTGGCTAAAAGTGGTTGTTTTAAAATAAACCGACTTGGCTATTTACAGTTGTAGGTTTGGGACAAGACTTTCAGGACGACTGCGTCAGCAGGGGAGAGGGACTAGTGTGTGTGTGTGTGTGTGTGTGTGAGTGTGTGAGAGAGTGACAGTGAGAGTGAGAGACGCAGAGTCACACACACACACACACACACACACACACACACACACACACCATGCAACAGAACACAAACAGACAGGAGGAGAGGCGAGACTAGCGGTCAGTCAATGGCAGGTAGGGGTTTGATGGATTGTCTCCCAGTTCCTTCAGGGAGATCGACCGCGAAGTGTTACAGGCACAGCAGGATCTAGTGCGCTCTGGATTATGTTGCAGCATGGCATCATGTCAATTTAAGGCCGTCTCTGTCTGACAGAGACCAGATATCCATCACGGATAACTTCCAACAACCACTTTCCGCCGTCGAAAAGGGCACAAGGCTTCAAGTTTTCTCCGGTGCTGCATACCCGACACAGCAGGAGGTAAACGAGCATCATAACAGCCCCCGGAGCTGCTTCATCTCTCTTGGTTTACGACTTCTGAGAAACTTCTACCAAGGTGAGCTATTCAGCAGTCACAGCGAGTATGCAGTCTCCCCCACGATGTTTACCTATCCATCACAGCTACTCCATCACAGCTGCACCCTCACAGCGCGTCACATTCAGATGAGATCAGATGACACCCGTACCCAACCTGCCCAAAGGAACACCTCACACAGGGGCTTTCATATGTTCACTGCCTATAGCCTTAGGCTAGCATTAGCTCCAGGGCACGGTGGGCTTGCTAAACCCCTGATAAGACACGTTTCTGCCCTGGCCCAGGTTCACACTTGCTATTTGGGCACGGTGTTTTAAGCAATATCTGGAGACCAAAAAGTCAGTTAGCCCACTTTAAAAGGATGCAAGTAAATTGTCCCTAGGCTTTAGTTTAGGTTCAGGAATTGAGTTCAGGTTCACGTTGAGTATTTAAGAATTTACCCCAACTGCAACTAACCGCAACTAACCATAACTATAACCAAAACCAAAAGCATTATTTATAGTAGACCCCTTCATTGTTTATGTTTGAAAACAACCAGAACCTATGGGTATGACACACATAAACCCCACTGGACAGAGACAAGGGGAATGAGACAAAGTTTGAGGAGTTGGTTAGGAGTTTAGATGTTTGATCGTTTCGATTGGTCGAACAGTTTAAACAAAAACCTAGTGAAGGACACCAGAGTATGTTGGTACGGGGTTGGGGGGGGGGCGGTCCTTCACAGAAACACACACACAAGGAAGAGGGGACACAGAAAGCAGACTTCAGACACTAGGAGACTTCATAGCTACCTTTTTTTGTTTTTGAGCGTCCAGCTAAAACGAGAAGCATGGTAACCAGTTACACCGCAACGAAGCAGGAAGCAGCAAACACGTAAAGCAGGAAGTACACTGAGTAGCACTGCGACAGAGCAGGTGAGCTGATCTACCTTGCTGCATGCTACGTAGCTACGTGGCTATGTGTTACGTGGCTACGAAGATACATGCTAAGTTGCTACATGCTATGTAGCTACGTAGCTCTGGGTTATGTTGTTCCCTGCTACACGTTACCTAACCACTTGTTACATAGCCCTGTAGCTACATGGCTAAAAGCAGTATGTTTTGTGTGAATATTTACCGTCAGTCGCAGAGCCATCGCTAGCTGACTCCATCTTCTCCCTGAAACAGACATATTAAAGAGCTAACAAGAATTTACAATGTGTGTGTGTTTTCGTGTGTATGTGTTTGCGAGTGTGTCTGTGTGTGTGTGTGTGTGTGTGTGTGTGTGTGTGTGTGTGTGTGTGTGTGTGTCTTACTTGCTCTCCTGATCTGGTCCTCTGCTCAGAACGCTCTTCAACAGTCCGGTCAGGCTGGCAATCTGCTTTTCCATCACCTCCATACGCTCCCTGACAAACACACACACACACACACACACACACACACACACACACACACACACACACACACACACACACACACACACACACACACACACACACACACACACACACACACACATCACCATATACAGTATATGATATGTATAACTATATATGGACACAGAGCTACAACATGTAGATATAACATGTAGATAAAATACGTAGCACTGTGTAGAAGCTGACCTGGTCTCCGTCTCGGTGCGCAGCAGAGGGGAGCTGAAGGTGCCAGGCCCCCCTGCATCTCCTCCCGGGCCCCCCATCAGACAGAGCTGCTCGGGTCCCAGACTCAACCCGGGCCCCAGGCTAAGTCCAGGGGCCCTGACCTTGGCCCCCTGGTCGAAAACACCGCCTGAGCTCACCGAGGCCTCCCCCCTCCGCAGCCCCTGGCGGCCCGGGGACCCTCGGCCCGGCAGCGTGCCCGCGTACGGCTCCCTGAGCTCAGGCATCTTCTGGGGCGACGCGGGGGGCGGGACGCGGAAGCCCACGGCCAGCATGGAAGCTGCGTAGGTGTCGCCATACAGCGGCCCTCCCGGCCTGTAGAGGGCGCTCTCCATCAGCTCTCCCTGAAGTGCCGCCGCGGAGTAGGAGGTGAGGGAGCGCACCGAGCCGGCGGGGGGGCCTCCTCCTCCTCCTCCTCCTCCGCCTCCACGTCGGTACAGCGAGCCGTACGGGTCGGCCCGCACGACAGGAAGTTGCGAGTGGGGATTTCCTGTGTGACCGAGGCGGCCGGGGTCGGGCCCCAGGGAGTAGGGGTCTGCGTAGATGGCTCCTCCCCCTCCACCTCGCTCCTCTCCTCGTAGGAGCATCATACCGCGGGAGCCCCCGCCCACCTCCTCGTCGGGTTTGACGTCGCGCCGCTCAAGGATGGCACTGGGGGAGGGGCAGAAGGCGGGCTGGGGGTGGAGGGGGGAGGAGTGGTGGGAGTGAGAGTGTGAGTGAGGGTGAGGCAGCGAGTGGGTGTGGTGGTGGGCGGGGCCTGCGTAAGAGGAGGGGCGATTCCCCCCTCCCCCTCCCCCGCTGCTGTACAGGAGGCGTGCGCGGGCGGGGGAGCCCTGGGGGGGCGAGGCGGAGGCGGGGTTAGCGTGCTGGGCGGAGATAGGGGCGGAGATAGGGGCGGTGCTGAGCCGGCGGCCGGGCGGTGAGTCTTGAGGGGCGTACACCATCTCCCTCTGTGGTGGGAGGAGGAAGCACAATACACACACACACACACACACACACACACACACACACACACACACACACACACACACACACACACACACACACACACACACACACACACACACACACACACACACACACACAGGTCAGCATGAGGCTACATTTAACTTTCTCGTTCATGCTTGATGCTGCTTTAGCGCTACGCTAGCCGGACAGCTAGAAGAATTTAACCTTGATCGCTTTCGTTCCATTCTAGGAAATTGGCAGAGATTATTGTGTTTGTTTTGGAGTGAACTGATTGCTCTAGCGTTGAGCAAGCAGGATGGCAGAGTTTAACTGTGACTATGCAAACCTTCAACTGACTGTACAACACTCCAATTACTTCCCAGGATTTACCCAGAATCAATAACAAGTACATCACCTCCTTAACATTTGACCGTGAAGGGTAAAGAAATGTGATATGATGAAGAGAAGAATAGATAGAGATAGATTTAGATAGAGGTAGAAAAAGAGAGAGAAGATATACAGAAAGGAGAGGGATGAGAGACTGATGGAGAGGGAAAGAAAAGGAGAGAAAACAGAAGAGCGAGATAGAAGAGAAAATAGTAGAGAAGGAGGACATACAGAAGACTGTAACCCCCCCTGGCAAGATAAGCGGCTATTTCTCCATAATCACCCTCCAGTCTTTTACAAAAGCCCCTTATACACTCATGACATCATCTGCAGGCTTGTCTCTTAGCAACCATCGCCAGGGACGTACAGCAGCATCTTCTGTCTGCGTAGTCACAGGATGTCCTTCCCAGGTAGTTCTGGTCCTGATGCTGCTGAATTAATATCCCTCTCAAGAGACCCTTCACCCTCTTCTCTCGTCCAATCACAACGCACCAGCCCCTCCTCTCATCCAATCGCAACGCACCAGCCCCTCCTCTCATTCAATCAGAAGCCAGGACAAAACGATGCAGCCACTGTCCTGCAGTCAGGAGACAATTTAATCTCCACTATAGATCAACCTGAACACACACACACACACACACACACATTATTGTAAACACACTGCCACATGTGAATGCCTGTGTACATGCGTGTGCTGCCCTGACTGCTACATGTGACAGGCGTGTGTCAAGGTAAGATGTTGATGAGGCAGTAAAACACAAGCTGACGGCTGCGTACGACCCATGCACCAGATGTACACCATGCACAGAGACAGAGATGAGATAGCTGACCTCCAGAACACAGCAGACAGCTGCAAATCAAACACACACACACAATAATATACACACAAAGACTGATGAACACACGCAGAAAAACATACACACATAAGCACACACACTGAAAAACACACACACATAAATAATACACACCCAAACACTGATAAATGCACACACATGCAGATAAACACATGCACACACACACACACACACACACACACACACACACACACACACACACACACACACACACACACACACACACACACACACACACACACACACACACACACACACACACACACACACACAGGAAGACAAGGAGGAGGCCTTCTATACCTCCACTGATCCCTCCACCTGTCTACACTATGAAGCATCACAATGAAATAAAGATGACTACACAGCTACAACACAGTACAATAGGTGAGTGAGACAAACCAGGGCAGGATGTAAACCAAAACCCAGCCGAAGCTAGACGTATGGACAGAGACGTATGGACTGGGGTTAGAATGGACGGAGACGTATGGAATGGGTTGGTTTGGAAAGGAGAAGTATGGACGGAGGTTAGTATGGAACGGGTAAGTATGGACGGAGACGAATGGACGGAGGTTAGTATGGACGGAGACATATGGACAGTGGTTTGCAAGGAAGGAGGTGATATAGCAGGGATCCTGTGGCCTGATGGTAATGTGAAGCGAGCAGCAGCTTATGATGAGCTGCGCTAGGGGGCCGTCCCTGTTGGCGTCCGTGTCAGGTTTGATCACGTCTAGTTAACAGCAAAGTCGAGTGAGTTGTGTTTGTATTTCCCTGAATCCCAGTTCCTGTCTCAAAGGGCCTCAACACACAACACATTATACAACACCCCCCTAACCCTAAGCCCTCTATAAAGGACAAGGAGAACCTCCCCTAATTATCAAGGAAGAAACCTTGAGAAGGGACACAGAAGAGGGATCTCTCCTTCCAAGGACATGTAGGAGTGCAATGGGGCCCGTGATGGGCCAACATAATGGTAGCATAGCAAGAACAACTGTTTAAATAACAAGCAAAACGGTTCAAGTTAAATTAAGTTGTAAGAAAATAGTACATTAGTAATGTCAACCAACATTAAAGCTCTTCGTAGCTGGGGAATAATGACTTCCAAAAGAGTTTGTTTGGTTTTAAATCAGAAGGAGGCATGAGTTGAATCCTCGACTCTAATATGACATCATAGCATTAGTAAACATATATCACCATCAACAACAGAGTGACTGTGGCAAAACACGCTTTATAGAAATCAAGGTATTTATTGAGAATTGACATGATATGCTATAGTCGGGAAGTTCATGTCCGTGGTTAGACCCGTGGGGTTCAAACTATGGATTGCAACATTTACATTTTTTTTTCACAAATATCTATGCATGCTATGCTATTATCATTATCTTTGCAGACTGCAAGGGTTGATCCCCCTGGTTTGGATAATGAGTAGCATCTGGGAGTATTTCCCCAGGAACAAGAAACAGGAAGTGTTGCGCGTACCCGTATGTCTCCGTTGGACATGTGAGGGCTGGTCTGGTAGGAGCCGTAGATGGGCTCCTTGCAGTATATCTTGATGACGCAGCGGTCCTGGACGTCCCGCGGGTCCTCCAGTTCATAGAACACGTTCCGCGTCTCGTCCTTGATGAGCAGCGCCGTGCTGGGACACCTGGACACCACAGTAAAGTCAGTAGAGCACAGTAGTACTGAGAGTGCTGTCTGAATACTTCAGGATGGACGGCACTGGCGCAAGACATGCAGCACTGTCTGAACGCTGCAGGACAGACCATACTGTAGCATTACACGCAGTAGTGAATACTGCAGGGTGGACGGTACTGGAGCAATTCATTCAGTGCTGTCTGAATGCTGCCTGAACACTGCAGGACAGACCATACTGTAGCATTACACGCAGTAGTGAATACTGCAGGGTGGACGGTACTGGAGCAATTCATTCAGTGCTGTCTGAATGCTGCCTGAACACTGCAGGACAGACCATACTGTAGCATTACACGCAGTAGTGAATACTGCAGGGTGGACGGTACTGGAGCAATTCATTCAGTGCTGTCTGAATGCTGCCTGAACACTGCAGGACAGACCATACTGTAGCATTACACGCAGTAGTGAATACTGTCCAGAGAGGAGTTTTAGTATTAGTAGTATTACCGTAACATGGCCATAGTGGGTCTGTGGGGGAACATGTGGACTATGATAGTATTAGTACTAGTAGTGGTATAGTAGTAGTACAGTAGTATTGGTATTACCTCAGCATGGCCATAGTGAGCCTCTGGGGGAACATGTGGACGATGAGAGCCCTCAGCGTGTCCAGGGAGGTGAGCTCATGGGTCAGGTGGACCCGCCTGGTCTCCTCCCCCAGCTGGAGGAACAGGATGCCTGCAGACAGAGAGCAGTTCACTAGTACTAGGAGGACTATTTAACTTGGATGCCTGCAGACAGAGAGCAGTTCACTAGTACTAGGAGGAGTATATAACTAGGATACCTGTAGACATAGAGCGAGAGAGAGAGACACACAGAGGATTTGACTTCTAGGATATAGGAGTAATTAACTACTACTAGGATATAAAAAGGTATTCAACTAGTACTAGGATCTAGGAGTATTAAACTAGTACTATAATATAGGAGTATTTAACTAGTACTAGGATATAGAAGTATTGAGTACTAGGAGTATTGGCCTGGCTGGAGGAGCAGGCCATGGGATTCTAGGGGCCTCTAGGAGGGTTTAACCTGGGGCACGGAGCTGGGCCTGGCTGGAGGAGTGGGTCAGGGGCGTCTAGGGGCCTCTAGGAGGGACTAACCTGGGGCCCGGAGCTTGGCCTGGCTGGAGGAGTGGGCCAGGGGCGTCTAGGGGCCTCTAGGAGGGACTAACCTGGGGCCCGGAGCTTGGCCTGGCTGGAGGAGCGGGCCAGCGGCAGGCTCTGTCTCAGGCGGTTCATGCGGTTGAAGCCCAGGGGGACGTCCCCCTCCGACATGGTCTCCTGGCTCCTAGCCGACGCTAGGGGTGTCCGGCTGGCCTGGTTGCCGGGGGCGGGCTGGGCGGCAGTGGGGCGCGAGAGGCGAGGCGTGCGAGACTGTTGAGCACATACGAGAAGGAAGCAAGAGATGTGGAGTGAGAGATTGAGAGAGAGAGAAACACAGACAGACAGACAGACAGACAGACAGACAGACAGACATGTATGTATTATAAAGACAGCAGTGATCACCAAAGACAAACAACACATCACAACAAGATAGAGGCCGGGGATTCCAGGCAGAGACTCACAGAAGAGCAGGAAGTGAAAAGTTTATTCTCTGGCAGAACACCACTCACCTCCAACGCACACACCTCAAGGACGGCGAGCATGGAGATGAAGCGCCAAAAATAACGACAGACACCGACAAAATGATATGTACGTGGATAAATCCTCCTACACCCATCACACTACAGCACTACACAGCTCCCCTCCCTGAGTCCTGCTGAATGTTGGACGGAGAAATGATTAGCATTGGCAGGACGCCAGAGAGAGATTCGGCTTGTGAAGTCAGAGAGAGAGCGCTATCCTGCGACACGACTCTGTTGTTAGACTGGGAACAGTCTAACAACCGAGCAAGATGCCTCCCTACCTCAAGATTCAGGAAAAATCCTTTCAAAGACTTTCATCTTTGTGAATCAATGCACGTCCTTGCAGTACGGAGTTTGTGAAAATATGTACTATTTGAATCTACATACAAGTACTTCATACAAAATCACCCAGATCAAAGTGCTACTGCTGTTGTCTACCGTAATTTTGACACATTTTATTGGTAGAAGAGTTTTTGTGAAACCAGCAGAGCTGGTTACAATGGCTTAATCACCCGACCGCTGTTGTCCTTTAAATAGGGAAAATATTTATAAAACTGGTTTAAAATGACAACACAAAAACTGAGATACAGAGATATATTTGACAGGTTGATATTTCAAGTAACAAATTACACACCTCTTGATTAAAAGAATGAAAAACTAAAGAAAGCTATGTTTTGAGAGTTTTGTTTTGATGAAACAGAAATATCGACAAGTCATCCAATAAAACACATCCAAGGTTAAATGAAACACATAATGCTTCCTCAGGTGCTAGATAATGGAGTTCTGAAGTGTTATGTGCTTGTAACGTGGAACTGTTCATCTTGTAAATTATGGCTGGATGTGTGTTTAAAGCCCGCCAGAGCCAGCTAGTGGCCATCAGGTGAGTAAAGAACACCCTAAACAAGACAAACGGCCTGGCTTAACATCAGCTATTCCAGGCTCTCTGTGAGACGCAGAAGGCCAGTCATATCTCACCTGTGATATTCACCCACTGTGGCTGTAATGGGGAACTAATATTAGCTCAGAGTCACCAGGAAGCTAATGAACTCCAACTGATATTTTCCATTGACTCCTGCAAGGAGCTCTCTGTGTTGAGCAGATCTCAGTGCCTAGTGCTGGCTCATCTAGTCTATACTAGCCTCAGGTAGCCTAGCTTAGCGCTGGCCCACCTAGTCTGTCTTTGCCTAGCACTGGCTTACCTATCCTAGTCCAGCCTAACGTTGCCTAGTTTAGCACTGACCCACCTAGCCTAGCTTAGCCTATGACTGGCTCACCTTGCCTAGCCTAGCTTGGCCTAGCCTAATGCTGGCTTACCTAGCCTGGCCTTGCCTAGCCTGGCAGTGGTTTACCTAGCACAAAACACACACACACACACACACACACACACACACACACACACACACACACACACACACACACACACACACACACACACACACACACACACACACACACACACACACACACACACACACACACACACACACACACACACACACACACACACACACCCCAAGACACTGTCACACACACTAGCACTGTCTAAACATCCCTCTGTCTTCAATCCAAGTGAGACAACAGTCTGAATGAGTGACAATTCAGTATTTTTGGTACTTCCACTACGACACCAAGACAGCATGAAATAGGCTGTCAAACAGAAAGCACATGTAAATATCCCATCTAAGAAGTGGTGGTGGATAACACAGTGATGGGGCTGTTGCAATGGAGATGTGGTGGTTATCATAGTGACGTTGGTGTTGCTATGGGGACATGGTGGATATCATAGTGATGGAACCGTTGCCATAGAGACATGGTGGTGATAGTGCTGTTGCCATAGAGACGTGGTGATTGTCATATTGATAGTGTTGTTGCTATACCGATGGTGATAGAGGCACTGCAGTGAGGATAAACGGAGCAGCGTGTGACAGATTAAGTCTTATCTCTCTCCTATCGGTGTTTCGTCCTCCTAACAGAAGTGTTTTATAGCCGCTGTCTAGAGGCGGCCAAGCTATTTCCTCATCGTAACGCCCAATAAACCCTTCCTCTCCTCCTCCTCCTCCCTCTCGTTCATCCTCCACTAACTCTAACACCATGTCCCAGGGCTGGTCATAGCTGGAGTCATTTAGCATTCACCCAGGGACCAGAAACTTGGCCACAGCCAGCCTTTAAACACTAATATAATGGTCATATAATATATACATACATACCATAATATAGAACACTTTCACTACCTATATACCCTTGTGATAAATAGCCTTGGTATAAATCACTATATAGCATAGGTATGGAATATAACCTTGATGTTTACTTCTGTTCATCCTTGGTATATAACGACTGATAAAACAATAT
Organism: Lota lota; assembly: GCA_026745465.1. Taxonomy (NCBI): domain Eukaryota; kingdom Metazoa; phylum Chordata; class Actinopteri; order Gadiformes; family Lotidae; genus Lota; species Lota lota. The sequence goes on along the minus strand of JACYXH010000410.1, from coordinate 965,615 downwards.
TACCTCCCGCTTTCTGAAGAGACTAACTGGAAGGAGATGGCCTTACTCCATTTCTGAAAAGATTAACAGGAAGCATCCTGTGTTTTCAAGGTGGTTTTTTGACACCACTGATTATACAGGTGAGACGTTTTGGGTGGAAGGAATTATTTGCTTGTGGACAATTTATTCAAAAAGGTGGTGGTTTGTGTTTTCCTCTGAGACGCTCTACTAATCCTGTTAAACATTATTTGTCCTTTGGAAGGAAAGACGCTTGATGCATAAAACATAAATTCCTAAAATCCTTTTGGTGTAAAGATCCTTAATTTAAAACAGTACTGCATCAGGGCGTTCCTATAAACTAATATCCACAGAAATATCCAGGGAAAATAATACCTAAAACACAGAAAATATATATTAAAAAAGAGATATGTTTCAAGGAAAAGCGAGGAGAGTGATTCAGATTTAGTCCTTGTTAGGCTTACAGCTGGTCGCCCAAAGTGAGTCACGCGTTGTGTTAAAATAAAAGCTTTTCTTTTTATGATGAATCACCATACCTGTAGTTCCAACATCTTGACTCAGAAGAAACTCCTCCTCATTTACACCTCTGGTTCGTTTGATTTCTCCCTCAACAGCTTTGATCCTGATTTCATCATTATGAATAATTCAGTTTCTTAGCTAGGTCAGCGAAACCGCTCCGAGGCTAGTTGGCTGCTCTGGCCCTCTCATTCAGAAGCCCTGCGGTCGTCCAGATTTAAATGTAAAACCCCGACTGGATCTCCGCGGTCGGTGGACAGGACTGCTAGTGATTGATAAACCAGCTGTGGTGCAGTTGCCACATTCCGTTCCGGTGAGAACGGTAATCCTCAGATTAGCTGCATTCCCAGCTAGTTTATCCGTTCCTCCATTCTACACGTTCGAGTTTTGTAAACGTTAAATAATGACAAACACAATAACCACTAGTGAATGCTGTATCATGTGACCACTATGTTTAGGGGGATTTTAATTTATTTATTATTTAACACAATTACAACCACACAACAATGTTAGAGCAGGTGTGTGTGTGTGTGTGTGTGTGTGTGTGTGTGTGTGTGTGTGTGTGTGTGTGTGTGTGTGTGTGTGTGTGTGTGTGTGTGTGTGTGTGTGTGTGTGTGTGTGTGTGTGTGTGTGTGTGTGTGTGTGTGTTTACATAGGACTGTATAATGAATGCAGTGCCAACATTAGCCCGCTGTTGCAGCGTCCCTCTGTCTCAGAAGGCGCTGGGGGCTCATTTGTAGCCCGCTAGGCTAAAGATCACTGCCAAATAACACCCTGGTGCCAGTAAGTGGTTCTGGATTCACGCCCCAGTCCAATGATGGTTGGCAAGGCCAGAACAGAGCCACGGGGCAGATCCTATACTCTGTGTTCTGCAGCTGAGGTTTAGGGAATAGAGATTTCCCTATCACCTGCCAGCCAGCTCTTCCACAACAAAAGCAGACATCTCCGCGGTTTAGCGTTGAGCTAGCTCAGCGGGATATGGCACACAGTGCACAGAACCGGGGGGATTCTGTTTGAAATGGAGAACTGCTCGCTTGTGACAAACCAGAGATCTGTTTCATACTCTAAGCACTCATTCAACTCACTTTGAAACCTTTTGACTTGCATGCTGCTGTCTTGATATTCACAACTACGTAGCTGGTTAACCATTTACTACCATTTACTATTAGATGCTTTTATCTAAAGAGACTTCCATTGAATTTGAGATACATCAGGACAGGTAGGGGGCATCTTACTCAAAGATGCCTTCGGGTAGCCTGTGGACATTCAGTGTTCGAACCCTGAACCTTTCGCCTGGGAGTCGAACACCCTAACTAGTGGACAACATTGGGTTCCAGCGTCGCTAACCAAATCTTAAAGATCTACTGTTGTTCGGCCATCAAGAAATATGACTGACTAATAGTTTTATATGTCAATGACCAGAAAATAATGTGAATATTGGAGGCATAATGGCATAATCTTTGAGGCAGGCTCCCTGCCAATGTCTTACTGTACAGAAAGAGAGGCAGCGAGAGAAGGCAAAACGGCGAAAGATAAAAACCCGTTATTATTTTACTGCAAAGAACCGAGATACGCCAAATACAGACATTATAGCTACATTAGCCATTCCGAAGGGAAAGGGAGGAGAGGGTAGAGAGAGAGAGAGAGAGAGAGAGAGAGAGAGAGAGAGAGAGAGAGAGAGAGAGAGAGAGAGAGAGAGAGAGAGAGAGAGAGAGAGAGAGAGAGAGAGAGAGAGAGAGAGAGAGAGAGAGAGGAGAGAGGAGAGAATGAGTGAGGGAGAAATAGAGGAGAAGGAGAAGAGAGATATGAGAGGAGAGAGTGGGGACGGTGAAAGGAAGCTAGCGCATGAATCCACACAGCTTCCCCCAAAAAACTGTTGAAACATGCAGACAATGCTGTGTTTGAAGATGATAGGGCGTGGGGGGGTCCTGGTGTATGTGTGTGTGTGTGTTGCTGGTCTGTGTTTACATACTAAACACCCACACGGTACAGACAGAGTTTCCATGGCAGTGTAAATGGCCACTAGATTTTCTTGCTAATCTGCTGTTCATAGCACGTTTCTGCATATGCTTCCCAGTGACATGCACACATACAGTGACACAGGCACACACACATATACAGTGATACACGCATACAGTGACACACACACACACACATACAGTGAAACACGCGCACACACCTACAGTGATGGAGATGGGCAGGAGGAGGGGAGGAGGCGGTGAAGGGAGGGAGGGCAGGTACAATTGGAGAGGGGGTGGGGATTAGGAGGTGAGAGGAGGGAGGGAAGGTGGAGTGGAGATGGGGGTGTGTAAATGCACAATGCTAAAGCTAGTCCATGTTACGGGATCGATAGCGATGCTGAGAGAATAAATACTGAGGGATGGATGTCAGCCGCTAGCTAACTACTTACTGTCAGCTATGAGAGCTAATAGTGTTATACAATACCTTGTTGTACTGGAACAATAAATATAAACCATACAGCAACCAAATATCACCCAACCTCAACTAAATAAGGACCATACATTTGGAAAGCTGGAAATGCGGTGCTATCTGTTGTTATACTTCTTCTACATTTAATTAATGCTTACTTTAAATATTTTCCCTTAATCATCTTAATAGTAGTGCTGACGGTATTAGCAGTAGCAGTCGTGCTGATATTGTTGGCTGGGGTGGCATGCCACGCTAAGTGCTTGTTTAATACCATGATGCTGTAGGCAGCTTAGAGTAGGTGACCCTCCGAGCTAATTATGCTAACGTGTCTCTGTTGGGACGTGTCTAACCACACATACAGTATCTCACAAAAGTGAGTACACCCCTCAAATTTTTGTAAATATTTGAGTATATCTTTTCATGTGACAACACTGAAGTGTACAGCTTGTATAACAGTGTAAATTTGCTGTCCCCTCAAAATAACTCAACACACAGCCATTAATGTCTAAACCGCTGGCAGCAAAGGTGAGTACACCCCTAAGTGAAAATTTCCAAATTGGGCCCAATTAGCCATTTTCCCTCCCCGGTGTCATGTGACTCGTTGGTGTTACAAGGTCTCAGGTGTGAATGGGGAGCAGGTGTGTTAAATTTGGTGTCATCGCTCTCACACTCCCTCATACTGGTCACTGGAAGTTCAATATGGCACCTCATGGCAAAGAACTCTCTGAGGATCTGAAAAAAAGAATTGTTACTCTACATAAAGATGGCCTGGGCTATAAGAAGATTGCCAAGACCCTGAAACTGAGCTGCAGCACGGTGGCCAAGACCATACAGCGGTTTAACAGGACAGGTTCCACTCAGAACAGGCCTCGCCATGGTCGACCAAAGAAGTTGAGTGCACGTGCTCAGCGTCATATCCAGAGGTTGTCTTTGGGAAATAGACTGCCAGTGCTGCCAGCATTGCTGCAGAGGTTGAAGGGGTGGGGGGTCAGCCTGTCAGTGCTCAGACCATACGCCGCACACTGCATCAAATTGGTCTGCATGGCTGTCGTCCCAGAAAGAAGCCTCTTCTAAAGATGATGCACAAGAAAGCCCGCAAACAGTTTGCTGAAAACAAGCAGACTAAGGACATGGATTACTGGAACCATGTCCTGTGGTCTGATGAGACCATGATAAACGTATTTGGTTCAGATGGTGTCAAGCGTGTGTGGCGGCAACCAGGTGAGGAGTACAAAGACAAGTGTGTCTTGCCTACAGTCAAGCATGATGGTGGGAGTGTCATGGTCTGGGGCTGCATGAGTGCTGCCGGCACTGGGGAGCTACAGTTCATTGAGGGAACCATGAATGCCAACATGTACTGTGACATACTGAAGCAGAGCATGATCCCCTCCCTTCGGAGACTGGGCCGCAGGGCAGTATTCCAACATGATAACGATCCCAAACACACCTCCAAGACGACCACTGCCTTGCTAAAGAAGCTGAGGGTAAAGGTGATGGACTGGCCAAGCATGTCTCCAGACCTAAACCCTATTGAGCATCTGTGGGGCATCCTCAAACGGAAGGTGGAGAAGTAGAAGGTCTCTAACATCCACCAGCTCCATGATGTCATCATGGAGGAGTGGAAGAGGACTCCAGTGGCAACCTGTGAAGCTCTGGTGAACTCCATGCCCAAGAGGGTTAAGGCAGTGCTGGAAAATGATGGTGGCCACACAAAATATTGACACTTTGGGCCCAATTTGGACATTTTCACTTAGGGGTGTACTCACTTTTGTTGCCAGCGGTTTAGACATTAATGGCTGTGTTGAGTTATTTTGAGGGGACAGCAAATTTACACTGTTATACAAGCTGTAAACTCACTACTTTACATTGCAGCAAAGTGTAATTTCTTCAGTGTTGTCACATGAAAAGATATACTCAAATATTTACAAAAATGTGAGGGGTGTTGTTGAGCATGCCGTTAGGCCCTAGCGGTGGGATGGTAGTCGGCAGCTTATATCGGATGTAGTGGACAGACAACAAGACTCAGGTTGAATGCATAGGCCCTTAAAGGGCAGGATTTACTCACACACATTTAAACAACTTAGTGCACAGCAGCCATTCCCCTGCCAATCACCCCCACCTAAACTAACCTCTCCCTCTAAATACCCCTTGGCCTGCACCCTTCCTCATAACCAAAAGGGGTGCTTTACAGCATTGCAGTTTCTCCCTTGGTATCCCCCATAGCTGTTGGCCCTATCATTACCAAGCCAATGCCTCATGTCTATCTTACACATCTGACTGATATAAGTTAGCAATAAACATTTAACATTCTCCTCATTTTTAACCAAATCCCTGGCAGAGCCCCTCTGCTCTCAGTTCCACTTGGCACAGCCCAACCAGTGACCAGTGAGGTGGCTCATGTAGCCTCCTCACAGGTGTACTCACTTTTGTGAGATACTGTACATGAAACACTCCTCTGGCATGTTTCACACACAACTCAAACGCCCATAAGAAAACACAACAAGGAAAGATAAATACGCCTGCTTGACTTGGGAATGCTTATGAATTGGTCGCCTTTCCCTATAGTCCAATGGGTTACACACACACACACACACACACACACACACACACACACACACACACACACACACACACACACACACACACACACACACACACACACACACACACACACACACACACACACACACACACGGGAACCGTCAAGCTCGGCTATTTTCTAATACAAGCAGCACTGCTTCATATGCATGCAGTGAGAAATTGCGGTCTGCAACATCAACACTGTTTCCACAAAAACAGTTTATTCCAGAAAGGTTGGACCATTGCTTTGATCGATCAGACTCAAACACAGACATACAGACTAAAGTAACAAACAGATACAGACTGAAGCAACACTGAAACACAGACATACAGACTAAAGTAACAAACACAGATACAGACTGAAGCAACACATAAACACAGATAAACAGAATAGAGTAACACTCAAACACAAACAGACTAAAGCAACACCTAAACACAGTTAAACAGACTAAAACAACACATGAACACAGATAAACAGACTAAAGCAACACCCAAACACATATAAACAGACTAAAACAACACATGAACACAGATAAACAGACTAAACCAACACCTAAACACAGATAAACAGACTAAAGTAACACTCAAACACAGATATACAGAATAAGGCAACACTTGAACACAGGTAAACAAACTAAAACAACACTTAAACACAGGTGTACAGACTAAAGCAACAAACACTGATATACAGACTGCAGACTAAAGCAACATACACCCATGTGCAGACTAAAGCAAAACTTAAACACGTAAAAAGACTAAAGCAACACTCAAACACAGAAAAACTGACTAAAGCAACACTCAACCACAGATATACAGAATAAAGGAACGCTTAAACCAGATACACAGACTAAAGCAATGCTTAAACACAGATGAACAGATTATACCAACAGTACAACAATGATACAGAAACTATAGCAACACTTCACACAGAGATACACAACTAACAGTTAAACACACATGACCGCTACTGACCTTGAAACTCCAGTAGTTTGGTTGTTGCTAAGGGAGGAACGACAAGAACACAGAAGAATGAGGAAATAGAGAGAGAGAGAGAGAGAGAGAGAGAGAGAGAGAGAGAGAGAGAGAGAGAGAGAGAGAGAGAGAGAGAGAGAGAGAGAGAGAGAGAGAGAGAGAGAGAGAGAGAGAGAGAGAGAGAGAGAGAGAGAGAGAGAGAGAGAGAGAGAGAGAGAGAGAGAGATGTTAAGACATTTTCCCAGCATTCAGCTGCACATCCATCTCACTGTAACAGGTGAGGAGGGGGAAAGACAGGGAGAGTGGGAGCAGGAGGAGGAGAGGGGAGGAGAAGAAGTGAGGGGGGAGGTTTGAGGAGGGGTGGAGGGAGGGGGGAGGAGGAAGTGAGGGGAGTGGTGAGGAGGGAAAGAGGGGAGGAGGAGGACAGGGCAGGAGCAGAAGTGAGGAGGAAGAGGAGTAAGGGGGAAACTGAGTAGGGGGAGGGAGGGAGAGGTGAGGAGGGAGAGATATGGGAGGAGGAGAAGCAGAGCAGCAGGAGTGAGTGGGAGAACTCAAGATGTATGAATCATTAAATAATATGCAAATATTCTTATTTTATTGCCTCAGAAGGATGAAGGTTTTAAAGCTCCAGTAACAACAACACTTTACCATTAATACTCCTGAAACAATCACATATGAACAAACTAATAGACATATTGAAAGACTGAAATGATTTCAATACATTTGTAAATCAATCAACCAGTAAAGTGTCAGAATAGTATATATATTAAATAAATAACATCCTCTCCCTCTCTCTCTCTCTCACACACACACACACACACACACACACACACACACACACACACACACACACACACACACACACACACACACACACACACACACACACACACACACACACACACACCCCACCCCCACCCCCACCCCCACCCCCACCCCCACCCCCACCCCCACCCCCACACACACACACACACACACACACACACACACACACACACACACACACACACACACACACACACACACACACACACACACACACAAATATTCAGACACTGGATAAGCTAGCTTGACATTTGGACTCCATCTGGGTGGCAGCCAGATGGCTAGCTGGCTAGCTATCATGCTCTTATCCGGCCAATCATTGTCAGTCTAGGATTGATCCTAGCCATCAAGCAGCTAATGGGCTAACAGTGCTATGAAGCAGCTAATTACCCTATGGAGAAGCTTACAATGCTTTGGAGCAGCTAATGGCACTATGATGTAGCTAACTGGCTAAGAAGCAGCTAAAAGATGCAAAAACAAGATTTTTCCAAAATGGCCTTGGAAAAGTTTGAAGCCATTTAGATTGATTCAATCATAGTGAAGGACTGTCTTCGATGAATGTAGTCTTGCATTCAGTTGCTGCCGCTGTCTGCCAAACCAGCTAGAGTGCTAGCTTCATTAGCCAACAACATCAAACGGAAATAGACGCCATCTCTTGCTGTTTCACCAAATTCACAAGGATAATACAATCAACCCAGCAAGAATTTCAATTAAACCATCTGGGGGGGGGGGGGGGGGGGGGGGGGGGGGGGGGGGGGGGGGGGGGGGGGGGGGGGGGGGGGGGGGGGGGGGGGGGGGGGGGGGTCTTAAATGTGCTACAGGCTATAGCTGTAGTACTTTAACTTAAGTACTGAAGTACTGAATCTAATGGTGGGGTAAGTAGCCTACACACTATCCCTGACCTCCAAGTTTGTGACTGTTATATGTATCGTAACGGTACTGCTGAATACTATTTAGTAATTTAGCAAAGACTTTTATCCAAAGCAACTTAAAGTGAATTGTTGTTACTAACCAGACTATCATGCCGAATAGCTACTAGTGACCACCATTCATTGTAGCGGCTTGTAAGCATTAAATAGCAGCCCTTCAATTACCACATATCCAAGAATGACTTGGTTACTGTACTGATCTGCAGCTTACTTCACTACAGTTGACTTCAGTTACAATTTGGATTTGAGAGAGAGAGGAGACAGGCGCTAGGAGTTTTGAAGGCCAGGGGGGTTGTGGCTGCCCTGACCCAGATACAGAGCTCAGTACGGTCTGGAGAACTGGCTCTCAGCTGGCCCAGTCCTAGGCTTAGCTAGATTCAACTAGCCTTAGTTAGACTCAGCTAGCCTCAGTTATGCTCAGCTCAGTTAGCCTCAGCAAGCCACAGTTAGCTTCTGCTTTGCCTTAACTAGGCATAGCTATCCTCAGGTACCCTCAGCTAGGCTTAACTAACTTTAGCTATGCGTAACATTTTTTAGCTAGCTTCAGCTAGGCTTAGTGAGCCTTAACTAGGCACAGACAGCCTCGCTAAACAAGCTAAAGGGTAATTGTGTTGTGAGTATATAAAGACAGGATTCAAGAATAACAATTAAAAAACTTATTTTTTTATAAATGTCAAAGTTCCAGTGTCTGGATGTTACTCTAGCTTATTCACCCTCACCTGTGTGTGTGTGTGTGTGTGTGTGTGTGTGTGTGTGTGTGTGTGTGTGTGTGTGTGTGTGTGTGTGTGTGTGTGTGTGTGTGTGTGTGTGTGTGTGTGTGTGTGTGTGTGTGTGTGTGTCAACACATGTGTGGCACATGTGTTGTTACTATGACAACACATTCATTATTTTATTTTTACATTTTTAATTGGTTGTTTGTTACCATGCTGAAATTACGACATTTTTAAGACTATTCATCTTTGCCTTGGCATCATTAACATACGATTTTGTTACACCAATAAACCACCTTGAAATTGACAGAGAGAGAGAGACGCACACACTATATACTAATAAAACGGACATACTCCTAACACTACTCATATGTATATACTGTATGTATATAGACATATACACAAACACACACACACCCCAACTTAAATAGACAGTAGGAGAGAAATTAGTTGGGAGAGAGAGGTCAGAGGGAGGAGAGAGAGGGAGGGAGGGTGAGAGAGAGAAGGAGAGGAGAGAATGAGAAAGTGGGAGAGAAGAGAGAGTGATGGAGAGAAAAAGAGAGAGTGAGAGAAACGGGGACATGAGAGAGAGAAAGAGAAAGGGGGAGAAGAGAGAGATATGAGTGATTTGCATGTCAAGTATTTCTCGTGCAATCCAAAACCAACACACGTCGTCCTCACACGTGTATGAACACACTACCAACACATTTGACTACACACTACACAATATTAACACGCACGTGACGCAGCCAGGAAAATACACACAGATTCATACATGGCAGCATTATATATATATATATATATATATATATATATATATATATATATATATATATATATATATATATATATATATATATATATATATATATATATATATATATATACACATTTCATCTTTTAGACCATAAAAGACTTCACTTCATACTCCATCACAGCATCACACCTGATACCTACACCTACCTAATACTGCAGCTCCAGCACGCACACACGCACACACACACACACACACACAAACACACACACACACACACACATATATATAAGGACCCAGGCATGTGCATGTGAAAAAAATACATGCATCTCTGCCAGTATTAGAAGGAGAGATGCACATCCATACTGGTCAGATAGTTTAGCAGCATTCCCTCATATAGCTTCATGTCTCTCTATCTCCCTTTCTCACCCATCTCTCCCTCCACCTCTCCCCTCTCTCTCGCTCTCTCTCCCTCATGCCCCCAACCCCTCTCCTTCCCTCTCTCTGTCACCCTTTCCCTTCTCTCTTCCTCCGTCTCTCCCCCATTATCACGCTTCCGTCTCTCTCTGTCACCCTTTCCCTTCCGTCTCTCCCCATTATTTTCTCTCTCTCTCTCTCTCTCTCTCTCTCTCTCTCTCTCTCTCTCTCTCTCTCTCTCTCTCTCTCTCTCTCTCTCTCTCTCTCTCTCTCTCTCTCTCTCTCTCTCTCTCTCTCTCTCTCTCTCTCTCTCTCTCTCTCTCTCTCTCTCTCTCTCTCTCTCTCTCACCATCGTGGCATCTTAAGAGGAGTAAAGGATGCATGTTTTTACCGTCACTCCTCAAGGAGTCTCCTGCCTGGTCCTTCTCGCGCCTCCCTCCTCCTCCTTCATGTTGTCTCTCTCTCCGCTGCAGAGCTCTGAGGATCTCCCTAGCGCGCCGCGGCTACCGTAGTAACGGCTAGCGCACCGCGGATACCGTAGTAACGGCAAGCGACTAGCATCTCGCTCTACCCCGAGCCCCTCCCTCCACCCCAACGTCTATCCCTCACACTCTCTCTCTCACCCGCTCTTTCTCTCGGTCCGGCTTTGCTGCAGCTTAGATGTCTGCTCACCCCTCTCTCTCTTTCTCTCTCTCTCTCTCTCAACTATATGATATCACTCAGTTGCCTTATATGGAAAGCCACTGGTTTCCATAGCGACAGCGGACTCCACCTGCCTCTCTTCTTGCTCTCTCCCAGTGTAGTTTTACTTCTGCACCTTTGGGTGCTCAGATGACAGGAGAGATGTGGTGGACAGAGCAGATAGAGGAGAGGAGGAGAGAGACATGGGCGGATGGGAGAGAAACATGGAGGAGGAGGTGGAGGAGGAGGTGGATGAGGAGGAGGAAGAGGAAAAGGAAGAGGTGAGGAAGAGTTCCACTCACTTGGACTCATTGATCTTTATCATTTAAAAGCTTTCCCAGAATGCCTTTCTGCAGTCCTGCTCTAAACTATAATCACCACCCACTTATGGAAATAATCGCTTTCCGTCAATGGCTTCCCGTGGAAACACCACATTCTGTTTCCTAGTTTTAGTACCCGAGGGTGAATGAACGTTCATTGTGCATGAGATAGAACATTCAAACATTTGCATACGCTTTTTTAACGTCAATAACTATAACTCCAAAAAGTGTAAACAACTTCCATGAATCTCGGACGGAAGCAACAACTGCAATACATCTGTTTGACTAGAGGAGGTGATCATATCCTGTTTTACAGGAAATTAATCGTATCTCAGAAGCAATGCTGCTGGACGGGTGGAACTAGCAGGTGTCTGGAGGGTGGAGTGAGGGGTGGAGCTAGCAGGTGGCGGGTGGAGTGAGGGGTGGAGCTAGCAGGTGTCTGGAAGGGTGGGGTGAGGGTGGAGATAGCAGGTGGAGGGTGGGGTGAGGGGTAGAGCTAGCAGATGGAGGGTGGAGTGAGGAGTGGAGCTAGCAGGTGGAGGGTGGGGTGAGGGGAGAGGCTAGCATGTGGAGGGTGGAGGGAGGAGTGGAGCTAGCAGGTGGAGGGTGGGGTGAGGGGTGGAGCTAGCAGGTGGAGGGTGGAGTGAGGGGAGAGGCTAGCATGTGGAGGGTGGAGGGAGGAGTGGAGCTAGCAGGTGGAGGGTGGAGTGAGGGGTGGAGCTAGCAGGTGAGGGGTGGAGCTAGCAGTTGTCAGTTGTAAGAGAGGGGAGGAGTCAGGGGCTTGGCAGATGGGAGGAGAGAGGATTGGAATAAGGGGTGGAGCTACCTGCTGCCTTGCAAGGGTGGGGTTATGGCTGGACAGAGGAGAGGAGAGAAGGGAGGAGAGAGGGGTGGACATAGTGGAGGAGCTAGGGAGAGGAGTTACCTGCTGTCTGGCGGGGGTAGAGAGCTGGGAAGCGGGCGCACTGCAAGGGCTGCTGGGTACTTTGTGTTTGTCCAGGAGGCCATGGCGCTCTGCTTCGGCCGTGTGGGTGGAGCTTAGGGCTTCCAGACTCCGGGCATTGCCTCGCCGGTCCAGAGATGAGCAGGAAAAGCCCCCATTGGCGTTGTCGTTGAAACGCCGGGCGCCGCGGCCACGGTCCGCCAGCGTGTGGTACTCCCGCGGGAACTCGACATCACCGGCTGAAATCATGTGACCCTTTCTCTTCTCTCGCCCTGTGGGGGGCATATTCACTGATCAATACATGATCAGATTCCCAATCAATACATGATCAGGTTCAAAATCAATACATGATCAGGTTCATTATCAATACATGCACGTGTATCAATACACGTGTTCATTTTAGATCATCTATTTATCCAAATCGGAATGTTCATCATGTAATGGTTGAAAACCATCACCTTAAAGAACACTGAATATGTCACTTTTTCAGAATGAACGTTCAGAATGACAGACGCAGAACCATAAATGTGGGTGCTGGCGTAGAGACCCATACAGAGGTATTATTCAGGCCTCAGAGTCTCTTCAGTGTTGATAAGGAAGGGGAATATTAAGCAGTCTTCAAAATGTCTTCCCTGTTCGCCTCGCTTCTTTTCTCTCTTTTTCCCTCTTTCTCACCCTTCACTGCAGTATTTGTACACACATCGATGGACCCACACACACACACACACACACACACACACACACACACACACACACACACAGGCACGCACGTACAAACACGCACATACACGCACCTCGTCCAAACAGCTGCAGAATGTGTCAACATTAACAACCGTGGTTGTCTTGGCTACCCAGGGGGGTGATGGTGCAGCCCCCCAGTGACTGCTCTGATTGTGATGGTGTCAGCAACATTGTTCCAGTTGTCGCGCCCGTAACCATGGTGCCCGTTACCATGACTCTGTTTCACCTGCCCAGCGCCCCCTGCTGGCTGACCCCCAGTAAAACACTGGGTTTTTAAATGCACTATTTGGTGGATGCCTTTATCCAAGGCATCTTACAATATCCTGAATACATTACTTAGTGGCAACTGAATCCCCAATACTGGCCGTGGTAATACCTTGCTCATATAGCTTATACTATAATATTCATGCATTTTCAATCTATAGATTATACAGGTAACTCAGCATAACCCTATAGATCCTAGTAGAGAGTAGCTTGTGGTTATATATGTCCTTTCTGCCTGGATACATCCTGTGCTGTGTTGTGCTTCAATTCAGTGGAGGCACCGTAACATAATTTAGTAAACTAGCAGAGACCTGTAATCTGTAGTCCTGAGAGAGAGGTGTAGTCTGCCAGTGAAGCTGCTAGACTGTGTCAGGTGCTTCTTCTACAGTTTAACAACATGTCATGAAAGCTGTTGATACAGACTCAGCATGCCAACAAACCCAGCATCTCTTAGCGGTAGCTTGGCTGTTCAGAAAATCCTGGGCGGGTGTCTTGGGAGGGGTTGTGGGGGCAGCATGCAATGCCACGTCCAATACCAACTACCTGCTTTAAAAAGTGAGCGTCATCATATTTATAGCAGGCATAGAAAACATCCTGGAAATATTCTGAGAATGTTCCTACAGATTAAAAACCATGAAGCGATTAACAAACACACGCACCCACACACACAACCCACACACACACACACACAATAACATGAAGAGAAACATACGGTGTGACCGGACCTGAATGAGTCCTAGGTCTGTCTGGGTTTCCTGGACTTAAATAAAAAGGGGAACTAGATTTATGATGTGTGACGCATGTTTATGTGGTTGTCGGGTTTTATGATGAGAAAGGAGGATTCTAGACCGAACTGGCCTCACATGGCTAAGATATATATATATATATATATATATATATATATATATATATATATATATTATATATATATATATATATATATATACACACATATACACACACACACACACACACACACACACACACACACACACACACACACACACACACACACACACACACACACACACACACACACACACACCACACACACACACACACACACACACACACACACCATGGTGATGATTTCATCAATGGTGATGACATGACTCTGGTAATGTCACACATAAATCCCTGGACAAGCTGACGCGGTATCAGAGCTGCACCTGCTGTGGTGTGTAGTGTGTCAACACACTAGACTTCAGGCTTCTTCAAACATCTGGATGATTGAAAGGTTTCACAGAGTGAGTAAGGAGTATAATTAAGGCAAGAAGGTTGAAAAAGGAAATTAGTATTCAGATTTGGAGCGTCCAGGTGTGTGTGGTCTTGTTGACGCCTCTTCCAGCTGTGGGGAAGAACGTCTGGAGTCTGGACATAAAGGTAACTAAAGGCGAGAGCTGGGCGTGTTTCACAACATTGTCAAACAGCCAGTGTTGACGTGCTAAAATAAATTATTGAAATTGGTGGTTTGACCAGCTGTCAGCTGAAAATACGCCTCGCACAGCAAGTGACTCATAATTGGAAAAATGTAACATAAATATTCAACGCTGGTCATAAGTCAGCCGCTACGGAGAACATGAAGTGGATAAGCAAATTAACAAGAGTGATGCGGTCTGAGTTTAACAAGAGAGCGAGTGTGTGTGTGCGCATGTGTTCGTGTGTGTGTTTTGCTGATTAAGAAATCCCTTCCAGTGTACTCAAGTACACGACAACGATTCCACAAATCCAGAAATAACCTCAAGCACCGAATAGCTAACACAAGGACTATGACCCTACACTCTGGCCCTTATCTCTAACTTCATCCTCACAGATGAGAGATGTGATGAGACAGCAAGAAGAGAGGAGAATAGAGATGAAAGATCTTCTCAGCACATTGAAAAACTCACACTCAATGCACTCTAACAAACCCTAATGTACTCGAACACTAACCTATTTCAACATACTAAATTGAAAGCAACTGCTCTGAAACATTAACATACTGTTAAATCTTTGTTTAGAACAAACTAAAGCCCCTTTCACACATGCAGTCTAACCCTGCAAAGTTCCGGAAAATATCCTGCATGGAGTCATGTGTGAATGGGAACAGGGATCGATATTCTTGGAAATCTGCTCAAGACCTAGTAACATTTCCGAATCACATAAATGGTTTATCTTAAAGCTCCAATGCTTTTCAGGGTGACCCGATAACAATATCAGATCGCCTCACTCCTCTCACGCTGAATACAGCACTCCTTCATCTCACTCTGAATATATCACTCTTTAATCTCACTCCACTTTCACTCTTCACTCCACTCACTCTTAATAGTTCACTCCATCTCATTTCTCCTCACTCCTCTCTCACTCATTATGAATCACTCCATCTCACGCCCATCTCTCACTCCAAATAAATAATTCCATCTTACTCCGCTCTTTAAATAAGCCACTCCATCTCACTCCTCCTTCGATCCCAGCAACTGCGGATGAAAAGTAGCCTTTCTGGATAATTCTAGAACATTTACAACAATGTGTCCCTGTCAAATAAACCAGTAAATGAAATTAAATGAAAATCCTTCCTCTACTCCTCCTCGTAGCGATGACAGGCTGGTTAGGGTTAGTAGAGAGCTGCATGCAGAGGTGTATGCAGGGCTGCATGCAAGTTGCGGTGGTCTGCAGAGACACAGTGCTATGATGAGGTCTAAGATGCTCTGGTGCCCCATGCGGACGCACGGTACCTGACTTCTGTTCCTGAGCTCCATGCATCCACCGCTAGGAAGGTTCTGCATTGATCTGGACCAAGTGTGTGTGTGACTGGCACTGGGTACTGTGAACGGGAGAGTGGCAGGAAGAGACAGAGAGAGAGAGAGAGCGCAGTATTGAAGATGAGTGTATCTGTACTTTGTGCCAAGACAGCTGCTCTCTCTCTCTCTTGCTCTCTCATAATCCTCTCCAGTCTACTCTAAGGATGAACGGAAAATGAATCAGCTCTCACTGTCTCTGTGCTGCTCTCTCTGTCCCTCCCTCCTTCCCTCTCTCATCTGCTCCTTCCTCCCTGTTTAGCACATGAGGTGTTAGATGTGGAATGCTACGAGTCGTATTGTTTGTTTGTTTTGGAGCACATTGTTGTTGTATTAGATCGCTGTGTGTGTGTGTGTGTGTGTGTGTGTGTGTGTGTGTGTGTGTGTGTGTGTGTGTGTGTGTGTGTGTGTGTGTGTGTGTGTGTGTGTGTGTGTGTGTGTGTGTGTGTGTGTGTGTGTGTGTGTGTGTGTGTCCTGACCAGCTTGCCGTAGCCATGTGTCTTTCACTACTCCATCCCTCTGTGATTCTCTTGCCCACGCACTAGTGTTTACCCACAATGCAACAGTGTACTACATCAAACCACACACCTTCCCATCATTCCCCTGCGCTGATAGTGATGTGGTTGACAATTACAACACACACACACACACACACACACACACACACACACACACACACACACACACACACACACACACACACACACACACACACACACACACACACACACACACACACACACACACACACACACACACACACACACACACACACACACACACACACACACACACACACACCTAGTTAGTTAGACTTTATTGTCCCCAGGGGGAAATTCACTTTACACACATCATTACTCAACACTAACATACAGTAACTGTATATCACAATGAAAACCAACAAAACACCTTAAACACATCATCACACAAAAATACCTGACAGTAACAATACATAACCCAGCAGCACACAAAGGTGGCAAAAACATCATAAGACTCATAGTTCCCCAGCGAGTCACTCTGTTTAGGGCTGCGGGCATCAGGCTTTTGCCAAAGCGAGCCCTTCTGCATCTCAGGGTCCTGCACCAGAAGGCAGAACACGTGTATGTATGTATGTATGTATGTATGTATGTATGTATGTATGTATGTATGTATGTATGTATGTATGTATGTATGTATGTATGTATGTATGTATGTATGTATGTATGTATGTATGTATGTATGTATGTATGTATGTATGTATGTATGTATGTATGTATGTATGTATATATATATATCACACACAAATGCATGAGGTCTGTCCTGTGATTGGCTGACTGCGGTAATGTCCTCTGATGGATGTGGAAGTGAGCCAAAATCTGAACACTGTTGCTCTGCTTCAGGACAGGGCTGAGGTTGTGAGGACTACTTCAGATCAATATTACGAAAACATCTTTCAGAAGATTTTATTAACGGGATATCCTACAACTCCCCGAGCTCCGAGAATGGACACAAACACGTGCACACACACACACACACACACACACACACACACACACATTTATATCTTGAGCTTCTTTCAAGTTATAGTTATATTAAGAGCTGCGTCATTTTCTGTCTCAAAAAATGGCAATACCGCTCACCCAGACAAACAGAGCTACAGTGAATGGGAAGTAGAGCCGCAAAGTCTACAGCGTCGGGCCTTGAGATTAAACATTAATTAGTTCTTTCCGTGGCACACTTGGTTCTCTATAGTTTGCATTCCCTGGGACATCAAATTTAATAACGGCCCATCATTCCTGTTAGGATATTTTTCCAGCTCATCGATCTTAAGGCCCAGCGCTCTCCACATTGTGACTCTACTCAACATCTACTGGAGCTCTAGTGTTAAGCTCACCACAATTTACCACACACTTTTTTGGTCCACGCGTAAACTTTGCATTACAGAAACACATCTAGCTGTTATACTAAGACAGTAAATAATTTCAATTATGTTTTACTTATCTTCCCCACATATGCAGGGAGTGGTCTAAATCGAAATGTCTCCTACAAAGGCAGGTTCAGTCAACTCGAAATGGATATCCCACAGAGCCTTTCACTCACTAAAAGTTGATGGATGCCTATGGCATTCCTAACAAATTAAAGTCCACTAATAGCTCTTAAATCTTACCTACAGCACCTTTAAGTAATTAAAGTGTCCAGTGCAGTGTTTATGTAGACCTTCATACCAAGACTGCTGGTCTAGAGCATAACTCTGCCCAGTCTGACAAGAACACAGCATCT
>JACYXH010000410.1:907500-942500 GCA_026745465.1 Lota lota | reverse complement strand
TTTAGTTTGCGCGTGTCTTAGCTTCAGTGTCTTGGCTTCAGTGTATTCCTGTCTCAGTCCTGTGTGTGTGTGTTCTGGGTTCTCTGTGATGGGAGGAAGTTGAGAAGTTGGTTTCAGAGGAAAGAAAGATGTCCCAGCTCCTCTTTACCTGCCTGGGGGGTTGTTACCATGGCAACTCCGGATGGGCTGGGGGGGGGGGCTGAATTTAAGAGAGGGAGTTTATACCCACAGACAGACACACACACACTCTCTCTCTCTCTTTTACAGAGATCTATAGAAGGAAAGTGTACACACGTACATATAAACTTTTTTTTGTCCTTTATTCTTCGATGAGAATCAAAACGATGTTTACATTTGAAATTATTTATTCAGCAAATAACGGTTAGGGTTAGGGTTAAACATGAAACAAAACCCTAACTATATTTAATAAACAATAAGGTAAACCTTCATATTAACCGTGATGAAAATCTACAAGTAACATCGTAGTACTAATGATAATAACCAAACAAATTAAAAAACATTTAGGATGCAACATTCACATAGAATGGTAGGACAGAACAACGGGCTGTTAGGCTACACCAGTTAGCCACCAACAGAGATATAAGTAATTAGACAGTTGTATTAAATATATAATTTAAACTACGCAACCGGTGAAAAATTGCGGATCTTCCACAATGTCAAGCAACGGTTAAATTAAGTCGACAGTGACACCTGGTGGCCAAAATTAACGTCTATGTTTTCCAGAAGCTCTTGTCTCCTGTAAAATGTATATTTATTTGTATGTTACAATACAACCAGACTTCATAAGCCGGCGCCCTATATTGGAATGAAACAGATTAATTATAACGGTAAAAACAATCACATTATCTCTTATTAAAGAAAAAGTGTTTAGGTAACTTGTTCCAGGTTTTTGGTCGAAGAGAATCATTTATACACACATTTATAGCTATCCCTGGAAATAGTGAAGGTGATTGTTGTAAAGATTGGGGTGGAAGAGGTGAGAGTGTGGAGATGGAGCTAAAGGTTGGAAGCTGAAATGGAGTTCGAGGTTAGAAGTAGAGGCGGAGCTAGAGGGTGAAGGTGTGATGGTGATGGTGGAGGTGGAGCTGGAGCTAGAGGGTGGAGGTGTGATGGTGATGGTAGAGGTGGAGCTGGAGCTAGAGGGTGGAGGTGTGATGGTGATGGTAGAGGTGGAGCTGGAGCTAGAGGGTGGAGGTGTGATGGTGATGGTAGAGATGGAGCTTGAGGCTGGAGCTGATGGTGGAGGTGGTGCTAGAGGGTGGAGATAGAGGTCAGAGTGCTACACCCACACAGGGGTGTTTGAGGCAGACTGGGAGGATTCCTCGGTTGATCTGGTGGAACTCCACCAGCTGGAGCAGGTCAGCGAACACCGTCACCCCGTCATCCATAGAGTAGTACTGGCGACCGCCTTCCTCACACTTTACAGTTAAATATATAGAAGTATTTCAATATATATCAATCAACTTAATATATATATATACAGTATTATATAGTATTCACACCCTCCAACATATATACATACAGATAAATATATTTATAGATATGTATATTTATATATATATATAGTACAGACGCCCTCCTTCCTCACACTGTATACACATAAATGTATATCATTATACTAAATATAATATATATTTAGTACTAACAACCCCCACACTTTACACATATAAATATATAATGTATATAGAATATACATTAATATAGAATATATATAATGTCATAATAGAGCTGTGACTGACCAGTATGTCCAGCTAGTGTTATCATGTAATAAAAGAGCTGTGACTGACCGGTATGACTAGGTAGTGTTATCTAATAGAGCTGTGACTGACTAGTATGACCAGCTAGTGTTATCAAGTCATATTAGAGCTGTGACTGACCAGTATGACCAGCTAGTGTTATCATGTCATATTAGAGCTGTGACTGACCAGTATGACCAGCTAGTGTTATCATGTCATAATAGAGCTGTGACTGACCGGTATCACCAGGTAGTGTTTTGTCTTGAGTTTGTGACACAGAGAGAGAACAAAGCACAAGGCTTGCTGCTGACTGTCCCGGATCAGGAACATACTAGAGAGAGACACACACACATACAAACACACACACACACACACACACACACACACACACACGGAAACATACAACAATTAATATAAACAAGAGGGTGTTGCTTCTAAGGCTAACAAGCTACCGTGCTAGCAGGCTAGCATGCTATTGGGCTAGAATGCTAGCACAGTGCATGCTTAACCTATACATAGAAAGCAATCCATTGGGATTGCTTTTCCAATGGGAATACATTTTGCTGAATTGACAAAGCGTGTGTTTCGGGACTTCTGATTTGTGCACATTTGGGTCAGAGTCTATGTTCCAAAACTAGAAATACAGTCAAGAAATAAGATGGAATGGATTGATCTCAGATTTCGGATACCGTTTTGTGTTGCCTTGTAATCAAACACTTATAGGAGATATATATATATCTAAGATATCTATCTAAGATATGACAAGATGGTGAAGACAGTGGGGGGGGGGGTGGGTCTCACCCATCCACCAGACCCTGCTCCTCCACCAGCCTTTCGGCCTCCCTCCTGGACACACCCCCATGGAACCATGGGTGACCCCTGTGGATGGCTACATACACACACACACACACACACACACACACACACACACACACACACACACACACACACACACACACAATACATCCCATAAATACACACTTTAATGATGTTATTTCCAGTACTCAGGTTACTGATCAAAACACTCACAAGATGGCCGGGCCACTTGGCTGGCTGTGGTCCCTCTGGTTCCACCAGCCCCTCTGGCTCCACCAGCCCCTGGAACTCCAGAGTCTGGTCTGAGGCCTGGGGCACGGCCAGCCAGGCTGCCCAGGAGGGCTTCTCTTCTCTGGGTCAGAGAAAATAAAACAGAGAAGACATTTTAGAGTTAGACATTAGAGTTTGTCTGTGTTGTGCCGCTCACTGTCGGTCTCTATCCATTTAAATTACATCTGCTTTATAGGCATGACAAAAACATGCCAAATTATACAAAAACTATTTAATACAAGCACAAAAATTGTAAATGAAGCACAAAAATATAAATCTCTCAACCAACTTCAATTTGTTATTTTTTTTCAAGGGTTTATGATCTACGTCATAAAAACGACTAAATGAAATCGGTTGAGAAATGTAAACGTTATAGTGCTTTTTTTCTAGAAATACCGCAGCTCCCCTGTTTACTTGTATTTGATTACAGGCCAGTCTTTTCCTCTCCAATATGGCGGCAACGTTGACATATGATCCAAAGGCCAATGCGTCGTCTATATATATATGTATATGGTTGGCACAGCTAGCCTTAGCTGGCCCCTTTCTCACCCTGTGTGTCACTCTCTTTCTCCTGTCTCTCTCTGTCTGTCTGTCTGTCTGTCTGTCTGTCTGTCTGTCTGTCTGTCTGTCTGTCTGTCTGTCTGTCTGTCTGTCTGTCTGTCTCTCTATCTTGCTATGTCTCAGTGTCTCTATGTGTCTATGTCTCTCACCCTCCAGCTCTGCCCCTCCTCTCGCTCTACACTCTTGGCTTCGCTGGCGCTGATCACTCGCCCTGCGCTGCCCGAGAAATCCATGGCAACAAGACTGGCATCGGAGCCCCTCTGGAACACACACACACACACACACACACACGCGCACACACACACACACACACACACACAAACATATGCATGTGCACACACATACTCATACAGATGCACACATACAAGCACGCACACACACGCAAACGATTAAATACTGTATATTTGGGTAAACTAGGTGTAGTATGTATACTAGCTATAGTGTGTATACTATGTATAGTGGGTTTATACTGGGTATGCTGGGTGTAGTGTGTGAAGTGGGTATAGTTGGCATTTACTGGGTAGGTTGTGTATAGTGGGCATATACTGGGTATAATGGGTATAGTGGGCTTATACTGGGCAATATACTCAGAATACGCACTGGGTATAGTGGCTATAGTGGGCATATACTGGGCACTATACCAGTATACACACTGTATATAGTGTGTATACTGGGTATACTGGGTAAAATGTGTATACTGGGTATAGTGTGTTCACTGGGTATAATGGGTAAAGTGTTACTACTGGTTATAGTTTGTACACTGGGTATAATGTGTATACTGGGTATAGTGGGTATACTGGGTATAGTGGGCATATACTGGATATAATGTGTATACTGGGTAAAGAGGGCGTATGATGGGTTCTTACCAGTCTGGTTTCTGTCCGGTCGTTGGACCACTGAGCAGCTGACTTTGAGTACTGGAAGTTAGAATGAAGCTGTTTCCCATACTGAACACACACACGCACACACACACACACACACAGAAAGAAAGAACATTGTCAGGTTTGACAGATTGTGTGTGGGACCTAAGGTGTCATAAGTTCAGAGGTCATGAGGTCACACCTTGAAGAGCCTGAAGGCGGATGTCCAGCAGGTGCGAGCCTCTTCAGTCTCAGCACAGAGCAGCTTCAGACCACGAGTGTGCACAGGCTCTCTGGCAGGCTGGAGACACACACACACACACACACACACACACACACACACACACACACACAGTATTAAACACTGTAGCTCTTCAGGTTCTATAGAATAGACAGGTTTTACAGAAATTACGAGTGAGTGAGCGAGTGAGTGAGTGAGTGAGCGAGTGAGTGAGTGAGTGAGTGAGTGAGTGAGTGAGTGAGTGCATGCGTGCGTGTGTATGGTGTGTGTGTGTACCTTGATAGAGAAGGTGTAGTTGCTGGGCGCTCCGTACAGCCTACGACTGTTCACCACCTGGAAGACACTGAGCTGACCCAGGTCTGCTACACACTGGAGGTGGCGAGGCTCCTAGATACACACACACACACACCCACACACACACACACACACACACACACACACACACACACACAGTCATGAGGGTAAAACATGACGCGTCAGCCATCCCTGGGAAGCTCTACACAGAGAGATCAGCTGACCTTGGAGGATCCCTTGGTGGAGGAGTAGAGGCCGGAGCGGCGCAACAGGAAGTAGACCCTCTTCCAGGTGCGGCGGCTGGGCTCCTTCACCTGCAGGAAGCCCTGAATCTCCGGACATGAACCCGACCGCAGGAGGGTCTGGGAGGGAGAATGGTATCATCACTTAACACGCAAGGCAGGTTTCATTCCATGGATGGATGCTATAGAGCTTGTACAGCTGCATGCATCATGAGATTTTTTTGTTGGCGATATTCAAGAGTTGTAGTAACGTAAAATCCCTAATCAACGTAAATATATGTAACCTAGGCTAATCAAAACTTTGTTTTGACATGTCTCGCATGAGAAACTCTGTGGGAGTTTCAAACACAACATTGTCCTCCAATAATAGTAATGAATCATTTCACGATTCATTACTAAGCAATCACGTCACGATGTACAAGCCCTATTGGCTAACCAGGTCAAAGGATGAATGTTATTTGCTAACCAGGTCAAGCTAGGAAGAATGCATTTACAAACCAGGTCGTAAGATGAATGCTATTGGTTAACAAGGTCGTAGGATGAATGCTATTGGTTAACCAGGTCGTGGTGATGAATGTTATTGGCTAACCAGGTCAAAGGATGAATGCTATAGGTTTACCAGGTCAAGTTCGGAGTAAGGATATTGGTTTACCTGGATGAGTTCGGAGGACTTGATGCCGTGGGAGGCGTCTGCGCTGTCAGAGATCATGGCCTCTGGAAAGAAGAGCTGCAGACCAAAGGACAACCGCATGTAAGCATACTGTTTCTTAACACGCTGCAATGTTCTGCCACGGAAGCCGTGGGCCAACACAGCTAATCATGTGGCAACCCCATAGCTTGAGTCATGTGTGGTGGAGTGTGTGTGTGTGTGCTTGTTGAGGAAGTGGACACTTCCTTCCTATTGCGTTGTTGCAATTCAACTGGTTAGTTGGGTGGGGAATCCGTCTAGAATCTTTTACAACTAAATAGAAATGCATTCTAAATGCTACATGTGTGGGGAAATGGAATGCAGAACAAAGAGTAATGCACTGAGATATCATGGTTCCCAAAGATTCTAGAAGGTTTCTCCACCCAACGTACCAATTTCAACACCCCAATGTCACAAATGTACCTGTAGGCATCTTAGAACAGGATGCCCCTAACCCCTTACCTGCTTCCTAAGGGCATGTATCTTGTATGTATCAAAATGTATAAGACTGTCTGCTAAATGACTAAATAGTAATATTACAAATAATCATTGTAATAAATATATGTATTTATACAGCACATGTCAATACAAGCAACAAAGTGCATTCCAACACAACAGAAGAGAAAGAGATTCAACACACGAACGCCTGGTCCCATACCTGGGACCACAGAACGAGACATGTCAGGACTCACCGCAGGGGTCCTGAAGAACTCATACTTGGCATAGTTCTTCCGGAACAGCAGCTTGGCGTCTGTCTTGATGGACCAGGAGGTCTGGACTTGCAGAACCATCTCGTGGTCCTCCAGACATCTCTCTAGATGAGAGAGAGAGAGGGTCACTACAGACTCCCTGGTACCGTATCACACAGGATTCACATTCTACATCTGGGAACAGTCTAATGGTTAGGGTGTTCCACTCCCAGCCCAAAAGTTCTGGGCTCCACCAAGCCCCTACACTCGCTGCTTTGATTATGGCTAATATTTCTCCAAATTCCGCATCGGGTCTCCAAATCTGCTTCCATGTAGGCAGCCTAGCCCCTTCCCCTACATGTATTTGAATTCACTGTAAGTTGCTTTCACTTGCTTTTGTTAAATGACTAACTATATCTGAAATGTATTCAGTGTAAAATCTCAACAAAGTGGAAGTCTCACTCTCAGCCCACTTCCCTATCTATCTTCACTATCAACAACCCATAAATATAATGTATACTAAAAAAGATAGTCTTGAAAGAGGATAGAAGAGGAAGATAAATTTTTTACACCTAAATGTAAAAAAAAAGTCTTCTAAAATCTTCGGATTTTCAGAAAATCATTAGAACCTTTATTACTCATCACACAAACACACATACCCACACGCACACACATACACACACACACACACACACACACACACACACACACACACACACAAAATAGGGTAATGGGGATGGCTTCCATTGGTACCGAGGCCGCGTGAGGGGTGGAACTCGATGAGGGCCCAGTTCTCCTGGTCGCTGCAGTGAGCCGTCTGTACCAGCAGATGGCACACCTCCTTGGCTGTAGCCCCGCGAGACACCCACAGAGACCGGCTGTAGCTGTCCTCCCCAAACACCCTGATCAGCTGCAATCATTATATAGATATTATATTATATATATTCAGATCATTCATGTTGTATATTTATATTAACATTCATAATAACAACTTGATCAGCAGAAATTATATTTTCTTTAGTATATTTTATATATATCTATATAAACCTTTACTTATAGGACTGAAAAGTATTATTTTTAACTACCTAATTGTTGTGCAATACCTTTTCATACTGCACTGTTTCTTTAATTATCAGGCCTTTATTTGGCAGGTGAAAAGATATTGTCTTTTAAACCCAATCGAACAGTTTTTCTTTAGTCAGTAAGTAACTAAGGAAGTACAGCTGAAACCAATTTTCTCCTTGTCATCATAGAAACACACAGAGGTGGTTCTTGTTATAATGGGATCATAACGACGGGGTGCTTTGTGTCTATATAAAAATAGACAGGAAGTACAGCGGAGGTATATGTAAAACAGCAAACATAGACTCGGCCAACAGTAGTAAACTGTAAAAATGTGTCTGTAAAGGTTTTAAATCAACACAGAGTATTTGACCACTGTAGAAATGCACTTCATCCACACGCGAATGTGCTTTCTTCTGTAGATTATCTCTAACAAAACATGAAGTTGTTGGTTTCCGTCTCCCCCCCAAATTTCTGCTATAACATAGGACTGCTGGGTCCGAGATTATATGACCACAGGTGAAGAGAGCAAGGTGCAACAATCCAGGATAAAACTTGAGGAGGAGAGAACATACAGTGCGTTCACATAGTCAAATATTAGGGAACCAACAATGCCAGCTGGTAAACTCCATGTACAAAGCAGGGAACTTCACCGTGAGGCCCCAGTTGAACCCTTAGGCTGCCATTTGTGACAGCCTTACTAAACCACCCAGACACGACCCTAGTGCACTAAACCC
Organism: Lota lota; assembly: GCA_026745465.1. Taxonomy (NCBI): domain Eukaryota; kingdom Metazoa; phylum Chordata; class Actinopteri; order Gadiformes; family Lotidae; genus Lota; species Lota lota. Next base: position 934,283 of record JACYXH010000410.1, on the reverse strand, counting down.
AACACCTTCCAGTCACGCTCCAGTAGTAGATGGAAACATAGTGTTTCTAGGGTATTGTCCTGCCAAATGGCACGTGAATAGAACAATGAGCAGCCATCACTTATGGCCATGGAATGCTTGGACGGTCAACCATCAGCAACACGTAGTGATGTGGCCAAGATCATCTCAACAGCAGCCAGCAGCCAGACACCACAGGTAGACGGGGAAGTAGCCTGGGAGGGTTTCAATATATGCCAGCCTACCGACTAACTGGTTCTAGCTGTGAGTCAGAAGCTACCGAGTCTGTCTGTTAACACCAGCCTTTTGTGCACTTGAAGACACAAACACACACACACTGCTCTGAGGTCAGCCAGGTGTCATCAGCATCAGGCTGACACAATGTATGACATTAGAAGTGATGGCAGCCAATCACCACTCTGGAAAATAGACTGACCTGACCTGAAACAGGAGAAACCAATGTTGCAACTACAGAAGGGGTGTTGAATATATCTATCAGGAAGGGAAACTCCTCCTTTGGTTGGAGCCACAGCCTAACATAAGCTGAGAGAGAACAGATGATAGAAGTAAATACAGCATTCTGCTCTTCATAATTATGCTGGACAGCTTGTATAGACATTCTACTGTGACGGAGAAATCAAACAAAAGCCATTCTATAATACCTGCCACGCACATGCCTTCATACAGGCCTTCTTTATCCAGCCATATCGCTTCACCACATGCCCTGTATTTAGCTGGCACAGTGCAGGATAACAAGACTTAAATGGACTCACTTCATTTGTATGAGAGTTTAATAAACTGTGCACTTCAGGCATCAGATTGAAGAGTTCAACTCACTTTATTTGTATGTGAGTTTAATCAACTGTGTGCTTCGGGCTGCAGATTTAAGCAATATCAGTCTTGTTTTTTACAGTGAGCCAACATAAAGACAGCGTGAGTGCATGTGTGCGTGTGTGCACGTACATGTTGAGGTTTGATTGACATACACATGTAAGCACATGTTTATGTCAATCAAACCTCAACATGTTGCGCTACTGCAGTCGTGTCAAGTACACAATAATATTATATTAATAATGATATTGATACTGTTCTTAATAATTATATCAATATGGTTATTCATAGTGATATGGTTATTGATACAAATATGGATATTAATAATTATACTGTTACTATTATGAATACTTAATATAATATATATATAAAGATAGATTAATACTCAATCAATATAAATCGTAATAAGAATAACACTGTTATTAAAACTGCTATACTACAATCAATAATACTGATAATTAATCAAAATAGTACTGACAGTTACACTTAATGTGTTTATTTTACAATCATAACTCTCAACTGTATCTCTCTGTAATTCACATTGAGATATTTCAGTTATTTTAAACACATTTCTTGTCGTGCAGTTTCCCTTGTTGGACATTTTGTAATGCTGTTGTGCCCAAAAGCACTATGGAAGTAAAGTTTGATTTGATGTTATTACTGCATATTAAGTCATGAATTTTGGTCTTACTACTGATATAATAATAACACTGACATCCCACTCAACAGTATATAAATAGGGTTAGTTACATGTTTGTCGCTTGACGATGGTGGGACTGAGCCAATCAGCACAGGGGACTGGGCGGGGCTACACAGCTCTGGGAAGGGATTGGGTATGGAGGGCAGGGAGGAGGACCGGCCCTCATCACCGTTGACCCTGAAAATCAGTGACATATATATATATATGTATATATATTTATATATGTATATATATATATATATATATATATATATATATATATATATATATATATGTATATATATATACACACACACACACACACACACATCTTTTTAACTTATACTACTGTCCTGTACCCGAATGTCCCATCTGGGATTAATCAAGTAATTGTATTTTAAGTCAGAGGTGAAGAAGAGATTAAAAAGCTCAAATGCATCATGGAGAAAATGAAACATATATTCCATATTGTGTCATATCATGTTTGTGCGTGTCAGGGGATCAAGATGTTACAACATCACTGAGTCACTTCCTCTGTGAACTAAAGTCAGCAAGATGTGTGTGTGTGTGTGTGTGTGTGTGTGTGTGTGTGTGTGTGTGTGTGTGTGTGTGTGTGTGTGTGTGTGTGTGTGTGTGTGTGTGTGTGTGTGTGTGTGTGTGTCCTACCCTACCTGGCAGGGCTGATGGTGATTGGCTGGGAGCGGGATGGGGAGCGTGGCTCGGGGTGTCGTAAAGCAGGGGGTTCATCCTCCAGGAGGTCTAGGGTCATGGTGGAGTCCGTCAGGAAGCTGTCATCTTCCCCCTCCATCACCTCCGCCCAGGGCCCGGACACCTCCGTCATGTCGCCTAGCAACAAGCCGCCATGGTTATAACTCTGTCATGTCGCCAAGCAACAACCCGTCATGGTTACAACTCCAGCACAACGCCCAGCAAAATCCTGCCATTTTTACAACTCCACCATGGTTACAACTCCAGCACATCGCCTAGAAACAAGCCACCATGGTTACAACTCTGTCATATCACCTAGCAATTGAGGCAACCATGGTTACAACTCCAGCATGTTGCCAAGCAAAATACTACCAAGGTAACAACTCCAGCATTTCACCTAGTAAGAAGGCACCATGGTTACAATTGGGTGTCCATTGTAACAAAGTAGAAAGTAGAAATAAAATGTACAATCAATATCCAATTCCATAGCCACACCCCATGTTACCCTGTCAATCCAATAAAAACAATGTTACCAAATTACTTTAATTTCCAATTAACCTTTTCGTTCAGGCAAAACAAATAAACAATGATGGATGGGGTTGTTTGACAAGTTAAGGAGGGTGACGTCACACTCCCATCGCACCGTGTGGACACAACAACCAAAGACAAATAGCAGCACACCTGAAACACAACTTCTTTACAACACAAAAGTCAATATGTTGTGGATGAAAATGGCCCTTTGATAACTTCATAACATTAAGTAAGCAACCAAATGCCAAAACGTGTCCTTAAAATAACGACATGAGGCACATCGCTTTTGGCGTGCCATTTCACAGCGTACGAACGTCATTCCTTATGGTCATAATGTCAAAGCTCTACCTTCTTAAATATTAACAGTGGAACAAAATGAAGTTGCTTCAGTGATCAATGCTGGCAAATTGTAAAGTTATTTAAAAAAAAAACGATTTGTATTTATAGCAGGTCTATTGTATTTGTGATTAATGAAAGAAATCCCCGATACCGAAACTTATCACCTGCCATCAAACTAGCCTACTGGTGCTGGTATGGCCCAGGGGACCAAAACACTGTCCTGGTTTGTATTAGATACTACGCTTTCGTGTTCAGAGTGTTACTAGGCATAAGTGAAAACAATGCAACGTGTAATCGGGAAACTAGTTTGTTCTACTCTCTCGGCGCGGATTTCCCTACACCTGTTCGCGTCGTACAGGTAAGTACAGCGGAGGTGAAAACGTACCTGTAGTTGTTTGGACCATCAACATTTCTCTCGTGTTTGTTAGCCACAGGACGAGTGGTATTCCTCTTAAATGGATCGCTCGAGTTCGGTTTTATTGGAGCCTCAAAATACCTGCGGGGAGGAGCGTCGTGTGCAGCGGACAACTTTCAACAGGACAGGTAAAGGTGTGCAGTGTGACGTATGTTATTCGCCATCTCAATGTTTGAAAACAGATCATATGGAATAGCAGTTCTAGATGCTAACGATTCGTATGCTAAATTGTGAATGCATTATATAATACAAGTTGATATTAGTTAAGGTATTAACAGACGGCTTCTGCATTTTTATCAGTATCTTGTTAAAATTATATCAGGTTAACTTACCGGAACTGTTGCTGGTGACCAGGTGACCCTACTAGTTTTAAGATCACAATGAGGTGATTTCTTAAACTGATGTTTCATTAACCAACAACTGTTTCATAAAGACCAAATACAACATGGAAGACCAAAACCATAAAAATAAAATAAAAAAAAAGAGCCCACAGCAATAAGAATCAACAGCAGAATAGTAGGATCGAATCATGTTTATTAATGTATTGAGGAAAACCCCTATCGAAGCAGTTTGTGGAGGGGAGAGAGACTTACAGATTTACAATCTTTGACCAGAGGTTGCTGGGTGGGGCCCTGGGTGTCAGACAAGCAGCCTACACCCCTGGGCCGCCCCTGGGGCAGAGGGAGGTCGGGACAGGCCATAGAACCAGTCCTCCACAGCCAGGACCAGGGCATGTTCTATTATCAGCAACCAGACAGCTGGCCCAGGGTTGCTTCCTTCATTAGTCTGAAGCGGTTAGCGTTTACAACCTTGGCGCTTCTTCACCAGTGAACTCAACCGCTCAGGTGGCCTGCGTCACCCCATCAGGGACGTTAGAAACCGTGGGAAAGCGTTCCAGGACTCCTAACTTCATATGCAGGCCATGTAACTGCTTTGAAGCATATCATTTAGCAGTCCCATACAAATGGAAACACTCAAAAAGGAAAGGAAAAACAAACACGGGTTTTCATTTCAGAGAGGAACAACATTTCAAGATTTACATGGAAAATGCTTTTCTAACTCAAGACGGTCGAACGCGCCATGCTTTTTGAAATGCCCAACACCGTGGCGGGGTGAGCCAGCGCGCCCAGAACTACGTCACATACCAAGGGGGATTGTGTGGAAAATGATCTACTAGCAATCCACTGCTAGCTAGCTATTACAACGTTACAGTATGCTAGCTAGGTATTGCACCGTTAGGGAACGCCATGTAGTAAGGTACTCCCACATTGGTGTAAGCTAGCTAGGTAGTCCAACGTTGGAATATGCTAGCTAGCCATTTCAACGTTGAAGAATCGTATCTAGACATTTTAACATTGGTGTATAGGAGCTAGCTAGGTATTCCAACATTGGAGTATACTAGCTAGGAAGGCATTCAAATGTTAAGAGTACGCTAGGTAGGTATTCCAACTTTGGAGTATGCCAGCTAGCTAGCAGTTTTAACATTGTAGTATGCTAGTTAGCTAGGTAGTCCATCATTGGGGCACGATAGCTAGGTATTCTAACATCAGGGTACCCTAGCTAGGGACCTCTGGTTTGAAGTAAGCTAGCTAAGGATTGTTTGTCTGCCTTGTGCTTCATGGTTGAGCCGGGGGAAGGGATGGGGAATGGTTGTGACTAAGAACCGTTGCTAAACATACACTCTGATAGTAAAAGAAACTGCATGATTTTCAAATGACACAAGAACGGTCGAGGATCGGCTGTCTAGTTTTTTTTTTTTTTTTTGCTTCAACCTGATACAGGTTATGATGCAATTTTTCCAGAACTTTGAGGGTTTCTAAACCAAGGCGGGTCAAATGAACATGCTAGCGTAGCGTCTAGACTGGGGCAACAGGTTAGCTTTGAGGTCAATAACACAGGAGGAGAGAGCGAGAGAGCACCCCCTCGCTCCTTCTATGCCTTCTGAAAACCATGCGTCCTGTAAGGGAGTGGAGGGGGAGGGGCTTGGGGAGGCCAGAGCACTGTTTTCACAGCGAGGTGTGTAGAAGGCACGCCTGGCTTTGTCCCAGTACCAGCCAACACACACACACACACACACACACACACACACGCACGCACACACACACACTGAACAATGAACACTCTCTCAGACTCCCAGGACAGGAGCAGCAGAGGGTAGAGGCCCCAGGAGGAGGGGGGAATGACAGGAAGTGACACGTCGTTTAGGGGGACGGGGGGAATGACAGGAAGTGAGAGCCATTTGGGGGGGATGGGGAAAGGAGGGCGTCGGGGGGGGGGGGCTGATCCAGTGCTGCCACTGTGTTAAAACAGGAAATAAATCAACAGAAAAAACAAACAACAAACAAAGTCAGAGGTGGTGGAATGGATCATTTCTGGTTCTTGAGCTGAGTGGAGAGCCAGTCCAGGCCCTCGTACAGGCCGTCCCCACTGGTTGCGCAGGTGGCCTGGATGTACCAGTTGCGCTGGCGCAGAGAGTGCAGCCCCAGCTTGTCGGTGATCTCTGCAGCGTTCATGGCATTGGGCAGATCCTGGAGACACACCACAGTCAAAATCATTTCACACATCAGTGCTCCGCTCACCGGGTCTAGGGATGCTTATGACGTCTATGGGCCTAACCAGCACGTTAGTGGGGCTAATCAGTCCGTTTTTCTTCTCGCCTATACTAGTGGTTCTACCGCCACCCCTCACAAGTACGTTAAGGCCTCACCTGTAGGCTAACGGGGGCATCACCCCCCTTAGATTAATAATTAAGTCTAACATTTCATGTCAAAGATATAATAGCAAATGCCATCACAAATTAAGAGTCCAAAGTGTCAATGGTATGTTAAGAAGGACTAACTTGTACAGTAAGGGGGGGGGGGGCTTACCTGTATGTTAACTCCTCTGTAGCTAGAGGCCTCACCTGGATATTAAAGGGGACACTAAGGCCTCACCTGTTTGTTAGCAAAGATCAGCAGCACCGCGTCCCGCAGCTCATCCTCTGCAAGCATTCTAGCAAGCTCTTCTCTCGCCTCGTTCACCCTCTCCCTGTCGTTGCTGTCCACCACAAAGATAAGCCCTGTACACACACAGCAAGCACAGTTAAGGTTACAAATAGTTCATGTTTAACACACATGGTTAAGGTTATACATCGTTAATGTTACACACTCATTAAGCATATGAGGACTCCAGTGGGTCTGAAACTACAAGCCAGCAGCCATGGTATTCTTTGGAAGGGAAGTCTTTGTTTCAGTCGTTCCATAATAGACGACTACAGGGCAGAGAAAACGTTTTTAAAAGAATATAAAGTGTATTAAAAATATTTTGATAATCTTAAGGTATGTCCTCTTGTTCCAATTAATTTTTATAAATGAAATAAAAAAAAGGTATCAGTACGCTGACCAGACAATATACTTATTTTAACATGAAGCAAATGAAAAGCTTTCATAGATAATGGCCGATGGGAGTAGTGATTTCCTCAAAGGACAGAACACACCTGTGTTTGAACTAGTGGGCAGGGCTAAACAACCTGAAATTCAAACAGGAAGTGACAAACAGTGTCATAATATGCCTGATATCTTTAGGCACTAGTTCAGGATCACAATAAAAACACACATCAGCTATTAATATATTGTATTTTGGTGAATTACTAGTAAAATGAAGGGCCAAGTCTATGCTCTCCTCAGCTATCGTGTAGTTCAAGTCAGGAGACTGCAGCACAATGAACTGCGCCCTGCATTGTCTACTCCATTCATTATTTATTCCATGTTTTGTGTATGATGGCGTTTAGGTATACAATTGCAGGCCATATTTGGCAACAATTGTTTGGCACAATTTGTGTGATAATGCTAATGCTAGTTTACATATGGCTTTTATAATGCTACTTCTAGGTGACATGGCTATTGCTGCCAATACTAGCTGATATGTGATGACTAGTGGTGCTAATGCTAGCTAATATGGGCCGCCTATTGTTGCGCGTGCAAGCTGACCATTGCTATGCTAGCTGATATGGGCTTCCTATTGGTTGAGTGTTACCTCATATGGGCTGCTTTTCGTTGTCAACGCAAGCTGACCATTGCTATTTTGATGGCAAGAAAGTGATCGGTAAAGCAACGACTGTTTGCAAACATTGCTTGACGTGAATTAACATTTCAAATAAAAGGGAGGTATAAAATTATAAATAAAAGTACTGAATACTACTCTTACAACATCCATGTTAGGCATGGACAGGCAACAGAGCATTTGATGCCATACCCTCGTTTATAATAAAAAAGGACCAAAGAAAATAGGTGTATTACCATGGATGGCCAAGTGTTTCTCACCTTGAGTGTTTTGGAAGTAGTGGCGCCACAGGGGCCGGATCTTGTCCTGCCCGCCGACATCCCACACAGTGAAACTGATGTTCTTGTATTCTACCGTCTCAACGTTGAAGCCTGTATATACACGAGAGAATCAGCACACGCCAAAACATCCTTCCTATTGAAATGCTAGCAATGCCATTTTCCCAATAACAATCACTAAATGCACCTCCATGTTTCAAAAGCGATGCCAAGCTACTTGGCAGGACATGGCCCCAGTCGCTACCCAACACTGCATTATAACCCTCCGCAGTGGGTCCGAGGTTGACCTCATCGAAAGCATGGCATTAGCAAGTAAATACGATTTTTACTTACTTTGAGGTCCTAACAAACTGAATATATGGAGATGACTCATGCAGCTTCAGCGGGTGAATTTTTTTAAATATCCAGTTTGAGTTTTAAAGATATCTTGTGGATTTAATTGTTTGTTTTACCACAAATTATCAAACCTGCTTGTTGGGTGAAGTAAGGACATGTATAAGGATAATCAGGATATCTTCAAAGACCTGCTGTGACCATGGAAAGCAGGCAACCCAAATTTCTCACGTTTACCTACTACTTACATGCAATGGGATGAACGTGTGACCCAATACAGTGCATGAAAATAACCTGCCAACGACACAACGATGTTGTTATATTGTACGAATGACGAAGTGAGTGGATATACAAAAATGCCCTTACCGATGGTGGGGATGGTTGTGACGATCTCGCCGAGTTTGAGCTTGTACAGAATGGTGGTTTTTCCAGCAGCATCGAGCCCGACCATAAGAATCCGCATCTCACGCTTGCCGAACAGGCCATTGAATAATTTTCCGATTGCACTCCCCATGGTGACAGATCTGGCAAGAGAAGTAGGCGGACAGACTGTTCAAGAGACGCGAAAGCAAAGCGAAATAACTACGTTGTCCAGTTACGTCCGTCGACGTACATACACGAAATAACGCACGCAGTCACTTAAAAACGTCAATTTCCGACACAAACTTCGGCCTAATGGACTATCAAGCCGTGTGTCTCAGGTGTCCGTAGGGGTGTTTCCGTGTAGCTGTCACTCGACCCTTGCTAGCTTGCTAACCAGACGCCGACGTTTGAAGGCCGATTGAGTAGAATATGGCTAACGTTAGCACCTGGCGCAACCCGACTCCACACAATTAATGGTAAAACCGACCTGGCGATGTGTACATATATATGGAGGGCAAAGCGTGGAGCAGCATTTTCTTGAACGTAATAAACCTTAGCCAATGTTTAGCCAGCTTACAGCAGCTTAGTGTTGGTTAGGGCGGATACTCACTTAGCGTCAGCCTTCCAACATAGCTTGAGGCTACTAGCCGACTTAGAAACACCGGCTCACTAATCTGCACCAAGGAACGAAAGAGCGAAAAATAATATTTTCTTATATGATGTCACACGAAGCCTTCAAAGATAGTGTCGGTAGTATATAATCCTTTCATTCGGTTATCACCCACACATCTGTTTAAGTAAGCCATTCGTAGCCGCCTAGCATCGTTAGCTCCGCGGGCTAACAGCTAAGGTACGGTTGGCTGAATGCCGCGTCAGTGCACAAATATAAGGGGAAACGGTGACGTCATTTTGGTAACAGCCACGATACGCGAAATAAACGCTCGGCGGTGTATTCTCTCTCTCCCCAAAAACGAAGTGTATCGGTGGTACCTCGATGAAAAGTCCGTGTCGTTTTGAACAGAGGATCGGTTTACCTTTCAGAAAGACAGCTTCTGGATCTTTCTCTTCGTTCACCAGTTAGCTCAAAATGGCGTTTGGCGCAACCTACGGACACTACACCGGCGTATCGCACTTCCCACTATTAACAGTCCTGCCCAATCATGTCAAGCATCGTAGAAAAAGAAACGCCTCCTTTTCCCGTGTGGCCTATCGCTAGAGTGGACTGCAGGTTCTTCACGATGTCGATGAATAAGTGAAGTCGTACATATCAGTTGGGAAGTTTCAGGTTTCAGTTGGCTGCTAAAACAAGATTTTTTGTTTCAGTAAAAAATTCAGTAGGTCCCTCTCTTCTATTTCTATTTAGGATGTCACGCCCAATCACAGGTCTAGCGCCACCCGATTGGCCTGCCCCAATGGGAATGGTCGTCCTCCAGGATCTCAACGACAGTGAGACAGGAAATCGAGGCCAGACTGGCGGTTGTGGTTATACATTTTATTGTGAAGCATTTTTTTGTGTAATCCTTGATACTTAGTGTTTGGCTGCAAATATAGAAATTCGATTTAAATGATCAAATTAAATAAATCAGTCAATTCCTTTGTACCTCTTATCTTTAATATTGCACAAAAAACCCCCACTGGCCTGGGGAAGTTAAAAGTAGCTTAATGCTTTTATCCCCAATTAACACATTTTAAGACTTGCTTATGTTGACAATGTACATTATAATGCTCATAATGATAATCACCTCTTCTATAACACTTAGGTATTTTATTATAAAAGTCCATGCACACAGGCCATTTTTAAAAGTACAAAAAATCTGCTAATCAAATGTTTTAAAATGTAATCAACTATGTACAATTCAACACTTTAACTGTGAGGTATTTGACATATGGACAGGGACGGTTCAGGGTTTTTTTGCGCCCTGGGCATAAACTAGGTTCGCGAGACCATCGAGATATTCAAGTTTGCGTATCGCAATTAATATCAGTCTGGCCTTGGCTTGCCAGGAATTTATTTCCACATAGGGGCCAAAGCTTGTATTTTTCAAAAACGCTCTTGCTCTCATGGCCCTTGCCGAATACCGTTGGAAGTAAAGCAAAAACATCTCCTCATAGAAAAGCCTTCTGTGCAAATTTATGCTCGTCATTTAACATCGTTATTCTATCTATTTCATATATAATGTTATTCATTGCTCTATTTCTTTTGTATTTTTGGGAGAGGCTTTTAACGAGCTTGTGGCCTTACTGATTCTAAACAGAGTGTGAACTTGCAAGATCAGGACGGTCTCACGAGGCTACCTCTCCAACGTAGTCCTATACATACACCAAAGTCAATCACATACAAAACAAGACAGCGAGTACCATGCATCGCTCATTCTGATACTTTTTTTGTGTTTAACAGCGGGCGCTATAGTGCTGTAGCACCTATGTGTAGCACCCTGATTACAAACTTAAAATGGTCAGACAGAAATTTGCACAATTTGCCACCCATCATAATGGGCCGCCTAGGCCATCGCCCAAAGCGGCTCTATGGACGGGCCGGCACTGCATATGGGTTAGGTGTTAGAAGTTGTTAAAGTGCTCCTCGGAGGTCCAGCTTCCCACCATTGATCCTCCAATACCAGCGAGGACATCGGTCAGGCGCCGGCACACAACGCAGCCACAGTCCTGACTCCTGCACTTCCTGTTGGAAGGACACCAATTTCCTGTCCAGTGTCTCCAGGGTAAAGGCCTTCACTGAGATCTGATTGTCAGACGGAGTATTAATGTAAACCCAGGGAGACACAATTTCATGCGTTGTGAATTTGAATCGAGCTGCTCGCGTGTTTGCATTCATGAATAAAAAATGCAGGTATAAATGAATAATGATGAATTAACGATTAAATACATGAACAACACTGGAATCATCATGATCCCTTTGACCTCTGACCTGGTCACTGATCCCTATGGCAACATGGCCCACGTTGACCCGCCGGCGTTCCCGGATCCTCAGGCATGCTCCGTGCACGTCCTCGATCCAGATGTCCACACCTGGAGAGATTGAGCGCTTAGTCGTGATGCTAGCCCTGTGTTAGCTAGCCCTGTGTTGCTAGCCCTTCATGGCTAACCCCGTGTTAGCTAGCCCCTTGCTTGCTAGTCCTGTGTTGCTGGTTCTGTGTTGCCAGCTCTGTGTTAGCTAGACCTGTATTGCTAGCCTTGTGTTGCAGGCCCTGTGTAGGCTGGCCCTGTGTTGCTATCTCTGTATTAGCTAACCCTGTGTTAACTGGCTCTGGGTTAGCTATCCCTGTGTTATCTAGCTCTGTCTTTCTAGCTCTGTGTTAGCCAGCACTGTGTTGTTAGCTCTATATTAGCTAGATCCTACACACACCAGTGCGTCCATCATTGACATACTCAAGAATATGTGTGTGTGTGTGTGTGTGTGTGTGTGTGTATTTGTACCTTCAAAGCAGTGACTGGACGGCTGATTGGCTGACACCAGCCATTCCAGATGTCCATCATCCATCCGGCTGTTGTAGGAGGAGAACACTCCGGAGCTCAGGTCATCAGACCAGCGGTCCGAGTCCTGCCAAGCAGAACCAGTTTAATGTTGTAAACCTAATGGCCTTATTCACCTAGCAGCAATCTTGGCACCATCTTCTGCATTCAGTTCTACCACCCAGCCAATGGTTAGAACCAAGATGGCCACTAGGTGAATAAGGCCCATTGCAAAAATTACATTCTTATTGCTTCCATGAATACCTGGTCGGAGATCTGGGACGAGTCAGTGCAGCTAAAACAGGATGGAGGGTAGTCCCGAGGTTCTGGCGAGAGGTTGACCACTGGGTTGTCTGGAGCAACATCTAGTTAGCACAAAATAGAACATCACTAGAACATCTAGTAACCATTAGAACATGTAGTCACCACTAGAACATCTAGTCAACAGTATAACATCTAGTCAAGAGATAGAACATCTGGTCAACAAGAGATAGAACATCTAGTCAACAAGAGAATGAACATCTAGTCAACAAGAGATAGAACATCTAGTCTGTAAGAGATAGAACATCTACTTGAAGGAAAACCAAACACCCTTGTTTGACCTACTCCCCGTCCACTAGCAAAATGTAAACAATGCAGGCTTCTGTCGTGCTTCTCAAAACTTTGGGCCAAAATTTGGACCAGGATCAATCTATAGCACTATGTTACCAACTACATCACTTTGAGGGAGGGTTTAGTCAACATTAAGTCCATCGTCTCAATAACTGTATGTCCCACAAACTGAGTGAAGATGTTTGGCGACGTGTATGTATGTGTGTATAACGTCTGTCTCACCTTTTCTGAGGTGTGTGAGCTCCAGTTCAGATCCCCATGATGCTCGGCTTCTCTGCACACCGTTCCTCAACAGGGGGAAGTGTTCCCTCAACACACAGAACAGTCCTGGAGATGAGGAAGACTCCCACTCCTCCTCTTCCTCCTCCTCCTCCTCCTCCTCCTCCCAGTCTCCCTCGTAGTTCCTGTCTCTCTGAGTCAGCACTCCCCTCCTCTCCCAAAACTCCTCCTCTCCCATGTAGATGTCCACCTCGGAGTCGCAGTCCGGCCCCCACCCCAGGACCCGGAGAGATCTGGGGTGGGGGTCCCGATCCTCCTCCTTCTCCTCATCAGAATCTAGTCCGGACACAGCCTGAGATAAGATACACATTATTAATCCCTAGAAGGGAAACTGGAACCCACCACATACATGAATGACATATAGGCAACAAGCATGACGGAGACGGGCAAACACAATGAGTAAGGGACAATATTATCTTCATTACCTCCTCGTATTCACTGCTGTCCTGCTGTACTGCCGCAACCCTCCAGGGGCTGATCCAGCACATGGGGGCCTGGGGGGGCGGGGCCTCCGTGGGGAGAGGGTGGGCTCCAGGGAGAGATAATGGAGAGAGGCCCCCCACTGTGGATCCAGAGGGTTCATGGTTAAGACATAGATCTGCTAAACCCTTGATAGGAATTAAACTGCCTAGAGGAATGGCTTTCCCAAATAGCCAACTATCACATTCAGTACATAATCTAGAACACACATACACACCCATGCACGCACGCACACACACACACATACACACACACTAGCTCCTGCAAGTGTCCCTGTAAATCTGCGAAAGCATGGCAGTATAGTCTAGCCTAAGGGTTAGGGTGTTTGACTCCCAGTCGATAGGTACTGGGTTTAATCCCTCAATGTCCTCAGTCTACCCGTAGGCATCCTAGAGCAAGATGAGCCCTAATCCCTACCCACTATTTAAAGCTAGGCCATTTGGAGAAACTAGCCAGAATACGCTAGATTGTGAAAGTATGCGATCGAAAAAAAAGTCTCAGGCGTCCCTCCAAAGCCACTCCCCCAAAACATGTGACTAGCTTGCTAGCTATAGCACTAGCTCTGCCTAGCCTTGTGGAAGACTCCGGTCATGTGCAATGAGTGCAAGAGCACAGTGTGGGCAGGTAGCTGAGTAGGTAGGTAGACAGACAGGTAGGCCATCCCATCATTTCATTCTGCCCGTACAAAATGATTGGATGGGCTTATTACATTTCACATATATTTCAGATATCAGGTATTTGACTAACTGATAGATATATTGATTGCTGTTGGCATGTAAAGAGAATTTAATCAAATATGACTTCTCAAATATGTGGCCTACCCTAGCTTTAATGATCTGCATCTAAAATCACTAAATGGCTAACTAATGAAAAGTGACAGACCCAGCGAAGTTTCTGACCTGCTCTGAGGGCCTTGGTAGTCTTCCTCCTCAGCTCGCGGGCTGATGCGCGGCGCCCAGGGTCCTTCCTGAGCCCCGCCCTCAGCAGCCGGGCGGTGAAGTGGTTACAGCAGGACGGTACCTCCCACAGGGGCGGAGGCTCGCTGGAGATCTGACATCACAAGCAATACAAACACCACATCCTAAACCCATCGTAAAGATAACAACAAACATCTCAATGGTCACAAACATCAAAAATAAGAATCAACCACCTGTCCAAAATATGTTTTAGTTTTGTTTTGTTGGTAAAGGACACATACATACACACACCACAGTCGTCCTATCAGGAGTGAGGGGCGTGGCTAACCTTCAGACAGAGGGGCGGGGCATAGTAGCGGACCCAGGGCGGGCATCCATTGAGCATGTGCAGTAGCATGCAGCAGCTACTCCAAATGTCAGCCTTGGAGCATCGCTGGTCCCCTCCGGCCACCTCAGGGGCCATGTGGGTCTCGGTCCCCGGGAAAGCGGGCCCTGGGGCCACAAATACAACTCAACACACATCATTCTGAGCTTTGGATTTCATTAATTTATTAACTGGGTTGACAATGTCTGATTTCTACTAGGTTATCCAATAAAATAATTTACCAGCCATGGAATCCTATTCTTCTGTATTGTACTCTACTGTACTCTACTGTATTGTATTAGACTTTACTCTAATCTACTCTACTCTACCTTATTACCTACACTGTTATAATGATATTCTACTGTACTCTTCTCTTCTTTACTATAATAACATTTTACTCTGCTGTACTCTATTACACACTAATATAATTGCTTAATTCTACTCTACTCATGTCCTGTGTTTCTAATGTTTAGTGAAGCTTCTGGTCTGGTTCTGGTTGGTTTTAAGTTTGGTTCTGGTTGGTTCTGGTTGGTTCTGGTTTGGTTCTGGTTGGGTCTTCTCACCCCAGTAAGTCCTAGTGCTCTTCCCGTTCAGATCACACGTCTCTGACAGACCGAAGTCACACAGGAAGGTGTTCCTGCCGTCCGCCGACAGCAGCACGTTGTCCGCTGGAACAAAACCGTGACACACAAATACAAATACATTTCCATAAATTTCAGAGGTGAAAGTTCCAGTTTGTTGACACTAGAGGGTGGTGTGGACAGCATTTTCTCAATGTTGCTTTCTGACCGTTACATGTAGCAGTCCTCACAAGGTGTAATAATGTAAAATGTGTCTTCAGAATAACCTGCAGGCACCTTTGAGCAAGTTGTCCTTACTGTCTGACATGTGCAGGTAAACAGGAGAACAGTAAACACACTGTGTAGTTCATTGAGAGCGATGGCAGACCTTTGACATCGAGGTGTAGGACGCGGCGCTGGTGCAGGTGTTCCAGAGCCCAGAGCACCTGGCGCAGGTAGTGGAGGGCCAGGTCTTCAGGTAAACTCACCCGCTCCTTCAACACCTGGGCCAGACACCCTGCAGGTGGGCACACCACAGCAGGCAAGAGACCACGGGGGTACCAGACTTTAAAGGCACCCTGTATTACCTCAAGGCGTGAGGTGTGCTTATGTCCTTGCAAGCCATCACAAGAGGGAATGTACACCCCGATGTATGAAAGATTAGATCAACTAACCAGACTATAGTCTGGGTATATACCAAGTGGACTGTACCAACTGTTAGGCTGGTGTTTGATCGATCCATTGGATCCTTGGTGGACACTCCCACTTGTGATGTCACTAATGGCGTAGATTCTGAAATGGCTTGTAATGTAGTGCTTGGCTTTAGCACACTGGGACACTGTAAGGATGGAAACCAGCAACCAGCTTGGCAACCATCAAGCTGAGAGTGGCTGGTTCCAAGTTCCTACAGTTATATATTTAGCTTGTTGATGTTGTTTATTTAAATAAAGGTAGATAATGGAGTAAGAGGGTTCACCTGGCTTCAGATCCATGAAGAGGACCACGTTGGGGCCTTCACTGACGACCCCCAGGAGCCGGATCACGTGAGGAGAGTCCAGAGCGCTCCACGTGCTCACCTCCTCACTGCTGAAGTGCCTCTGGGCAACCTGAGGACAACCACAACCTATTATAATATGCATATACACATGTATACTATATTTCCATCAATCATCAGATGCCTTACCCTCTTGGCTGCACACTGGAAGCCAGTCCTCCGGTCCTGGATGCAGACCACGTCACCATAGGAACCGTTCTGGATGTGGCGAAGGGAGTCGTACTCCAGACCTTCCCGGTACATCCATCCGGCGGGCTGCAGCAGCTGGGGATGTGATGTCATCATTACAGATGTCATCAGAATCATGTGAGGAAGGTTCAGGTGTTACAACAGAAATAGAAACAGTGCAAATCAACTATAAATATATACATGCTCTGTGAACAGAGTATAGGCCTACGGCTGGCTATTGGGGTTTGGAGAGGAATACAATCAAATAATACAATCAAATAAACAATATATTTTCTCACGACTGGTTGTATTGATGGAATAAAATACAAATAATATACGACGTAACCAGTGACCTGTTGTATCCATGAAAAAAGCAATTTATTCTCTACCGTATTACAGCAGCCATTCAGGCTTTCCGTCTTTACAGATCTACTGCAGTTGCCCATTTATGTTATAAAACCCTGCCTGGCGCCTTTCATGCTCTGACGAGCGTGAGAGAGGATGTTGTCTTACGTCGTGAAGCAGAATCCCCTCGTTGGCCTGTTTGTCAGCGTCAGTACACTCATGTGTGGTGTGGTGTTTTTCCCGCTCTTGGAAGAACGGCAAGATGAAGCAACTCTCCGCCCGGGACACCTTCCCTCGCAGCCCGGCCAGCAGTCTCTCACCAACTTCTCCCCCCACTGTCACCATGCAAGTGCACTGAGACCCAACGGCAATGCTAGCGCACGTGCAGCTGGCAATTGCAGTTCCCCCTGGGTTCTCCAAGCAGTCGGAACAATCCGGCACAGAACCGCCGCCGCTGGAGTCGGACCCCCTGCTCCAGCTAGACGAAGTGGACTCTGCTTCCGACTCGTCACTGGACCACGATCCCCAGCTGGCCGACTCTCCGCTGGCCATAGGAGGGCAGGCGTATTCAGAACCTCCACCTCCTCCTCCTCCTTCTCCTCTGAGTCCCAGGGCAGAGTCAGGGTTTACGGAGCAGTTCTGTCCTCCTGTGTGTTTATCGTCCTCCTCCTCCTCCGACAGCGACAAATGCTTCAGTCTGACCGCGACGCGGTAACCATCGTCGCCGGACATCACATCATCATCTCCATGGCAACAATGATCGGCGACAACGACCCAGTCGGTGAACTGGGGAGGAGGGGGGATGATGCTGCAGGGGAGTGACGGGGTCATCGCCGGGTCGGTGGCAGAGGTGGCGGGGTCGTGGCGGGGTCGCGGACGGAGCCAGTCGATCTCTTGCACCCAGAGGCCCTGAATGATGGGTGGCTCTTGGTGGTTCCCCACGAGGCTGCATCGGCGCCAGGGCTTCCTGCGGGGTTTCCTGCAGGGGGGGCGCTGGCGGGATGGGGGGCAGGCCTCGCCGTCCGACTCACTCAGGGGGAAATGTTTCCTGACTGGGGATGGCCTAAAGATGAGAGGATGGAGTCAGTACTTCAGGACTTTGATAAAGCACACTAAAGGCCTTTCACAGTGTTTTACACAGGCAGGAAAAGACAATAAAAGATCAATGTCAAAAAGTATCAGTACATATAAAAGTTCAGACAAAGATAGGTTGCAAACAGAAAGGTTTGAAGATCCCACAGAAACGAAAGACTATAAACTCAAACTCAAGCCGTCCATCATTGTTCCTAACAAAAGATAATGGTTTCACAGGTTTTTATCTCATTGTCACTAAAATCTTTTTGTGTACCTGACACTTGCTAACATCCTCATTTCCTTTTAACATCTACGGAGCTCTTTGTGTGATAATGAATGGCAGCAGATTGTGATCCAAGTACCTTTGTTTGCTGAGCACCAGAGATCTGGGGAACATTGGTTCTGTGCTGCTTGGGCTGAACTCCTGCGACCCCTCTCCTGAAACACAGAGAAGCCATCGAGAGTCTCAATCTTGTCGCTTCAATGCGGCTTCACAATGCGAAGTCACAAAAGTCGCATGAAGCGACAATTGTAACCACGGTCTTAGTCTCCATTAGTACACTGTAATAACTCCAATCCAATCAACAACACGGTGATGGGGTGCTTATATTCGTGCGCTGACTGATGCCATCAGCAAAGCCCTTCATCTTACCCTCCGCCTGTGCTACGATGGAGACGTAGGGGTTAATCTGGAGGGCCCCGGGCCCCTCTGAGGTTATGTACTGGGCGGTTCCTCGCTCAAGAGCGCGGCTAAGGTGTGGTCGGATGGCTTGGGCCAACAAAGAGCCTTCCTCTTCGTTGTAGCCCTCTCCCTCCCCACCTGCTGGTCCAACCTGCTTCTCCAGGAACGTTCCCCCAGACCCCCGCTCCACCACCAAGAAGGGGGTGTAGGAGTTGAAGAGCCTGGGGATGGCCATTCTTCTCCAGTCCTGGATCCTCTCCTCGCCCTCGTCTTCAAGACCTCCTCAGATCTCGATAGTCCTTCCACCTCCTGGAAGACATGGAAAACAGCCAAGGATAACTGTAATTATAAAATCTATTATACATCAACCCCTTCATCTGTCCATATATCCATCATTCTGTCCATCTGTCCATCTATCTCTATATTCCATATATCCATCAATCTATCTGTCCATCAATCCATCCATCCATCCGTCCATCTATACATCTATCATCCATCCATCTGCTAATCTATTAATCTGTCCACAAATCCTCATCTGTTCATCCATCCTTCCATCCATCAGTCCATCCATCTGTCTGTCCATCAAAACGTTTCGTTACCAACGTCCCAGTCAGGAGTAGAATCTTTCCAAGCTGATTGGGCATAAGAGAAGCTGGGTTAACCCAGATGAAACACGGAAACACTCAAAAAAGTGCCAGGGTAGGACAGGTTCTCAACAGGTTAAAATGAGCCCACAACAACTTTATCACCTCAGCAGCTGGAGAAATTTGTATCCTGTTCAGCTCTGCTTCAGGGCAACAGAAACGTATCGCTTGGTCATAAAAAAAAAAACAAGCCAAGCCATAGCAAGATGAAGTCGTCCCTGAATCCCCTTAAATATAACTTGTGAAAAGATGTTCACTCATCAGACATTCTTCACATAAAGGACAGATGTAGTTATGGATTGTGTTTGTGATGTGTCTGGCTGTGAATGAGCAGCCGTCGTGGTGCAAGTAGTCGTGGTGCTAGCGACCATGGTGGTGCTGCGATGGTATAAATAGAGTCTGAGCCAGCTCTTGTTGGCTGGCTCAGCTGTCCAAGTCTCTCTTCCTCAACACCCTCTGTGTTGACAGGCACCCGGCAACCAAAACAGAGAAACAGGAAAGCAACTCCTTGACGACCGCAGGCAACCGTGGAAAGACTTCTGTTCTGCTTCTAGGACGTTTTGAGTCCAAGGAACATAGTGACCTAGTGAGTGCTCTTCAATGGTTCTTTTCTTGACTTAAATATTATTACTTTATGTGTTTGTAACATTCCTCATTAATCTGATGTTGTATTTAGGACCACAGGAATACAAGAGGCAAGACCTCCCCCTTTGGACTTTAATGAAATGATGTGCAGTATTTACAACATGATGTTTCATTGTCTGACAGTAAAGACAACTTAAGGTGAAAGTATGATGCAGTCACAGGTAATTCTCTCTTAAAGACAAGGATCAGAGTTGGAGAGACCGACCCCGGGTCCAAGAGAGACCTGAAGCTCCATCTGCCTGATGGGCTGTGACCTACGACTTTGAAGTTGTAGGACCTCACAGCACAAAGTGTTGTAAAGGATGTCATTTAAAGGTCGAAGGTTAAAGGTTGTAGTTTAAAGCAGTGTTTACAAACTTTTGTAGTCCTGTAGTCCCATCAGTATGGCTCAAGTACCACTTCACCCCAACACCAAACCATAAATGCTTACTTTGAACTAAGATAATGCTATCATTATTAAAATTGTAGTCTGTTCTAGAGATGTTGCTGAGAAGCTGAGGTGTACTTGCATTTCTGGTCTTAACTGTATTGATCAGCAACAATCAACATATCCTTTAATATTGAGCAAATTCAACAAATACTAATATTGTTCATCCTAATAAAAATCAAAGTATTGACCGTTACCCTGCCGGCGGACCACCTATGGTACCCCAGGTTGGAAACAACTGGGTTTAAAGACATGTTAAGGTCACATCTTCACCACTACCTCCTCTTACCTGAGAGTCTGACCGGACCCCCTACTGGGCCTCCTGGTATGAGGTTTCTGGGGGTTCTGAGATCCGTTACGAGCCGCACATCAACCCGTCTGCTGTGAGGGTGCATTTGTTTTTTTCTGTCTCCAAGCTGACCTGCCAGCTTCCTCCCGATTGGTCATCTGGGTTATGAGATCTGGGACTTCATTCTCTGGACTTCGGTCCTCTGCTGCTACCCACACACATACCATATACACACCCATACACCACATTCACGCACACACACAAACACACACGTAAACACACACAGATACCAAATACACACCCAATACACACACACACATCACAAACACACACACACACAAATATACATACACACACAATTACACCCCACATATACACTCCACACACCCCGTCCAACACATACATACACACACCCTCCCCCTTGGCACCCACACAAATACCAAATCCCCCCCTCCCCACATACACACACACACACACACACACACCCATACACTCGCCCCCCTCCCCACACACACACACAGCCATTCCAGACACCCGAGCTGGATGGCCTCTATGACATTGTGACGCATGAGGAGCGTCACTTTTTAAACACACATACGTTTCGAACTGCACTGTCTCAACTCATCTGTATGGTTGGTTCATTAGTAGTTAGAAACCATACCATGGATGTCTGAGTGGATTGCAAGTATGCTATTAATTGGCAGTAAATTAACCCTATTTAAATTGGCTTGCACTTGAACAGGTTTGTGTATTTATTAGTTTGGTTCTTGAACATAGTATCTTTACGCCCTGCAGATAGTCTACTTCAGATATACACTAGTTACCGTCTTATTTGGGTGGGCCGTTTCAAATGTGCGCGTTTAGTTTGGGTGAGACACCGCAGTGAGGTGTCGTGTCTGCTAGGTGGCGGTGTTTTTCGCAAACAGTCTATTCAACCGCACCATACACCTCAAGTTACAGTAAATCAATTAGAACACAATATATTTCAGGAACACATTTTTCATTGAAAACATAGCATGCACATCAGAGGTTAAGTAGACAAAGAAACACAAGTATACACAACAGTAATTATTTGCATATGAACAACTATGTTCTGTTTGACCAAGCAGAAAAATAAAAGAAATTAAAGAAATGTTGAACCCACCGGGATAGGCACAGTGACGATTCGTTTCACACAATTTAGAAAAGAAATCGACAATTTCTTTAAAATCCCACCAAGTACCTTTCACAATCTTAAAAGGTTGAGGAGAATACAGCTAATTAAAATTAGTGACGTAACAATTCAGAGTTCTGTTGGTCTATATTGCTGTCATTTGGACATTCTTAAAACATGCACACAAACCACAACATCACAGCATCTGCAGGCAATTAGTCTTAACGACACAGACGATCGAACGTGGCTGAGAGCCCGTTAAGTGAGGTCTGCGAAACCAATCAACCAATTAGCGAAGACACCACCTCCCTCGCTGGAGTAATGATGAGTTATCATATCTTCCAACACACAGCCGCGCTCCCAGACGAACGTACACACGTTTTCATAACAAATAATTAGTTTTAAGTTTTGCTCCTCTAAGGACGCACACACTGGTTCACATGCTCATGGGTTCCTTTTGAGAACAGAGTACCGTTTAAAATGCATTCTTTATAGATTAATTCTCCCCACACACCACCCGTGTGTTTCCAGCTCTTTGAAGAGAGATTTAACCTCAAAACAGCCTCACCTCCGTTGGTGGCTCTTTTTTGATTTTTTTTATGAACTTTACAACTGTTTGTTTCATTCTTTTGAGACGGTTACCATGGATACAGGGTTGTTTAGAGCCCGAACAAAACATGGAACATGGATGACGTGAGTGACATCCTGCCACAGACCAGTTAGGCAGTGATTGGCCGATCTAGTCCTGCAGTGTGGATCCCGGCAGCTGATTGGTCAGTGTGTGCCAGCGCTCCACCTTGGTGCCCTTGTTCTTCAGACAGTCCACCCAATGCTGGAGACTCTCCCCCTGTGAGTGACAACCGAGGGACACGCCCCCTAGAGGCACAGCAGACACACACATGCGCAAAAGCACACACACCACACACAAACACGCCCACACACACATACCCCTTATAAACACTTTCTAAACCTTCATACACCTTTATGAAATCTTGATAGCCCTTTACACACCTTTATGAACATTTTTTAACAGTTGATAGCCATATATAATATAATATATAAACCTTTGTAAACAGTTATAAACCTATATGAACCTTTTTAAACCAAACAGTTTATTAACCTTTGTCAAAAGTTATTAAACGCTTAATAAACTTTGACAAAACGTTTATAATCCTTTAAACTGTCTACTCTGGTTCAAGTCTAATCTAGTCTAGTGTCTAGTCTGGTCTGGTCTGGTCTGATATGGTTCTGGTCTGGTCTGGTTCTGGTCTTGTCTAGTCTGATGCTGGTCTAGTCTTGCCTAGTCTGGTCTGGTCTAATCTGGTTCTAAACTGGTTTTGGTCTAGTGTAGACTTGTCTGATCTTGTTCTGGTCTATTGTAGTCTGATCTGGTCTGGTTCTGGTCTAGACTAGTCTGGTCTGGTATGGTCTGGTTCGGGTCTGGTTTTGGTACAGGTCTGGTCTGATGACCTCACCTATGAAGTCATTGGATTTGCCGAGGTCGTAGTCCCACACTGTGACCTCTAGAGTCTTAGAGGTCAAATCACTGAAGGAGATCTCATAAAAAAACTCCTGAGAGAGAGAGAGAGAGAGAGAGAGAGAGAGAGAGAGACACAAACATAGAGGGAGATAATTATTAATGAATGTATTGCAACATTCAAATGGGTTATCAACGCATGTTGTATATTTGCTTGCTAATAAAACATTGAACTGAACTGAGAGAGACAGAGACAAAGAGAGATAGATAGATACATTATGACAACAGTAACCATGGCAATCAGTCTTGCATTGATAAAACTTCTTCAGGACTTATGACACATTGAAGGCTTTTAATGATGACGCACACACCTTTTGTCTACAAACACTCTGTACAGCTTTATCCCACGAAACACACGGACCTTGTAGGTGGACAGACAGATAGATAGATAGATAGGTAGGTAGGCAGACTGACAGGCAGACAGACAGAGATGCAGACAAACCGATAGGTAGACAGACAGACAGACAGACAGACAGACAGACAAACAGACAGACAGACAGACTGACAGACAGACAGACAGAGAGACAGACATAAGGACAGACAGACAGACAGACAGACAGACAGACAGACAGACAGACAGACAGACAGACAGAGAGAGACAGACAGAGAGACAGACAAACAGAACGAACCTCGTTAAATTCAGGGTTCAGGGTCTTCTTGATGACGGACGTTTTGTGTTTGGATTTCTTCTGCAAGTCTGGTTTCAGGTACCTGGAAACAAACATCTGTCTCCTCACCATGGAAACACACATCTCTGTCTCTTCACCATGGAAACACACAACCTGTCTCATCACCATGGAAACACACAACCTGTCTCATCACCATGGAAACACACATCTCTGTCTCTTCACCATGCAAAACACACACACCTGTCCATCCTAGAAATGACCCCTATTTGTTTATAACCTATGTAGGTTGGGGTTCAAACCCCAATGTCTATCGTCTAGTATATATAGTACATAGACATTAGATGTGTTTGTCTGGGTGTGTGTTCATTCTTGTGTGTGCGCGTGTAAGTTGTGTATGTGTATGTTTGTGTGTTTGTGTGTGTGCGTGTGTGTGTCTCCATTGTTAGCCTGGTGTTAGCATTACCCTGGGTGTCATCCATAACGGTGTGTGTTCGGGAGTGTGTTTATTCTTGTGTGTGTGTGTGTCCATGCGTTATTCGAACATTCGTGTGTGTGTTTATGCGTTCATTATGTGTGTGTGTACGTGCATTTATGTCTCATTCGTGTGTGTGTGTGTGTGTGTGTGCGCACGCGTGTGTGTGTCCATGCGTATACACATTCATTATTGTGTGTGTGTGTGTGTGTGTGTGTGTGTCTATGTGGGGGTCGTACGTCTTAACGTAGGGGTCGGAGAACCCGTTTACGTCCATAGCAGCCAGGTGGGCGCACCGCTTGACCCCCACGCTCAGCCCCCCCTTCCCCCTCTCCTTGGGCTGCGGCTCTGCATCGCCCCCACTGGCTGGCGGGAGGAACTGCAGACACAGTAGCAGGCGACCTCGCTCCTCCAGGCTTCTCTGCTGCTCGTTCTCCCACTGAGAGAGAGAGAGAGCGAGAGAGATACTTTTAATCTGAATCATACATCTATGTCTTTCTTATTTTCTACCATGTTTTCTTCTGTTTTTTTATTGTTTCCAATATTGTTTCCTGTTGTCTTTTTTATGCCATTGCTTTGGCAATATTGTTATTAGTAACTTTCATGCCAATAAAGCATTTTGAATTTGATTACACAATATGTCTCTCTATAAATCTTTTAACGTAGCCCACTATCTGTTGAATTATATCACTGCTGCTGGGTTTAAGAGGAAGGGGGGGGAGGAGAGGAGAGGATATAGAAGAGAAGGGGAAAAGAGGAGCGAGGAGGGGAAGAGGGAGGAGGAGAGAGGAGATAGAAGAGAAGAAATGAGAGGTGAGAGGAGAAAAGAGAGGAGAGGAGGGGGAGGGAGGAGATGAGGGGGGAGAGGAGAGGTGAGGAGAAGAAATAAGGAGAGGATAGAGGAGAGGAGGGGAGGAGGGAATGAAAGAGGAGGGGCTTGAGAGAAGAGGAGAGAAAAGTGGATTTAAGAGAGTAGAGAGGAGCAGGTGAGTCAGCTGCCCTTCCTCCTCCTCCTCCTTCTCTATTGCCTCTTTATTGTATTTGTATTTTCAGGCAGATTAAGGAACATCATCTCATCTGCTTCATGAGCAGAACCACATGAGCTGACAATTGGCACAGCGTGGTGAATCCTATCTCTGTTGCGGCCACAATATGATGATGATGACATGAGCTGAAGTATAGACCAACAGAGAGAGGCAGGCAGGCAGGCAGGCAGGCAGACAGACAGGCAGGCAGACAGACAGACAGGACAGACAGACAGACAGACAGACAGACAGACAGACAGACAGACAGAGAGGCACACAGATAGATAGACATACAGACTCACCTCTCTCAGGTATAAAGAGATTCCTCTTAAAGCAGAACTCATTGCTGTGGGAGAGGGGAGCTGAGAGAGAGAGAGAGAGAGAGAGAGAGAGAGAGAGAGAGAGAGAGAAAGAGATAGAAAGACATTGATAGAGAGAGAGAAAAAATTGATAGAGAATTAGTCTGTTTAAAACCCCACATAACCCCAGCCTCAAACACACAGACACACACACACACACACATACACACACACACACACACACACACACACACACACACACACACACACACACACACACACACACACACACACATGCACACACATATATACACACACAGTGTTCTTGCTTTTATGTTTTAATCAATTTTCTCTATTGAAGACTCTACAGTGCCCCCATCTCTCTCTCTCCCTCTCTATTTGTCCCTAAGGCCATGTCCACATTCTCAATATCACAAATCTGGATTAGTATTTAAAGTTCTCCAGCCACAGCCTTTAAAAAAACACATCTATCCACATTAAAACAGCATGTCCCCCGTTCCAGTTAAGAACTGACTTCAGCCTGCTGTCTGGATCACATCTCAATAATACATCAGCATATAATAACCCTCCGTTTCTGCCATCACAAGGTACTGGTTGAAATGTAAAAATGTGACCTTAAAATACCAGAACGGTGGCTGGACTTTGTAAAGGAAATATACTCCTATATAGGCACCCATGAACAACTCAGGAGAAAATGGACAGGAGAAAAGATGGGTTGTGTTCTTAGCTGGTCTGAAACACAACCCCCCCCCTTCCCCTTTAATTTTATTTCCATGTTTGTCATTTATGACGTTGTTGTTGTGGATTTCGTTCAGTTTAGTAGTACCCCGGCAACACGACACACACAACATGTCTGGGGTTTGTTGAAGTGTGGACAAAACACCAAGAACATAGAAACACCACACATGTTTACATTTGGACTCTGCCTCACTCGTCTCTATCCCCCTCTCTCAATTCACTTCAATTCAATTCAAAAGAGGGAAGAAAAAGGAAGGAAAAGTAACCTGTGTCCATGTGTATTTTTCCTTCTCTCTCTCTCTCTCTCTCTCTCTCTCTCTCTCTCTCTCTCTCTCTCTCTCTCTCTCTCTCTCTCTCTCTCTCTCTCTCACGCGCTTGCTCTG
>JACYXH010000410.1:847500-902500 GCA_026745465.1 Lota lota | reverse complement strand
CTGTAGAGGGAGTGTGTTGAATTGTGCTGTAGAGGGAGTGTGTGGGAGTGTTCTATAGAGGGAGTGTGTTGCAGCAGGAGTTTTTTCCTGGCATCCATGACAGACACATAATGACGGGGTTGTGATGTTCCGGGGCGTTCGGCTGGTTAGGTCAGCACAGTGAGAGGTGGCCAAGCAGTGCGGGTGGAGGGGGGTCTCCTAAAATAAAACCGAAGGAGGGCGGGTTGAAAACATTCCCCACTTCATGTTTTGGAAGCTCGGGCCCCTGAAGGTCCCTAGTGCTGAGGAGACCAAAAATCTCAGCGTTCCTCCAGACCAGCAGACAGAACTCCATAAGAAATGTTAATGAATGTGTTTATTGGGATCTTTAGGATATGAAAGGGGATGTTGCATTGGGTTCATCCCTGGAAGTGTGATGTTTCCATTGGTGTGATGGAGGAGCCAACATGGCTCCAACAACTACACAGCCCCCATTTTGAAGTCAATCAATGACTCAAGAAAGATGAGAAGAGCAGTGAGAGGAACCAGCTGGTTGTGGCTGCTAGGGTGATGGTGATGGTGGTGATAGTAGGGGTAATACAGATAGAGTGATGGAGGTGATAGTAGGGGTAATACAGATAGAGTGATGGAGGTGATAGTAGGGATAATACAGACAGAGTGATGGAGGTGATAGCAGGGGTAATACAGACAGTATGATGGTGGTGATAGTAGGGGTAACAGACAGAGTGATGGAGGTGATAGTAGGGGTAATATAGATAGAGTGATGATGGTGATAGTATGGGTAATACAGATATAGTGATGATGGTAATAGTAGGGGTAATACAGAGTGATGGTGTTGTTAGTAGGGGGTAATAAAGACAGAGTGATGGTGGTGATACTAGGGGGTAATAAAGACAGAGTGATGCTGGTGATAATAGCAGCAATAGAGATATAGTGATGGGATGGTGGTGATGGTGTCAGTGGTGATGGTGGTCATAGTAGTGTTGTTGTTGATGGTGATGGTGGTGGTAGTTGTGATGGTGATGAAGGTTGTGATGGTGATGATGATGGTGGTGATAGTAGTGAATATTGTGTTATGGTTTTGGTGGTGATGATGATGATGGAGATAATAGTGATGATTGTGTGATGGTTGTGGTGGTGGTGATGATAATGGCGGTGATAATAGAAATGCTTGTATGATAGTTGTGGTGGTGATGATGATGATGATGATGGCGGTGATAATAGTGATGACGATGGTAGTGAAGGTTGTGACGGTGATGATGATGATGGCAGTGATAATTGTGATGATTCTGTGATGGTTGTGGTGGTGATGATGATAATGGCGGTGATAATAGCAATGCTTGTATGATAATTGTGGTGGTGATGATGATGATGATGATGGCGGTGATAATAATGATGACGATGGTAGCGATGGTCCTCTGTTAAGGACATCTGTGGAGGCTGCTACACTCGGAGGGTAAGCCAAGGGAACAAAACACACAACCTATTCTCAGCATAGTGTGCTCTGACTGGCTATATACTGTAACTAATCCAGCCTAATCTGTCCTCATCTGGTTTCTGAGTCACTTCCTTTGATGAGGGATTATAAGAAGGAGAAAACATCTAGCTCTGGTATCTCAGAGGCCTCCAGCCGTGAACACACTGCTGTCCTGAAAGAGCAAGAGAATGCCAACTTTACATGCCTCTCAGTCCTGCAGTGATCCGTTACATAACAACTTATAATATGTATGGCTGTATCATGTGGTTGAATCGCTTCAATGGAGACCGTATTATGGAGCCTACGCTCAAGAGGAACATTCTCTTAGAACCTCCAGAATACAAGAACCTCTAGAACATTAGAATCTTCATAATACAACATTCCACTAAAAACCCATTAAAGCCCCAGAACATTCTACTAGTACCTTCAGAACAATAGAACCTCCAGAATATTCTATTACAACACCTGAACCCAGAAACATTTAGAACCTCAAGAACGTTATACTAGAATCTCCATAACATTAGAACATATATTCTACTAGAACATCTGAACCCAGAAGCTCAGAACATCATCATTCTCATTACCCAAGCCTGGACTTTCATTAAACTATGAGCACTCACATGCGCACGTGCGCGCACACACACACACACACACACAAACATAGTGAAGATAGTGTTTTTCATTAGGAAGCACCTTTTTGGCGTGTTTATCTTTTTCATTATCTGTCTCACACCTCTCCCGCCTCTCCCCTTTCCCTCTCTCTCCCCCCTCCTTCTCCACCCCCCGCCTCCCTCTCTCCCTCGCTCCCCTTTAATGTTTCCTCTTTGTTGTATCTTTGGGTGTAAAATAACGTGTGTGTGCATACATGTGCGTGGGTGTGTGTGTGTGTGTGTGTGTGTGTGTGTGTGTGTATGTGTGATAGACAGATGGATTGTTAAAGTCATAGTCTTGCTCAATGAGCAAGACTCAAGTCAGAGTCTTGCTCATTAGAGACTAAAAGTCAGCACCTTGTCAAGAAGCCAGCACACTTGAGTGTGTGTGTGTGTGTGTGTGTGTGTGTGTGTGTGTGTGTGTGTGTGTGTGTGTGTGTGTGTGTGTGCATTTGTGCAAACGTGCATGTCAAAAGAGAAATGTACCATATTTCGGTCTCTCAGTTGGATTCAAAGCCATTAGAGAGACAGAGACAGAGACAGAGAGAGAGGGAGAGAGACGTAGAGACAGAGACAGACAGACATTGTATCCTACTACTTTGACAATGGGATTGGTATGTTTTCATGCCAGCATTGGGAGAAAATGAGAAAAAATAAAAAAGCGAATAAAATAGAGAATAAAGACAGAGTAAGAGAAGCATGTCCAGATGCGGAGGTCTGGTAGGAGTTTAAAATAAAGGTAAGGATGATCTTACCTGCTCTGGAAAAGCGGGAAGTTCTGGAGATCTTTACTTCCACACAGCCAGAGAGACAGGATAGAGAGAGATCTTTATCTCCACACAGCCAGAGAGAGATCTTTACCTCTGCACAGCCAGAGAGAGAGAGAGTAAGAGAGAGAGAGAGATCTTTACCGCCACACAGCCAGAATGAGATCTTTACCTCCACACAGCCAGAGATAGAGACAGATCTATACCTCCACAGATCCACCAGAACAACAGGTGGACAGAGAAAGGGAACGAGGGAGATGGAGAGAATGATTATGAAAAGAGAGAGAAGGAAGAAGGATCGCTCCACGAAACATTGCAGGAACGACCAGAGGGAGAAAACAATGAAAGGAGAGAGGTGAGATAGAGGAGAGATAGATAGTATTCGTTGACAGTCTGTTGCGCGTCTGTGAGGTCTTTCCTCTCTCTTCCTCCCTCCCCACCCCTCTCTATCCCTCCCTCTCTATTAGCTTTATTAGCTCATAGTTCACCGTCTTTATATTTTATCCGTTGCCTGAAGAATATATGTATATTTGATATAGTATAATAAAATATATAGTATAAATATATATATATATTCATATACATATATATAGTTATATAACATACACAAATGTATATATAGTATAAATATATATATAAAATATACATCTAATCTACAGGCAATAGAAAAAATATACAAATCTAAACATTATATATAAAAATGTATATATAATGAAGCTGCAGTTTCAGTAATCATCTGTATTTTGCTCCTACTCATTCACCATTCCTCCATCTCTTTCTATGAATCCTTCTCCTGCTCTTCTGTATGCTCCTGTTTTTATTTTTACACCGCTCACACACACGCGTGCACACACACAGCCACGTGCGCGCACACACACACACACACACAGAATCTTTTTATTTCGAACAGCTCTAAAAAACATAGCAAATTGCATGTGGGAACATACACACACACACGTATACACACACAGACACACATATGCAGACACACGCACACACCCCTGCCACTCTGGCACCTTTTTCATT
Source organism: Lota lota (assembly GCA_026745465.1). Taxonomy (NCBI): domain Eukaryota; kingdom Metazoa; phylum Chordata; class Actinopteri; order Gadiformes; family Lotidae; genus Lota; species Lota lota. The sequence continues at coordinate 898,580 of JACYXH010000410.1, read as the reverse complement.
CTAATCCATCTCTTCATCCCTCTCCTCCTCCTCTTCCGTCTCTTTAAGCCTTCAGCCCCCCCCCTTCGCTCTTTATTAGCGTAGCGACAGACAGCGGTTTCAGCACCAGCTCATTACCTCAGCGTCACAGCAATTATGTCAGAGAGAGAAAGAGATAGGGAGAGGGGGTGGTGGTAGGGGGTAGAGAGAGAAAGGGGGGGAGGGAGAGAGAGAGTGGGGGACAGGGAGAGAGGGGGAGATAGAGAGAAAGGGAGGAGGGGTGGAAGAGTGGGATAGTGAGAAAGGGGGTAGTGGGAAAATAGTAGGGGGAAGAGAAGGAGAGAGGTATATGGGGCAAGAAGGAGAGGGGTACAGAAGGAGAGAGAGAGGGGTGGCTGGAGAGCGAGATAGGGGGTGAAAGAGAGGGGGGGAGGAAGATGGGGGTGGAAGAGGAGGGGTGCAAGAGATAGAGGCGGGAGGGAGAGGCTGGCCCCTCGCCCCTATTCACACCCACTAGGTGACCACACCCACATGGTAACCACACCCACTAGTTGACCACACCCACCAGGTGACCAGACCCGCCAGGTGACCAGGTACACACACCTGCTGCAGCAGGAGAACGTAGCAAGAACCTACTGATCATCAGACCACAACCGGGATGAGGAAATACAGCAAGCAGAACAGAAGGAAAGAGAGGGAAAAGAGAAGGTGATTAGGAGAAAGTGAAGGAGAGGAGAGAAGAGTAGGAGAAATAGCAGGAAGATAGTAGTATGGTGTATCAGGTATGGTTGTTTTGTTTTATACACAGTTATAATACAACACACCAGGGGTCACACTGGGGTCAGGAGGGGCAGGTTGCCGTAGGAACAGATGTGATGGGGGGTGGGGGGTGACAGCTGGAAGAGCAGTCAAGGAGGAGAAGACCAGACAGAGGCGGAGGAGGTTCCTCATCAGGAGGCAAGTCACAGCGCTCCTCACCGTGACCTTCGGAGCCGCTGACAGCTGCTCTTCAAGGTCATCTCTGCTTAACAAGAAAACAAACACACACACACACACACACACACGCACGCACAAGTAGCGGTCAGCGTTGCTGTCGCTATGGAAACCAGCTATGTGAGGTGTAGGGGACGGCAGCGATGCAGTACGTGACCAAGTAGAGACACGCACGCTCACAACACACAATAATCCCACACACACACTCACAATAAAAACACACAAACAGCACACGCACACACACACACAAACATTCATACATACACACTCACAACACACACACACACACACACACACACAAAATAAAAAAACGTATGCACACTCTGCTCTGCAGAGCATGGCCTGGGTGACTCCATAGGAACACGCATTACCGAACATGTTCAGCCATGTGAGAGGCATGTAGCGTGCATTTTAACGTGTTCAGCCATGACCTCCGAAACACAGCCAGATATAACCTCTCTCTAGCCTATACTCTCTCTCTCTCTGATTAGAAGTTAATGGAAGTGAGGGTCTCTCGCCACGCCTGTCACCACAACACTCAGATCAACCTATCAAAATCCCAAACCTATCCCAGTGTCCACCAGTAGTAGACTGTTGTTGCAATGGCCTGCTCCCAGTACAACCAGTACTGTGGTTGTACTGGGCATCTCTCAATGTCTGTCCCTGTCCCTCTGTGTGATTGACAAGCCAATTGCCAATCAGGGTGATGACAGAGCATGGTCGCGTAGCTTGCTGCCCCCCAGCGGTCCAAACTGCATCACATCATCAGGGGCAGGTAGAGAGGAGAGACGTGATTGGCTGGTGAAGTGAGGTGGGTTGTGAGGAGGGGAGACATTAGACTCTGTGTGCTGTCGACGGGCCGGACCGCTCCCAGCTGAGCTGTCAAGATGCGAGATGCGCCCGCCAACACACCGTCCGAGTGTTGTGCCACTAGGGTGTCATCGTGGCTAAAGAAGGAAGCAGATTATTTACGACAACGAGCAGACCAGAACACATGTATAACTCAGAATATAATCTAGGATAATCCGATTATAATCATATAATAATATATATTAATATTAATTTTAATTTTAACCTATAGTCACTCGATTGTTATCTTTAGTAATTAGGATTATAATCTAATAAAAGTATAATTCATCATAATCACATTATGACAAGATTTAAAGAATTAAACTTAAAGAATCGCTGCGTTAAAGGCGATTTTTTAAGTACAAGAGACAGTGGAGGTCTGAGAGGGAGGGAGGGGGAGAGGGAGAGGGAGAGGGCTATACGGGCAAGAGAGATGATGGACAAGAAAAAGATGAGTCGAGAGAAATGGGGAGAGAGTGAGAGCATGATGGGGTGAGAGATCAGGCAAGAGAGAGAGAGAATGCTGGAGGGAGAGAGAGAGATGGGGCAAGAGAGAGATAGGTCGAGAGCAAGAGATAGGGAGAGAGTGCGAGATGGGGCGAGAGAGCGAGAGAAAGATGGGGCAAGAGAGAGATGGGGCAAGAAAAAGAGAGAGAGAGAGAGAGCTGAAGAGGAGAGAGAAAGAAGGAGGGGTGCTTATCTCCTTCATCCTACTCCTCCTCGTCAGTTTAATCTAAATTACTTCCCGCCCCCGGTCATCCTGATGGATGAGCGATGCTCAAAGTCATCAAAACACATCTATAACACACATCCTCGACTTATTGACCCCATAATCCTCAAATCTATACCTCACATTCAGCCTCTGTCGGTTTAAAGATCTGTGAGAAATAAATCCTTGGGTTTAAACGTCAGAAAGAAAACCTAATGTGGACACACACACACACACACACACACACACAGCCACAGTAATCCCCTCAGCACTATTGACCAACATCATTAACACAATATTGTGGTTATGATGAGCACTTGACTCATTATTAATACATTATGGTTGTGATGAACCATGATTCCTCATTTACACAATATTGTGGTTATGATGAACACATGACTCATTAAATAATACTATTATGGTTGTGATGAGCTCATTCATGACTCATTATTAACACAATATTGTGGTTATGATGAACACATGAATCATTAACACATTATGTTTGTGATGAACACATGATTCTGTATAATATTATCCCCAGCCGCAGCACCATCGGAATACCATGCGGGGGCGGTTGCTAGGCAACAGTGGAACATCCCGGGGTAGCGACCAGGGGAATGGGGGATGGGGGATAGGGGGAGCACAGGTGTGTTGTGGGTATGGACGTGTTGCTGTCGGAAGAACCATGCACTCATCACATAGGACAACAGGTAGAACGCGCGCACACACACACACACACACACACACACACACACACACACACACACACACACACACACACACACACACACACACACACACACACACACACACACACACACACACACACACACACACACACACAGTCTGTGAGTGTATGTGTTTGTCATGTTGATAGTCATTGATCCACAACAGCAGATGTTAAAACGATGAAATATTATGTTGCTAAACCCGACGAACCGATCACAGCCGCTCAGTTAAAACTTTGAGACACACCACCGCCCTCGCTCTCTCTCTCTCTCTCTCTCTCTCTCTCTCTCTCTCTCTCTCTCTCTCTCTCTCTCTCTCTCTCTCTCTCTCTCTCTCTCTCTCTCTCTCTCTCTCTCTCTCTTTCTCTGTATGCCTATCTGTCTCTCTCTATCTCAAGTCTCTCTCCCTCACCATTCCTGGACGAAAAAGAAAGTGAATTAAAGTTTAATAGTTATAGTTAATATAATAGTTATAGTTAATAGAATTAATAGTTTTACCTTTTGTTATACTATATAAATATGCACTCCCATTAATCAGCAGCAGTAGTATTTAGTAGTAGTAGTAGTATTTAGTAGTTATAATATCCTTAGATGAATGGAAACTGTTGGTTGAATCCCAACAGCAGGCCTGGGCCCGTTTAAAATATTCAACAGCTGTAGTGCCCACGTTGGTAAAAGAGCAGGTCGCTATATTTAGAAACTACTGTGCCTGGTTTAGACCACATGGCGAAACAAACTGGTTCCTATGTGAACACATGGCTGTATTGTATTCTTAACCATTTTAGCACATGCAATTGATGAACAAACTGTAATCTGTAATCTGGGAGGTTGGTAGCCGCGGTGAGAACTGGACCCAGCAACCGACGGTGGGGGTCGCTACTCCGGGTTGAAACGCGGCACGATGACCGGGTGAGATTATATGACATTTCGGTCTTAAAATACTTTAAAACACTTGAAAAAATGCGTCCAGCAATGTGCAACTCGTCTTTAAAGATAAACGCATCTTAACTAATGTAGATATGCATTTAGTTTAAACAGTTATAATCGTGTTTGAAAGTTGAACCTAATTTTTTTAGCGAAGTCCAATGCAGGACTAACTTTAACCGAGCTATCCTTGCACCTTTGATGCAGCAGCCCGGCTACAGAGGAGCACTACAAGGCCGCTATGGTTCTGAGTGGAGCCGGGGACGCATTGGGCTTCAGGAACCAGCGGTGGGAGTACAACGAATCTGGGCCAGACATCCACCAGGTAACCCCTAACCTTTGACCACTAACTCTAGCCTGAGCCTACCGCTAACCTAGATATCCCCAATCTTAACCCTGACCCTAACCCCTAACACTAACCCAAGCTATCCACGGGTAACCCTAACCTTACCATGACTCCTTGATTTAAACCCGGACCCGACCCTCTATCCGTGACCACCAGCAATTCAACAAGTGACTTGGGCAACACTTTGCTAGGAGGAGGTGCCCTGAACAAACAACGTCTTCCGAAAACAACCAGCATCTGACATGAAATACCATTATTTTCCGTCAGTCATAAATAATTTAAAAGATATACAAAAGCCAAAGTAAAAAAAAAAAGACATACAACAAGGTATGAATAATGTATTAGTGTTCCAAAGTGTTAAAAACATTTGTTGAATAAAATATAGAATATCCATAAATTCAGCTAAGAGGGTGGTTGGTTGTTGTCAGGGAGGCAGTGCATCATGGGAATACACACTGGTCTCTCTCTGTAACCAGGAGCTGAAGGAGCTCGGGGGGTTAAATAACATCCAGGTCCAGCTCCCTGATTGGCCAGTGAGTGATGACACTGTCTTACATCTGGCCACAGCAGAGGGTCTGGCCACAGGTGAGATCAACTCTATGTTATCACAGCAAGTCTGTCCTTTGTCCCAGGTACAGTATGTCATTTGACACAGCTAGTTTGTCCTTTATCACAGCTACAGTCTGTCCATCACTGTCCGTCTGTCCGTAATCACAGCTAGAGTATGTCCTTCTTCACCGTTGAAGTCTGTCCTCTTTCACAGCTACAGTCTGTCCTTTATCACAGCTAGTTTGTCCTTTATCACAGCAAGTCTTTCCTTTGTCGTTTGTCCCAGGTACAGACTGTACTTTATCACAGATACATTGTGTGTGTGTTCACCTGACCAGGTGAGTGAGGAGGTGTTTTCTCCTCAGGGAAGTGCGGGGAGGAGCTACTGCAGGAGGTGGCATCTCGATACGTTATTGCCATGACGGACATGGAGGGCAGGAAACCAGGACCCTCCAGCATCCTGGGTGAGAGAGAGAGAGGAGAGAGAGAGAGAGAGAGGCTAGATGAACACACACACACATACATGTATATACCCTACACATTTATTTATTTATTATTTTTGATGACTTTGATCATTAATCTGCTTAGGTGATGTACAGTCCACATTTCTTTTTACTGTCAATAAAGATATATTGAATTGAGAGAGGGATCAAGATTCAGCAGATATAAGGTGTGATCTGAAGCAGCAGGAGGTCCATATCTCCTCTAATCCTCCTTCCTCTTCATCTAATCCTATCTCCTCTATTCATCATCTACCTCCTCCTCCTCCTCCTCCAGGTGTGTCCCAGCTGCGTCCGGGGGAGGAGGGGGGGTACCGGGTCCCCTACAACCCGGACGGGACCGGCTGTGGAGCCGCCATGCGCTCCATGTGCATCGGCCTCAGGTAAGAGGTGGTTGCCGTGGTTACTGGGTGAGGAACCCCCCTGCGTTAAACACACCGACCCTTGGGTCATTGTGGGAGTGGGGGTTAATTGGAGAAGAGGGGTTATTATTATTATATATTATTATTATTTCTGACCTGGGAGGGGTAAAATATTAATGAGGAGTTGGGAGGAGGAAGGGAAAAGGGCCAGAGGGAGGGAGGGGTAGAGTGCTCACCATCAGGGGAGGGCTCTGTGCTTCAATGATGCTCAGTCAGAGAATTTATTTTAGATTTAATTTCAGATTTCCAACGTTATTATTAAATTGTACCTGGTGAAACTTTATTATAACTTCATCCAATCAGCTGCCAGTACATATAGCCTTATTTGGACTTCCTGTGATCCTGGCAGTACATATTACCTTATATTTACTTCCTGTGATGATTGATAGGTACCCCAAGCCGGAGCAGCTGCTGTCTCTTGTGGCGGTTGCCGTGGAGACAGGCAGGATGACCCACCCCCACCCTACTGGGTTTCTTGGCGCCGTGGCGTCGGCCCTCTTCACGGCCTATGCCGTCCAGCGGCGGCCAATCACAACCTGGGGCTTTGGCCTTCTCAACGAGGCCTGTCCAATCGTCTGGAGCTTTGTTCAGGGGCGTGGCTTCGCTGTGGAGGAGAGCAAGAGGGACTGGAGCTACTTCAGTGACAAGTGGAAATGGTAGGAGACTAGGGTTAGTCAGGGTTAGGTTGAGATGTCACGTTGTGTTTGAGTCCTGGACTCTCACAGTGAACATCAGAAGGCCATCAGCTAATATAAATGATTTGTTCTCAAATGCCAGCGATGAAAGCAGATCAATACGTTGACCTTATCCCCTCACATTACACCGATACACGCTGTGCAAGAAAGAAAAATTCAACTAATTACGTAGCTGGTTTCCACATTTTACTGACGACAATTATACCGGTTAAGGTCAAGTGATACCCGATCATTCACGAGTCGGTACGGTACTAAAGGCAAAATCTTTAAATAATATTCATATTTAGAGCAACTTCCAATACAAGTAGCAAAGGTTTTCGTATCAAAACAGAAAACCCATTAAAGTAAAAAATGGGAATGAAAGAAGAAACTATAAAAATACCAAACACAAAAACACCAAAAGATTCAATGAAAAATGCATGACTCCATCTTCGAAGGTAAGCAGTAAACAGACCTTTGGAGGAAGAAAAACAGAGTTCACTTACAAAAAAAACGTTGGCCATTTCTGGGCTTGACGTATTTACCTAACATAGCTTTATTGCTAGATATGCTAACTTAACAAAGATTGATGTTAGCTTAATATAGTTGTATACATTAGATTAATATAGCTATGCACATAAGCTGAACATAGCTAGATAGGTTAGCTTAATATGGCTTGATGTTAGTTTAATACAAGCATTAGCTTAATATAGCTATCTAAATTAGCTTAACATAGCTTAATGTTATCTTAATGTAGCGATACCGATTATCTTAATATAGCTTGACATGTTAGCTTACAATTGCTTGATATATTAGCTCAACAAAGTTGGTTGGTTCATACCTCATAAACTGTTTGTTAATTGTTGTTTGTATAACTTGAACTACCACTCACTTCTTGCCGGTATGTAATGACATAATATGAGATGAACTATGAAGCTAGTGAAATATCTTCTGTTCTCAGGTACCTGGACCAGAGGGGTCTCACTGGGGCAGGGCCTGTCATCTGGCCCGCCTCCTATGGGCCGGCAGAGAGAGACCTGGCCTATAAGAGCTTCAGCCTGTCTGGGTGGGCTGGGCGCAGCGGCCACGATGCTCCAATGATAGCCCTTGATGCCCTGCTGGGGGCGGGGCCTGACTGGGAGGAGCTGATGAGCAGGGCGGGCTTCCACGGAGGTCAGAGTTCAAGGGAGCATCTTTTAGGGGGCATCTTGCTCTAGGGTACCTGCTGGTTGGATCTGGCCATTGGGGTTCGAACCCATAACCTTTCAGCTGAGAGTCATACACCCTAACCACTACTATCTACCCATTTGAATGGTGCCCCCAGTGGTTTCCATGGTTACAGGACAGACAGGTAGTGGTTACATGGAAGGAGCTACGGTTAAATGAAACAGCTCTGGTCCCAGTAGACCTCAGACACGAACAGCATTAGCTGTCATGAATAATGATACTTCATATACAAGTCATTATAAACAAAAATATTACATTCATATTACAGCACTAGTCTGAACCATTGTCCAATAACAGTACTAGCAGGACCCATTTTAGTCATGTATCTTATTTAACATTTTGTGCTTTTGCAATGTTATGTAAACAACTGCATTGAATTGTGATGGTATGATGGATAGATCCACCGAGCACCAGCCTACCCAGCATACCTGTCGGTGGATTCATCCACTCCCATGGGTCCTGTGGGTCCCTCCACAGCTCTGCAGGGAACATTAAGGATTCTAATGTTAATATAAACACTGGGGGATGGCTCTTTATAGCCCACTGTGGACCGACTCTGACCATTAACAATTAATCACATCACACACATCCATCCACATACACAGCCATCTACACACACACACACACACTCTGACACTTTAGTGACTTAGGGGAGGTCTGCTGTCATGGCGACAGACTTTAATGTCCTCAAGGTCTGAAGGGGGGGGGGGGGGGTACTTCCTGTTGCACACTGGGATAGGAATCTGTGATTCACCACAGGTAGTATTCATCTCAATCTCTCCATCTGTCTGCCTCCCTAATGCTCTCTCCTTCCGCACCCTCACCCCCCAGGAGACAGTGACAGTACGGCGGTGATCGCAGCGTGTTGCTGGGGTTTGCTTTACGGCATGCAGGCAGTCCCTCCAGGGAACTACCAGAACCTGGAGTACCGGGACCGCCTGGAGCGCAGCGCTCAGGCACTCTACACCCTGGCACACTCACCGTGACCCTAGTACCCAACCCTGTCACACTCACCCTGACCCAATTACCTAACCCACTCACCTTAACCTGATTACATAACCCAAACTGACTCACCCTGACCCAAGTACCTCACCAACTCAACTTAAACAGAGTACATAACCCTCTCACACTCACCTTAACCCAAGAACATAACCCTAACTCACTCACCCTAGAACAGCTATGAATCAGTCTGTCTTATTAGTGTCTTATTCGCCCCCTGCCACCAGTCTGTATCAGCGAGGTCATCGATCCCTGGGAGGACAAACAGTGAAACTACAACCTTCAGAGCCAGAGATGCAGGCCAGCATCCTAGCTAATTACTATTAAATAGAGGCCTCCCCCTAGTGGGCACACAGTGAACTATTCTATGGTAAGCCTTTAGACCCAATAAAGTGAAAAGAATATTATCCTAAATAGGACTAACTGATAATCAAGTCAAAGGTTGACAAAGTGCAACATGTCTCAGCTTGCTGTTGTTCTGAAGCCCATTTCACACTATAAACAATGTGTTTGATAAATAAAACCAGTTGTGTGTAGAGTTGAAAACTTTTATTTTTTGGTCATTGTTGTTTTAATATTTTTTTGTGTTTTTCTTTTTATTATTTATCATGATTCTCTACAGGAGGGAGAAAAGCCGCAGTCCGTTTCCAACTAACAGTTAAAAATAAGTTGTTTTCTAGAAAAAGATATTTTCTCCAACTCCTTCCCTTCCGGCAGTCGGCCGACACGCTCGGCCTTCTGGATAGGGTTGTAAAAACAGACCTGGGTGTGTGCTGGAATCACACAGCGGGGCATCCTGAGTCTCTGCTCCGCAGGGGGGCGTTGGATCTGTGTCTGGGGGTCACTCTGTGGGGCGGAGCTAAGCTCTAGGGGGGGGGGGGGGACCGGAGCAGAGAGAGAGAGGGGACACCCTGCCCTTAGTCGTCTTCATCATCATCATGATGCTCGTGGTCCTGCACTGATGTAGAGAGGGGAGGCAGGTGGTTTTTGCTCATCTCCTCCTCCAGGCAAGGGTGGGGTTTCAGTTTCCAGGGGGGTGGAAGGGGGAGGGGTGTGTCTGTACCTGCATCGCTGTGGGAGGAGAAACATTTCTTCATCATCATCACATAACTTATCAGTCATTACAGGACAGTATAATCTGGCAGAAAGATCCTGCGATTCTGCCAATGTCCAGTTTACCTGTAGGCATTGCAAAGCAAGATGCACTACTTGCCCCTTAATGACCTGTCTCTGTATTCACGGTCTAACCCCTACCTGCTCCTTAATGATCTGTCTATGTAGTCACTGTCCAACCCCTACCTGCTCCTTAATGACCTGTCTATGTAGTCACTGTCCAACCCCTACCTGCTCCTTAATGACCTGTCTATGTAGTCACTGTCCAACCCCTACCTGCTCCTTAATGACCTGTCTATGTAGTCACTGTCCAACCCCTACCTGTTCCTTAATGACCTGTCTCTATTCCCTGTCCAACCCCTACCTGCTCCTTAATGACCCGTTTCTGTACCGTATAGCCCCTACCTGCTCCTTAATGACCTGTCTCTGTATTCACTGTCTAAACTAAAAAGAAGTTATAGTTATAGTAATCACATGACCAGTATGTTGTCACATGACCAGTATGTTGTCACATGACCAGTCTGTCCCATGGCGTACCTTGGGGGTGTCCCAGGTAGTAGTGTTGAGGTGCTCCTTGCTGGGGGTGCTGGGGTACAGAGCCAGGCCCCTGCTGGGGAGGGGGCAACATCACCACCTGGGGGTGGCCGTGGCCCCCAGAGGGGTGGGGGCCTCCCATGGCTCCCTGGACGTGGGCCTGTGTGGAGATGCATCACAGCATGAGGAAACATGTCACAACTAGCGGTGAAGCAAGATCACCTAGTGGTCATCTTGGTTCCAAATGCTAGCTGGTGCTCCAACCTGTGTGATCTGCCCCAAATTGTAGGAGTGAGCCATTCCCTGGTGTCCGTGGATGCTGTAGCCCTGCATGGAGTAGGACGCCTGGGGGGACGTGTGGCCCGGGGGCATGTTGGGGGGGGTGGGGGCTGTCATGGGCCCCGAGTGGTACATAGACTGAGGCTGGGGGCCCCCCTGGGGGTTCTGAGGAGAGATCCAAGATACCGTGGTTACTGGATTGTTACTACACTTTTTCAGTCTGTCCTCAATCACAGCTAGTCTGTGCTTCATCACAGCTACAGTCTGTCCTTTATCACACCCACTCAGATCTTTATCAAAGATTCAATCTATGCTTTATCACAGCAAGTCTGCTTTATCACAGCTAAAGTGTGACCTTTATCACAGCTAGAGTATGCCATTTATTACAGCTACAGTCTGTCGTCTATCACAATTGTAGTCTGTCCTTTGTCACAGCCACAGTCCGTCCTTTATCATAACTACAGTCTGTCCTTTATCACAGTTAATGTCCGTTCTTTATCGCAGCTGGTCTCACCTGTCCCGGGCTAGGGGCAGCGTGCTGGGGTTGGGGCTGGTTTCCAGTGGGGGTGCTGGAGGGCTGGGGCTGATGGACCTGCCCAGAGTGGTGGGAGAAGCCCTGGGGGGCTACATAGAGAGTTAATGGAACACTTGATGTGGGGGACAAAAGTGGAGAAGATTGGAAATGAATGTGTAGGGTGGTAGGTGTAAATGTTTGTGTGTGTGTGTGTGTGTGTGTGGGGGGGGTACCTACCATAGAGGCCCTGCTGCTGGACCTGGGGGTTCTCTCCCTGGGTCTGGAACTGGGCTCCTCCCGGGGGCCCCATGGCCTGGGGGTGAGGGGCCCCACCCTGGCTGATCATCCTGGCCCCTCCCTGCAGCATCGAGTACATCGGCTACAGAGAGAGCGAGAGAGGTGGGGGGATACATAGAGCAACACTGTTACAGCACCTCAACAAGGGAGCGCAGCACTTCAACTTATTTTTGAGCTACCCCAAAATTGCTTATGTTTTCTATGATTGCGCTCAGCATCACTTGCAAGTCGCAAGGACTATACTGGTGTTACGTTCTCCTGAGGTTCGAGCTCCACAGAGCAGAAGTATTTGAAGACGCTTGGAGCAGACCGGGACCACCTTCAGGTGAAAAGGGCTTCTGACCCAAAAGACAAGTTCAGTGTGTCCGTGGGACCCAACCACACATTGGTGGAGTCGTGGCACCACGACCCACCTCCAACCGGATCATGACCCATTTTGGCTTCCCATGGTTTAACAAACTTTGCTCTGTATGAAGGTCAGTGAGAGGTCTAGGTCTGTGGGTCTCACCTGTCCGGGGTAGGGGGCCATGGCCTGTAGGACCTGCTGCTGTCCGTACTGCTGGGGGTTGTACTGTAGGTATTGCTGGGGGTAGGGGGACGCCACCAGCGGGGCTCCGGCAGCCGAGGCTGCAGTCTGGAGCATGGGGGGTCCAGAGCCTCCGTGGTCTGACCTGGGACCAGGGACCACCGACCCTGGGGAGAGAGAGAGACAGCTGGGTCACTACATGTACCCACCACACACCAGGGGGTCCCGACCTTTGTTTGGCCCGTGACAACTCTTTTTACAACAAATTTATTTTAGTAAATGTACCTTTGGCTCTGGGGTATTTTCCCTGGTTTACTGTAGACATTGTGTATTGGAACATCTGGGGGGGCTGAACAAAACACATCACATTAAAATCACCTGATTTACTGTATGGTATAACATTACATTTAAATAACCTGACATATCACCCGACATAGTGTACGGTATAACATCACATTAAAACCACCTTACATATCACCTGACAGATCGTGCGGTTCAACACCACATTAAATCTCAGACATACAGTAATGTTAAACAAATTTCTAGTGTATGGTCATTTGCACATTAATACTACAACGTAGTATGGTGACTCAATGCAACTGCAAACAGAAACAAGAATTAAAGCAACAACAATTGTCTTCAAGGAGAATCTAATCTGCTGTATTATAGGGTGTGTGTACCTGTACAGAGTGTATCTGGGAGACGTAGGATAGGTAGGGGCCGTTGTAGAGGGGCCCCTGGGCTCCAGGATGCTGCTGCAGGACCACAGGGCTAGGGGGGGTGGGCCGGGGGGGGGTGGGCGCCGTGGCGGGCTTAGACTGGATGACAACACATACTATTACTTTGGTACTATGGAGAATACTACAGTACTAATGAACTACTGGTGTAGTTATCATGAATATGTGTTATGCTTTACATGTGTAGTATTAATATACTAGTAGTATAGATGTGTAGTGTTGCTTTAGTACTAAAATAATACTACATTAATTCTCATCATGGTCACGTAGTAATACAATGGTACTGGTATTATCATAGTAGTACTATAGATAATACTACAGTATTTCTGATTCTCACCATAGTCATGTGTAGTATTATTATACTAGTACTAAAGATGTGTTGTTTAATATAGTACTATTATGGTAGTACTATAGATAACCACTACAGTAGTTCTCACCATGGTCATGTGGGCTTTGACAGGGTTAAACTCCTTGGCATTGGGGTTCAGCGTTGACTTCTTCACTTGGCTGGAACAACAACAACAACAACAACAACAACATGAACGTGGTCGCCAAGAAACAGTTAGCGGCTACACCTAGCATGGTCACTACACTACCGCTAGATCTAGCGGCCACAGCTCACATGATCACTAAGCTACAGATAGCAGCTACAGTTAGTATGGTCGCTGCACTAGCAGCTGCTTAGCATAACGGAATAGTAAAAAACTGAATGGGATGATCCCTAGACGGACCAATAAGAGCATCAATGTTACTCACTCGGCCACGCCCTCCGTCCTCTCTCCGGAGTCCTCGCTGCCGGGGGTCCTGGCCGGCTGGGGGGTGGCTGGGGACTGCCTGTCTGCTAGGACTGCCGGGGACGATGGGTCCTTGGGCTCCTCAGAAGGGCCGGGGGTGGTGGCAGTGGCCTTAGGCTCTGGGGTGGGGTTTGTTGGGGATTGGGAGGACTTGCTGAGGGCAGACAGAGGAGGGGCTACGTCCCCAGGGGCCAGAGGGCCCGCCGAGACTGGGGAGCTTGACACACCACCACTAGGCTGGAGCTGGAGGAGAGGGAGACAAAGAGACATAGTGGGATAATATTTAGGTTGACTATTAGAAGGTTCAATTCACATTTGATTTATGATAATAGCCACATACACACCTGTGTAGGTGGATGACGTCTTACCCTGAACTCTTTGCCGAACTTGCGGAGATCCTCGATCTCAGAGCGCTGCTGCATGGAGGGAGCTGCAGGACAACAAAAGAAACGTTCTTTAACCCTCTGACCTCGGTAGATACAGCAGCTAGTTAACACCAGCTAGCCATCACATAGCCAACCAGGCTAACATCTAGCTAATAATCACCTAAAACCTGCTAGCCAACACCAAGTTAACACCTGCTAGCCAACACCTAGTAATACCAGCCTTGCACTAACATCAGGCTAGCTGTAATGTGTAAAGGTCCAGCTGGTGGCTACCTTTAGTCATCTTGTCATCGGTGCTGCCAGGACTCTCTGCGGAGCGTTCTTTACTCGCCGCACTCAGGATCTCATTAACTACAAACCGACAGGTAGAAAGAGCGGTAGAGAAAAGGATAGAGACAGAAAGGTAGAGATACCGGTAGAGAGACAAATATGATATAATGAAGACATACATAAACATGAGGCACGGCAATAGCATGAAAACAAGTTGGAACACATTTCTGACATGGTGTGTCAGAGTATCCCTGTTCTTGGTTTCCTCGAATTTAAATTATATACAAGGCTTTGTTGAATACTAATAAATTACAGCATTCTACAATCTGTAATTTCTAGAGACAGGTACAGAAGATTTAATTAGTGCTTATTTACAGTCAGTATGCCAAAGCTCATATCAGCCTCAAGTTTTTATAAATACCACGAAGTGGCTGTACTCTCATGATCATGGGATGGAGCCTTACCGTCTACTGGAAACAGAGGGGCAGGGCCTGTGGTTTTGTGGCCAGGCATTTGGACAGAGGATGTGTCCAAATAAGGTGTGTCATGGGAGGGGCCTGATTTAGGAGAGCGAGCAGCTGGAAGAGGAAGGAGAAGAACAAAAGTTTGTGTTTGTGCGTGTATGTGTGTGTGACCTGTTGTTAGCATCTGTGTGTGTCACCTTGTAGTTTGTTTGTGTTACCTGAAGTTTGAGAGTGTGTGTTCTGAGAGCGGACTGGTCTGTTGGACTGTGGAGGTCTCTGGGCCTTTGGAGAGGTTCTGGATGATACTGAGAAAGACAACACACATACATTAATATACTACACACATAAATATACACACCCGGTTATATAGTAGCCATCCCTAGGATGATGATATAAGAGATTTGCTCTGGGATTCCATGATTAAAATCATGATTTAAAAGGTGTTGTGTGTAATACTTAGTAGTATCTAGCTACTCTAGTGAGGTTGAAGATTGCAACCAGCTGATTAACCCCCTGATCCATCTCTTTCTAACAACGTAGGAGAAGCTACGGTGGCCTGTACTGGCCTGTATTCTGTAAGGGGCCAGTAGATATTTCCAAAATGATGTCATCGTCTTCGACAGCATCAAGTAGCCAAGTATCAAGTGATGAGGTTCCTTGATAGAATTATAATTTATAATAAGTTATTACGTTTGTAAAACTATAGAGCCGTTTGTCCGTTCAGCCTGCTGTTAAACCATGGTGGTAAACATGGCGGGCTCCGTGGAAGAGGACTCGCTTTTTATGTCGTAATAAACACAATTCTTGTTTGAATGGGATTATACACTAATTAAAACATACTTCTGAATATTATATTCAATTTCTGCTAAGTCTGTTCCGCTAGATGCCAATGATTCCACACACTGCACCGTTAAGTTTAATTAATCGGTGCTTTGATGTCCTAACCAGACCTGATCATATCATGTTATCTGGGTTCTGTTGCAAGGTCAGGACCAGGACTCACCTCCGTTGACGGACCTGGGTCCGTCAGCCAGCGAGTGGGGGAGGGATTGTGAGTGGGGGAGTGCGGGGGAGGTTGACGGCAAGGCGGGGGACACGGAGGTGGGACTCGGGACATGGTGACCCCCATAGCCCCTGGCCGGCAGGGGGCTGCTGCGGTCCGAGGAGGGAGGCTGGGGGGCGCTAGAAGAGGTGGGGGGTGGTCTGGGGGAGGAAGATGAGGGGGGAGGTCTGGGGGAGGAGGAGGAAGAGGAGGAGGAGGGGGGGTTGGAGCGGTATCCTCCCCCCAGACGGTTGTGGGATGGGGGTCCTCCGGGACCGCCCCCTGGACCCCTCTCTGCACGCTCGCGCTCCCTGTTGATCTCACGCTGCCGCTGGGGCAACGGGATGTACTTCCCCTCCCTGAGAGACAGACAACACGGGTTAGCCCGGTCAAGAGACAGACAGGTCAGGTTAGCCAAGGAGAGCAAGATATGTCAGGTTAACTGAGGTGAGCGACAGATAAGTCACGTCAGCCAAGGAGAGACAACATTTTAATTTAATTTGAAAAAGAATAGCATTTAAATAAACCTAACTCCACCCCTCAGATTAACCCCTCCCCCAGACTAACCTGGTGGCTCCAGGGCTGTCTCTGCCCCTTTCTCTCTCCCCGGTGTCTCGCAGCACGGCACTGTACTTGTCCTCCTCACTCTTCCCCTCGTCGTTCTCCATGTTGACCCGCTGGCGGTACTGCGGGCTGGCCTCGATCTCATTTGCCAGTCGGGCAGCCCGCGCCTCCCTCTGACGATAGCCCTCAGAGCTGCCCCGCTCCAGAGGGACCCTGGGGGAAACATCATCATCAGGATGCTTCATATTACCCACAATACACACCTGGGATCCAGGTAGAGGTAACCACCTCACAATGCACAGGACACTCAACAACTCGAGAACACTGAAAGGATCACAACACCAGTGTGCTCAGAGTTTTCTTATTGTCTTTTGGGTCCCGAGATGTAAAAAGTGAATGAATCCCTGACCACAAGGAGATATAGGTAGGTAGACATCATTTGTTACCAGATAATCCCCAAACATTTAAATATAACATCAAAATACATCCACAGAGGATCAAATAATTCTAGCTATATGAAAGGGTAGCATTGTGAGTTGACTGTCTCTATAACTGAGGAACATCCTGTATCAGAGAGATGTAAAACAGTCCCATCTTTGCATATTTCCCAGACAGGGGCCTTATTCACAGAGCAGTGATATTGGCGGGTTGGGTGACTTTTAGAATCTTTGGGCAAACCACGACAACTCCATGGAAAGACATTCTAAATGTGACATGTGTGGGGAATTGGAATACAGAACTAAAAATAAGACTACGAGTTGTCGTGGTTTCCAAAGATCTTGAAGGTTTCCCCAGCCACCTAAACAATATGGCCACTAGGTGAATAAGGTCTACGGAGACCACTGGTCATGGTCAAGGTTCAAAGGTCAAATTCAGTGTCCAGTAAAAAGCCTTCTGTCCTATCTGTCGATAACTAGAGGAAACGCCCTCCAACGTGGAGAAGATCAGACAACTTGGCCCTCCTGCCTCTGCGGTGCTATGGTAATGCGGGGAGGTGTTGTCATGGTAACAAAGCAGGGACAACCCTCCCGGTGTACCGTGGCAGTGCGTTGTCACGGGAACAGGTACTCACGTGTACATGGAGAGGCTTGAGTCGTAGGTGGATGTGATGCCGTACTTCGCCTCGTTGAAGCGGAACATCTCGTTGGCGTCCCAGCCGTTAGACTGATGGGAGAATACACTGGTTAGACCCTTCTATACTGGTTATAATCTATGTATGGTAGAGACACTGATACAGCCGTTAGACTGGTGGAGAACATACTGGTTAGACCCTCCAATACTGGTTATAATCAATGTATGGTTGAGAGACACTGACCCAGCAGTTAGACTGCTGGAGAACAAAGTGGTTTGACCCTTCTATAGTGGTTATACTCAGTCAGTCAGTGTCTCTCCACCATACATATATACATACGTGCGTATGGTAGAGAGACACTGAGTGCGCCTCTCTCTCTCTGATCTGATCCATCCATTCATCCATTGAGCAAGAGAGAGCGAGAGAGACTGACCGAGTCTTTGTCCAGGTCGTAGTTTTCTCTCTCTCCATTGCTGTCTCCTCCATCCCAGCGCTGCAGCACCTTCTCCTTGTGCTCTCCGTTCACACGCGCTGTGCTGATGCCCGTGTCTGTGAAGGTGTCTACACACACACACACAAACACACACACACACACACACAAACACCAAAGGTCAGGTCATTTGAGTCATCAGATGTGTCTGATATCTCTGACAAGTGGCTCCACGACACATTATTGTTATGATGACTACGTTGGTGAGCTTCAGAATGTCCCTTTAACCACTACTGTTATCCCATGTGCATTTGTCTGTGTTTGTGCGTGTGACTCTTTGCATTCGGTGCACGTGCTTGTGTGTGAGTGCATGAATGCACACGTACCTCTGGTGGCGTAATTGAGGTCCACGTCCCTGCAGGTCATGGTGACCAGGTCGCCGGGGGGAAAGATCATGGTGTCTGTGATCTCCTCGCGGCGAGGCAGGGCCACGGGAGGCCCCTCACCCTCAGGACGCTTGTGAACGGCGTCCACAGCCAGCTCACACTGGCATACACACATACACCGGCAGGGCGTAGCAAAGCATTGTGGGAAACACAGGAAGACACATATTAGAATTACGTTGTGACCTCAGGAGTGGCTGCATGTGTGTGTGAATAGGATAGTGTAGAACAGCAGTTCTTACCCGAGCGCTGAGTGTTTTGAAGATGCCTTCATACATGTTTCCATTCTTTACACGTATGTCACAGGTGGACCCCTAGGAGCCAGGAGAGAACCGGTGAGACCAGGAGTGAACAGGTGAGCCTGGTGTCTTTAAATGTTATTTTAACATTAACACCATGAAGGGAGAGAGAGGCACTCATGAACCATGAGCGCCTAGTTCTGTAGACCACACCAGAGAACATGAACTGTGGAGCTCTTCACTACAAACCAAACCACTGCCCCTCAAAGCTGTGTGTGTGAAGGAATCAGTTCAAATCCACCCTCATAATCTGCCCTCAGGTCTGAGTGCTAAGCCTCAACCGTAACTGAATTAAACCAGTGACCGTCTGATGCTAATAAGCCAGGAAGGCTGCTGCCTGTGTGCGGTACTGGTGTGGTAGGGGTCCATAACACTACAGGAAGTACAGGAAGTTGCATGACATACCACCACAGCTGTGAGGAAGTGCAGCATTCTGGCGTTGTTATAAACTCCCTCAAACACCTGGAACACAACACACATTGTCACTCAAACACCTGCATAAAATACACAGAACACAGTTTTACTCGAACACCTGTACAAAAACCACACAACACACATCCCCCAAACACATGTATAAAATACACACATTATAGCTCGAACACCTGCAGAAAATACACATAACACAAGTTATTACTCAAACACATGTACGATACACACAACACCCAAACACCTGTATAGAATAAACACTAAACACATTATAGGTCGAACACCTGCAGAAAATACACACATAACAGAAGAATGTGGTCGAATACCACTTGAAAGCAAATTGGAACACATTCTGACATGCCTCAATATGACCTCTTGGGTCACACCACAGGCTTAATATCCCTGTTCTTTGTTTCCTTATTACTCAATATTCTAGCATACAGATATCATTATCGGTATCAGTATTGCCATAGTATTTTGTGTTAAGCAGTGAAACAGAGTTTAAGTTTCCAGAGGGATGTTAGCAGGCATTCTGATTGGCTGTTCATCTTGGCCCGGGTAATACTCACCGCAGAGGACTGGAACGATGGCTTCACTGAAGTTCGACTCCTAAAGATAACAAAATGAACAATGGTTAAAAGCAAGCTGTATAACCTGGCTAACACTAATGATCTAACCTGGTTGACACAAAGCCAAGATGGTTAAATGAAAGAGTTAAACTGGTAAGCTCTTGGAGTGACAACTTGTTCTTAATCTAACCCCCCAGGACGCATTACAGTGAACCTGTACCACAGGATACCCCAAAACAGTGTAGGGCGTACGGCTCAATAATATAGTGTAGGTATTGTATTCAAGACTACTGCTGTTACAGTTCTGTTCCCCTGGCGGTATGACCACTGGAGTATGAATGAATGCAATAGATAACATTTCCTCCGGGATTAATAAAGCCACCTGAAAACGTTATTTCTGCATGGATCACACTCTGAATACAAGAGTTACATATATAAAATGTCCACACGGAAAAAACATTGGTCATCGACATTCTGAAAACCTTCAAAACATGATTTAAGTTAATCTAGCAACGGATGTGTTTCAATGTCACATAGATTAATTCATCCTATGGATGCTTTGGGTCTGACTATACACATGCAGTCAGTGTGTTGGCTGTAGTCTCATAAACACACAGTAACAAACAACAACCTAGCAGATGCAAATTTTTCTACTTATCATATTCGACCTCATCTGACTGACCTCAGTTGAGGCAACCAAAACAACCTTGCCGGTGAACTCATCACGTGATGTGTGAGTAATGAATGACTTCCAGTGAGCTGGAAATAGAGGCGTAGTGATTCTTCCCCAGTAAAAAGTATATTTCCTAGGAGCTTGGTCAATGTACTCAAGCCATTTCCCACCGATCATGGCCAATTGATTGGCTCATTAGCACATTTAGCAAATAGTTCAGCCCGCCTTTTTAAAGACCCCTATTTGTCAACATGTCGTCCATTTATATGTTCAGAGCTTTGATTAGCTTTCCTGCACCGCTCGTCAAGTATAAACCCGAATGTGATAGGTCTGTGTAAAGCGCTGCGTCGCTGACACGCCCACCTAGACACATCGCTTTAACCGGTAGGCCCCGGGAGTCATGTGAAAATCCCCGGACTGTCCAGAACAGCCCTCCCCGGCACCACTCACCTTCCAACGGGCGTTCTGTTGCTGTTGGGCCCGCTGGATGTGGAAGACATACTCGTGGGAGGCGACGTCCCGTTAGACGTCGTCTTCCGTCCACCGGGACCGGGCTGATGTTTCAACATAGTCAAGCACAAGGGCTTAAACTAAAGCTCTCCAATAAAAATACGAAAAAGTCACCGTTTGTACGGGTTGTTTAACTTAAATCCCCGTCTAACCTCAACAAACACCGGCTAATCAGGCTAAGGTAATAGGTTTCCTCTGGCCTTTCTTGCATAAACTACAGATAAGCAAACATGCGATAATAAACACACCACTTCTCACGTTAAAACCAAGCTTTTAACGGATTTTCCCACACTGTCTACGGGTGGATTCGCAGACGGTATGTCACAAACTCTCCGCTAAAACAACACGAGTAGTCTTCGGCGGAGGCTAAGCGCGTTAGCTTCGAGCTCTCTGGGCTGGATTCCTTTCCTTCTTCCCTTTCGTAGGGATCCTGTGCAGAGCGTAAGCCCCTTCGGATAAAACCTAGGCGCCAAGCAGAGTTGTCCTGTGCCGTTAAAACGGGTTTTTATTTTCTTTAGGTTTTACGTTGAAAACCTTTGGTCAGTCGGTAACCTCTCCACCTCTCGGAAGGTTCACTCTCTCCACGCGCGGCTAGTGGGGAACCGGCTGCACCGGGAAAGGGCGCGCGGGTACATGGTCATGCGCGTGCGCCATTGACCCACTGGTGTGCGCGTGCATGTGTGTGACATTCCTTTAATAAAGTAAATTCATAATCAATCATATTGATCAATATTTGGCATTTGTAGTGAAAAGGGGGGTGCCTTTGACTGTACACGTGGCACCACTCGTAATTTTAGCCGACAACCTATACTCATTCTATTAAACCAATAATCATTTTATTTGTCATGCTTCTGATTACTCTCGTTATAATAGTATTTACCATAAGAGCTGCTACTTAATTATTATAGTATAAATGGAGCCTAGGAGGGAACTCAGACTGCATGAATGACGCGTGCATGAATTGTCAGTGCGTATGTACTCCAGTTATTACGGCTTTACGCTACAGTAATGGCGACCTCCGTGCGGGACTTGTGGATACGGTTGATGTTTTGTAAATTCTGCAGGGGTCATGCTTTCACAATGTATTCAACTGGTTTTCTGAAGGGGTTGTAACTGAAATGAATACACAAATTAATTAATTCAAAGTACAAAAGTGACCCGGTAAGTATTTATTGCTTAGTGTGGTTTAATAGACAGTTCAGATAGACTTGCTAAGATTATGTGTTATATTTGTGGTCTGGGCATTGAACCGTTTACTGATATCGCTTATTCTCTAAATTATTATTAATCCCCGTGCCTCTGTATTGTAGACCCAGTCAGATTCTCAATCTAAATCTGTCCACTACTCTACTCTCCTCCCTCCCTGCCTGACAGCCGCGCGTCCCCCCCATGTTGTTGCGGAAATGGTGGAGCTCGCTCCGTCACGGGTTGTTCAGGGTGTCCTGGGCCCGTACCGGTTACCGAGCAGTACACCGGCGGTATGACGTCATCGTGGTCGGTGGAGGACATGCGGGGACCGAGGCAGCGGCGGCATCGGCCCGGGTGGGTGCAGAGACGCTGCTGGTCACCCAGAAGATAGACACCATTGGTAATAGAGAGGTTCCCTGTCCATATGTCGTTGCTTTGCCCACGTTCACTATGAGGAATGAACTGTACCTATATGACACGACCGGCAGGCATATTCCCTTTGAAATAAACCAGGGTTGTGTCCCCACCTGCAGGAGCCCTGTCCTGTAACCCGTCCCTGGGGGGAGTGGGGAAGGGCCAGCTTGTGCGGGAGGTGGACGCGCTGGATGGTCTGTGCGGCCGGGCCGGGGACCGTGCCGGGATCCACTTCTCGGTCCTGAATCGCAGCAAGGGTCCTGCAGTCTGGGGGCCCCGCGCCCAGCTGGACCGCCAGCGGTACCGACATTTCATCCAGGTGACGCCCATAGCAACCAGTCTACTTAGCACCACCCCCCTGGTGACGCCCCTAGCAACCACAACTGGTGATTCCCCTAACAACTAGACTACCTAGCAACCAGGCCCGTTGATGATGCTCATAGCAACCAGAATACTTGGTTACCACACCCCCTGGTTCAGAAAGAATCGGAACATGTCCATAGTGGATTGAACTCTAACCCTTATTGTGTATGTAATGGATATCTCTCTCTCTCCCTCTGTCCCCCTTTCAGGGTGAGCTCCAGGCGACACCCAGGCTGGAGGTCCTGGAGGGGTCTGTGGAGGAGCTGCTAGTGGAGGAGGAGGTGGACCCAGGGAGACCCGGCCGCCACCGAGTCACCGGGATACGCCTCGGTAGGAGGGGGAGCTTTAAAACATCTTGAATAGAGATGAGACTAAACGTACTCTCTATTAACTCGTTCTCTTTCTCTCTCAATCTCTCGCTTCTCTCCATCTCCTCTCCCCCCCCTTTCACTCCCTCATTCTCTTCATCTGTCCCCTCCCACAGCAGGCCATGGCCCCCCGCTAGAGGCCAGCTCGGTGGTTCTGACCACGGGAACCTTCCTGTCCGGCTCTCTGTTCCTGGGCCAGACCACCTCACCGGGGGGCCGGATTGGGGATCCACCGTCAAGTGCCGGTCTGTCCAGGACCCTCAAGGAGACCCTGGGCCTGGAGGTGGGCAGGCTGCGTACTGGGACTCCGCCCCGCATCCTGAAGGACTCTGTGGATCTGACCCTGGCTACGCTCCATCCCCCTGACCAGCATCCCACCCCCTTCAGCTTTCTCAACACACACACACACTGCAAGGTGAGGCCCCTTGTCACACCCCTCCTACTCCTACCCATCCATCAAGAGGAAATGAAGATGTTCGCACAGACAAAATGGCAGCCGAAACTAGTCAAACCTTTCCCACACGCCCCCGAATGCAGTGCTGCCTACAATTGTCTACATCAGTGTTTCCAAACTGTGGGCTATATATGTGTGCCAACAGGTAGGTTGGTACTGTCCACTTAGTAGTTTGGTAGGTTGATCCATTTACCATATCTCTGGGTTACCTTCAATATTAGGTGGTGGTAGTGATTCCCTTCCCTGTAGGTTGCTGGTTTGATTCCCTGCCTTCCTATTTGCAGCCAGATGAGCAGCTGCCTTGCTACCTGGTTCACACCACGCCCGGCGTCGACCGCGTTGTCATGGAGAGTCTCCATGACAACAGTCACATTCAGCAGGACACAAAAGGACCCAGGTACTGCAACTACTTAACCTCAGGTGTGTGTGGTCAGGTACTGTAGTGGTTAACATCAGGTGTTAACATCAGGTGTGTGTGGTCAGGTACTGCCCTTCCATCGAGTCGCGGGTCCTGCGGTTTCCAGGACGGAGACACCAGGTGTGGCTGGAGCCAGAGGGCATGACCTCTAACCTCCTGTACCCCCAGGGTCTGTCCATGACCATGCCCCCTGACATGCAGCTCCGCCTCCTCAGACAGATCCCCGCCCTGCACCGCGTGGAAATCAGCACACCCGGTAACTGTCCACTAAGACACTCACATTCATCATTACCATCGATCACTATCATCATCACAGCATACCGAGTACCTGTCCACTGCAATACACATTCATCAATATCATCCCTACCATTATCACCATACAGCACACCTGGTACCTGTCCACTATGACCCACACATTTCATCACTACCATCGCCATACAGAACACCTTGTACCTGTACACTACGACACACACATCCATCACTACCATCACCATACAGCACACTTGGTACCTCTCCACTACGACACAAATTCCTCCCTACCATCCATCTTCTTTCTTACTATGTGTCTGCCTTCCCTCTCTGGTCCTCCAGGGTACGGGGTGCAATACGACTACGTCTGCCCCACCCAGCTCTCCCCCTCCCTGCAGGTGAAGACCACCCAGGGCCTCTTCCTTGCTGGCCAGATCAACGGGACCACGGGTTACGAAGAGGCTGCCGCTCAGGTCTGTGGTCTAACTGCTGCTATCAGAGGTCTTCAAAAAAAGGCTCTCCCTTTTTCTAGGGAGGTCTGTTATTTACATAGTTTATTTTGTGTGTGTGTGTGTATATATATGAATTGTTTGTATATTTTATTGCCTTACTGTATGTGTTTATCTTTTTTACTTCTTTTATTTATATTGTCTATTATTTTACTATCTTGAGCAGACCAAATGTGACGGTAACAATTTCCCTTGGTGTAATGAAGTCTGATAATTTGAATAAGTACTTAATAATAATTATGAGACTGAATTATATTAGAGGTTTTTACGACTGACCACACTCTAGGGGCAGGTTGCACAGGTAAAGGTTTAGTAGTTAGCTTGAACATGGTCTTCAACCTCACTTCATGTCCTCCTTCTCAAGCTAGCAAGCTAGGCCGTGTGTTATAGTTCTCACCATCGGATCAAGGGGCGAGGGGCCATGTCAAAGAGACCGGCCAATCTCAGCGGGAGCCTTCTGTCATAGTTCTTCCTCAATCTGTTTAATTGGTTTCATGTTGCTTTGCAGTGGACTGCCCCTTTAAAGTCCAGTGTTATTTAAGTCATGTTGGTTGAGTTTCAGCCTATTAAAACATACCGCTTTCTATGGCTTCGCCAATCAGATGATCTGAATGAGTATTTGTTGTGTGTGTGCAGGGTCTGTGGGCAGGTGTGAACGCGGCCCGCTCTGCATTGGCGGCCCCTCTTCTGGCAATGTCTCGGACCGAGAGCTACATCGGTGTGCTGATCGATGACCTGGTAACCCGGGGAGTGACTGAACCCTACCGCATGTTCACCAGCCGGGCAGAGTTCAGAACCCTGCTGAGACCCGACAACGCAGACCTCCGGCTCACACTAAAGGGTGAACACACACGCACACTGACGGTTAATACTGTATTAATGCTATGTTTGTAACAATGCACTATTGTTGATCTCAATTTGAATTTTGTGGACACTAGGAATTGCCCAGTCTTCTACTGGTGGAGACTAGGAGCTCCCCAGTACAACCAAATTCTTCTACTGGGGGACACTAGGAACTGCCCAGTACAACTGCAGTCTTCTACTGGTGGATACTAAGAGCTGCTATATTACCTAGAGTGTGTTTCTAGCAGGTGTCTCTGCTGTATCCGACCCCCAGGGTTTGAGGAGGTGGGCTGTGTGTCGGCCCAGCGCTACAGCGAGGCGGTGCGGGTGAGGGAGGGTCTTCAGGAGGCCTTTGTCACACTGGGCTCCTTGTCCCAGTCCGCCAGTGACTGGCGGAAGACCCTGGAGACCAGCAGCATCAGCCAGAGCAAGGGGGGAACCCTCACGTAAGATCCTAGTACAGGGGTTCCGAAGTGGACCGTGGCGGCCTCAATAAACACTTAATATCTGAGATATTCTGCATGTCTTTTGCGTTTCATTTGATCATCAGTATATTGTGAATACTGAAAAAAGGGGAATACTGTATTGATGAACAATACACAAAGTGAAATGTTGAGGATCATGCTAATGATTAGCTTATGAGGATGTAAACATATTTGGTGTGCTGGGCCAAAAGTACATCCGTAGGTGGTTCACAGCATGAAGGTTGGGAACCCCTACTCTAGTAAACACTCTGGTGGCCGCATTGTGATTGGTTGGTTGAGAGGAGGGGGTGTTGAAGGGTTGTCTCTTTCTCCAGGGCCATGGAGTTGCTGCAGTACAACGACATCACCTACGACACCCTGGCTGCCGCCTTCCCACAATCCCTTGCGCCGTTCCTGGAGTTCTCCCAAAGACTCAAGATAGAAGGTAGGAGTAGAGTCTGACATCTTCGTGGAAAATGGAAGCTATGTCTAGACGCTTGCCGTGTGCAAGCGTCTCTAGCTTACATGTTTGCTAGCCATGTAGCTAACATGTTGTTTGTGTGCTAGTGGTGTAGCCAACGTATGTGCTAGCCCTGTAGTGACCATGATGTTCCTGTGTACTAGCCATGTAGCTAACATGTTTCTTAGCCATGTAGATAACATCTCCTAGCCATGTAGCTAACCTGTTGTTGCTGTCTCCTAGCTGTGTACCGCCCGCACTGTGAGCTCCAGAAGAAGGAGATCCAGAGGATCCAGAGGGAGGAGGGGATGTCTCTCTCTCCAGACCTGGACTACCTCTCCCTGCCCGTGTCCCTGTCCCACGAGGTCCGCGAGATACTGGACCGAGTCCGACCCACTACCGTGAGTTCTGACATACAGTAGTTGGATCAGCTCTGTTCCCTCATCTAATTTCACTTCACACAACACTAATCATTCAGCTTTTAGCTTGAAATAACATGCTGGTCAGTAACTTAACACTTCCACTGAAACCCCAGGTACAGTGACATCATCTGGCACCGGTTTGAGCCAATCTGAGACGGTTGTTGCAGTGACCAGTTTTGCCTAGAGGTGGTGCTATTCCTGTATAAGGAGTTTAGTGTTCAGTTGAAGCTCATTGGTTGCTTCCATTGTGGACCGAGAAGGGAATATTGGATGGATGCTGAAACAGTGTAATAATGTTGTTTTAATAACATGCCGCTTTAATACAAATCTTTGGTAGAAACTGAATGTGTTGTCAGCATTGTATTTTCAATAGTTTATTTTTCACTTCATGTTTAGCATTCAGTCATAACTGAGGCAAGAGACATTCATTCAAATCATGTTTTTTCCCAAGCCTGTACCTGAAATTACTTGCATCTTGCTCAGTCCCAGTTGGTTTGTCTCCTATTGATGACATCATGGTGGGTGGGTGGGTCTCGTATTGATTTGCATCAGTAACGCATCAGTTTTGTCCTTCAGCTCGGTGCCGCGACACGTCTTCCCGGGATGACGCCCGCTGCCATCGTCCATCTGCTCAACTTTGTCCACCAGATGAACCACAACCAGAACAAGATCAACCAGAACCAGAACTCCAGGACCCATAGGAAGCCCTCTGGACCGGGGCCTAGAGAGGGGGGAGAGAGAGCCGGAGCTGTGTCCTAACCTAACCTTGCTCTAGCACAAAAAAGACAATATAATACTCAAACATTTTTATCCTAGAAAATGTACAAAAATAAATGCCATTTTTTTTTAACTTATAAAAAGGTCCATTTATATTATCTAAGGTGACAAATTAATATGAGTCCTGGTCCACTCCAATCAAGTCCCAACATAAAGGGGTCAACTAGTCCACGGGGGTCCGGGGGCAGAGATCTCCAGCCCCACTAAGAGCATGGTGGTGATTAGGACCAGTGTCAGGGTGGAGCTGGGTCTGACCACGCCCCAAGCTCCTCCGTCAGACACAGTGTGGCCGTCCAGCTCCTCCACCCCTCGGCTGAAGAAGCCAAACGGGAGCCTCCAGTGGGGCTGGGGTCGGGCTCGGGGGGGTGCGGGGTACGCGGTGGTGTCGGCGAAGCGCACCTCAGAGCTCAGGGTCAGAGAGGAAGACGAGGAACACTACGGAAAACAGCAAGAACAGGACATGGTTGAGGCTGGTCTCCTCAAACTTACATCTAGACCTTAAGCATCCTTAAACTAACACCTACACCTTAGGCATCCTTAAACTAAAACCTTAACCTTAAGCATCCTTAAAATAACATCTAAACCTTACGCATCCTTAAACAAACATCTTAACCCTAAGAATCCTTAAACTAACATGTAAACCTTAAGGATAGTTTAAGTAACATCTCAACCTTCACTAACAATTCAAACATAACACTTTAACATGCATGAAGCTGGTCTTCTTCAACTGACATCTAACTAACAGCTAAACTTACCACCCTTAAACTATCCCTTTAACCATCTCCACCTTAGTTGTATATCGTAGTAATCGTGTATTGAAAGGTTTTCAATTAATTAAGTGTTCAGTCAAAACAGGCAAGACCATATTGGCTGAGGTTTCAAGAATAAAAGCATCGCAGCTTAGCGGTTCCTACCTTGACCTTTACACACTGGAAGGTGTACTTGGCTCCCAGGATGTGGTTTTGGGGTAGGTCTGTCCAGCCGAGCCGTGCCCACAAAACCTGGATTGAGAGAGAAAGAGGCAGAGTGCAGCCTGTCTCACAGCTCTCCTGAGCGAGAGGGAGAAAGGGGGAGAGAGCTTAATGCTTGTGGATAAGTTGGCAGTTTGTGACCATACAAGGATATAGTTCAAGAGGTTTTTTATTGTTATGGTATACAAAAGGGGCTCAAACAGAAATGCAATTCAATAAATCAGGTGACTTCTATTGGGAGTTGCAGAAGCCATTTCCCAGCCATGAAGTCTTATTTATCATCTATTGAAATATGATAATATGACAGCATGCTTTACAGTAGTTGGTTGTTGTTTCGATGGTGGGGGAGTGTACCTGGGGGTTTGCGGGGGGGCAGTCCTGGAGCAGGACTCTGGTCCAGTCTGGTTCCGGACCCCAACTCATGGCCAGCAGGTCTGGAGTGACCAGACCCTGAAGGACCTGGTAGAGCTGGGACCTGAGCTCAGAGCAGACCCCAGAACCAGAGCTGGAGAGAGGAGGGGAATAGACCAGACATATATAAATAAAGAGAGAGAGAGTAATCAGAATGTAAGAATAAGAAGCAAACGGCTAAATAAAATATCAGTATCAGATCTGAAGAAATCTGACTCAAGAAATCTTGAGTTCTACACATACAGTACTAGATTATACATACTGCTCCACCCATAGTCCTACACCCACAGTACTACACCCATAGTCCTCCTGAACCAACAATCGACAACCAGAGTTCCAGACCAACAGCACCTGAAGGAGCAGCCGGTGATGGTGTTGCGAGGGAAGAGGACGGGGGAGCGTCTCCTGGGGTCAGTGGAACACTCTCCTGCCTCGGAGACGCCCAGCACTGTGATCTGAACCCTTAGTTAAGGTAGACAGCCCTTGTTGTCTTATAAATGTGGTTTGTGAATCACTAAACCAAATATTAATTTCACAATCATGAATATGACGACAGGGAAAGAATACTGGCTCCACTGATTCTTTAAAACGACCAATCACAGGCGAGCCCAGTGGAAGGCCGACAGCAGGGATTGGTCCTGCCGGGGTGGGGCGAGGCGTGGCTAGCTGTTGGGAGAGGAAGTGAGACCATATAAGGTTGGTGCGTGACAGAGGTTAGGAGAAAGGTCATTTGAGGGTCTGGAAGCGTACCTTGAAGCTCAGGGAGTGGGTCTGGGACAGAGACTGGTCCACTCCCAGGTCAGCCAAGACCACCGACACCGTAGCGTAGGTCAGCTCCCCTCTCCCCGTGAAGCCCACCACCAGCTCCACCTGGCCGCCAGAAACACCACCGTACACCCCCATACATGCGTCACAACATATCAGTTACATCATATCACTGACATCATATCAAATAACTCCTGGTTTGCTGTAAAGATCTAGGGGTGCTGAATAAGCTCCTCCCACTGACCCGTGACACCACATTGAGACAGGATTGGTTGAGGCTGCTGGGCGCCGGCCAGGAGGACAGCGGAGTCACTGGGACCTAGAAGCACAAGCTCTAGATTGGACGGAACCATGACACTGAGCTGGGTAGGGCATGGCCAGGGCATCAACTTGGCTCTTTAGCTCCTGTATCTCTCGAAAATTATCTCTACTATACTACTATAATTTCTACCATAGTGACTCACTAGACTGTAATCTCTAACATAATGACTCATTTGAATATATTCTCTACCGTAGTGACTCACTAGACTAATGTAGAATATAATCTCTACACTATTAACTCACTAGAATATAATCTCTACCATAGTGACTCACTAGAATTTAATCTAGAATATAATCTCTACCATAGTGACTCACTAGAATTTAATCTAGAATATAATCTCTACCATAGTGACTCACTAGAAAATATTCTCTACCATAGTGACTCACTAGAATTTAACCTTGAATATATTATCTTCTTGTAGTATAATGTAGTCTTCAGACTCACCAACATGTCGACCAGCTGTTCAGACTCTGCGACTGGGAGCTAGAAGGAGAACAGCAGGTAAGTAATGGGGGGAGAGGGAGACAGAGAGACACACAGAGACACAGAGAGAGAGAGAGACACACAGAGAGAGAGAGAGAGACAGAGAGAGAGCGAGAGAGACAGAGAGACACAGACAGAGAGAGAGAGAGAGAGAGAGAGAGAGAGAGAGAGAGAGAGAGAGAGAGTACCCTGAGGAGCTTCAGATCAGAGTAGTAGGAGGAGGCTCGCAGGGCGGGGTCTGTAGTGCAGGAGCCTGCAGAGACCACACGCGTACAGGAGACCACCGAGGACCTCAGGAACTCTAAAGACACACAAACACAGATGATGCTGGAGTCACCAAGGAAACTGGTTGACCCACACTCTATCTGGCCATCTGACCCGTTACTAAAGCTGTTCCTTTACTTGCTGGATTCCTGTCCACACAGAAAGTGCTTCCTGCCCCTGGAGAGGGCTGGCGAAGGAGACCCCGTAGTGACAACGTGGAGTAATACGTCAGGATGACATCATCAACCTGCGACGAACATACAGATGGGGGTAATTTGGTGTCTGCAGGCCTATCCTCCAGAGTATGTGTTTGAGTGTGAATGTGGGTGTGTGCGTGTTACCATGTAGAAGGGCCTGCTGTGGGGCTGGGTGGCTGGAGGCTCAGGCCCCGAGAACCGGTAGGAGTCTCCCAGCACTGGGGCTGCAGCCAGAGATGGAGCAGAGCGGAACGTTCCATTGTCTACAGACATGGGGGGACGTAGAGTATCGGAATAAAGTTCACACATGATAATAAACACCTCTACATCGTGGTTCCATCCAAACAGCTTCCACATATTATAAGAGAGGGAGAGAGACCGAGAGATGGAGACTCACTGTACAGTATATACATTTTTTGAGTATTGTATTGTATTTGTGACTAGTTTATTTTCTTGCAATTGTTTTTCCTTATTTTACTTTTTTTGTTTTGGCAATATAAATATATGTTTTCAATGCCAATAAAGGCTTTTGAATTGAATTAAATAGTGAGGCAGAATGAGAGAGGCCAAGACTATGCAGAGTGATAGAGGCCTCAAACTCCCCATAAACAGACTAATCCCACTGGACTTTAAACACTAGCACACCTTTGTTAATATGAAACTGCACTATTTATGTCTGTTCACAATGATTACACTATTGCACATATCCTCCACATTGTAAACACAGTGTATCTGTTTATAGGAGATACTGGACCTTTTTTTTATACATTCTTAGTATTCCACATTTGGCCTCATACATTTAGTGTTTAATATTGTACTATTTGATATGTATATATATTTTGTATTTAACATTTTATATTTTGACCTCCTACTTTTTCACCTGCTTTGGCAATGTTAACATTTGTTTCTCATGCCAATAAAGCTTGAGAGAATTGCTTGAATTGCGAGAGAGAGAGAGAGAGAGAGAGAGAGAGAGAGAGAGAGAGAGAGAGAGAGAGAGAGAGAGAGAGAGAGAGAGAGAGACACACAGACAGAACTGAACACAGATTGTGACCCAGTATGGCTGCCTGGTGGTTCCCAGACTAGCTGGTCTCTCTGAGTCTGGAGACCTGAGACCAACCAGGTGCAGAGGGTTGACGACTCACCTGGAGGGCGAACACAGAACAGGCCGTCCAGCCGAGTGACCAGTGCCGGGTCCACGTTGGCTCGGAACATCAGCCAGTCCTCCACACACGCCCCGGACCTGCAGAACAACCACAACATCAGGGTGTTTATCTCTTTTAAACTCTACGGCACCAACTTAAAGACATGTCCTCTATCCATGTCACTACAGCAGTGGCACACCTACCTGATTTTCTTGGGGCATCCGCTGAACACGGAGCTTAGATCAGCGACACCACAGTCTAGCACGTCGCAGCAGCAGCCGATGTCACACAGGTCTGGGCTGAGATCACAGAGGCACACTGAAAGGAAAGGGCAGACTTTAGTTCCTGCCAGGGCAGAATAGTGATGGGGCTGGTGAAGTCAATACACAGCATGTCCCTTCTGTCCTACCGTCTGGTAGCACCACGGGCCCGCCGCTGGTTGGGGAGGGGGGCTCTGTGGTGGTCTGCCCCGTGACCGGAGCCTCAGACTCAGTCTGGTTGCTGGTCGCAGTAAAGTTGGAGTCGCTGTTAGTCCCTTCGGTGGAACTGCCGCTTGTAGCGTCAAATCCGCTCTGGTTCTCAGTCGTCAGACCCCGCGGAGCCAGGGTCGTACGACCCCACGGAGCAGGGGTAGTCTGATTAAACGCCCCACCATCTGTCCTCGGGGTGCCGCTAAGAGTCTGTTCTGTAGTCGGCCCAGACTCTGTTGCCACGTTTGTCAAACGAAGACATACGAGCATAAACATATAGAGTGTACGGCGCCAACAAGGGGACGTCATGTCGTCACATCATACGAAACCCACCAGTCGGAATATTATTACTAATACCACAAGTTACACTAGCTGGCTGCTAATGCAATAGTACACC
Organism: Lota lota; assembly: GCA_026745465.1. Classification (NCBI taxonomy): domain Eukaryota; kingdom Metazoa; phylum Chordata; class Actinopteri; order Gadiformes; family Lotidae; genus Lota; species Lota lota. Next base: position 865,385 of record JACYXH010000410.1, on the reverse strand, counting down.
CCACTAGTTAACGCTAACCCCAGATGGCTAATGCTACTTTAGCGCCTGTATTGTATGCGAATGTACGAGCCGTGCATAAACAAATTGAAAATATTACGGAATACTGCATGTGTACGTTAAAAAGCGGAGGAGGAGCTTCGGGTTACCAAGGAAGAAGCTTTAACCTTGACTTCCGTTTCTATGGAAAGCTGTGCAACGCTGTTCTGTGCTCTACCGCTATCTGCCGTACACACATAGTTCCACCTCCTGATAAATCCGAGAAAACGGAATTGATTGACTTAATAAATCATACAATTTTGTCCATTTATTTTATTTTATTTCACCTTCTTGGTCTACGTTGTCATCTTTCTCATTGCCGTCTATCGTCTTCTCTATCACGAATTACTTGAAGATAGTATCTTCTAATATTAAATATTAGAAAATAATATTCCCAAATAAAACAGTATACATAAATTGCGACGCCATATGAAAAGGTGGATTTTGTATAATGTTAAAAAAAGGTACAATTCAAACACGCCAATGTTTGAGCTATGGCATTGTGTTGTTAGGAAGAGGGGTTGCTAAGCAACGTTCGGTCGGTTTCTTTTTGACTGTTGGTGCTAAAAATATATTATTTTGGCGACAATAAAGAAAGAAGTAGATGTAAGTTACAACGTGGATTTTAAACGTAGTATTGATACAAATAATCTAACGTTAGTACTACTACGTGTGTAATTGCCCTTTCGAACGTGTCTGTCCAGTCGGGCTGTTTACTCATTCCCCAAACGTAATCGTAATCAGACGTTTTGGCCGTCGTGTTATGATTATTAAAGTACAGTAATGACAAAAAAATATATTTTGTTTATTTGATGTTCAATTTGTGTTTGTTCCCCGTATGACTTGTCTGGGAAAGCAGAAGTCAACCACCAACATCATGTCGGAGCAGAACCAGCCAACCGTGGACGGAGATCTGCATTTCCACTCTGAGCTGTGTGTTTATATTCTACTTTGTTTACTCAACAGCTTATTCAAAGTCAAAATAACGATTATTTATTGCATGTATTACTATATATACGATGAATAATTATTATATTATTGTATTTAGTAAACAATTTTTGATTTTATGAGTTTACAAATATAAGTGTTTGGTTTCCCTTTTCCCTTTCTCCAGGAAATGTGGGCAGGATGTAATGAGATGTCAGTTTAACAAAGATGGCTCCCTACTGGCTGTAGGGTTGAGTGATGGTGCCATCAAGGTCAGTGAATGACTCTTTGTGACAGGGTGTATGACTCGACTGTGGTGAAAGGGTGAATTACTTCTTGTGGTGACAAGGTGAATGGCTCTTGGTGACAGGGTGAATGACTAATGATGGTGACAGAGTGAATGACTCTACTAGCGGTGAGACGGTGAATGTGTGTCCAGGCGCTGACAGGGTGAATGTGTGTCCAGGTGTACAGTCCAGACAGCGGGGACCAGATCCTGACCCTGAGGGACTCCAGCAGGCCCAGGATGCCAGTTACCGGTCTGAAGTTCATCTCCAGCTCAGACTCCCACTGCCTCTTGCTGGCCGCCTGTGAGAACTACCCCCACTCTACACCGCCACACCCTCTGTGGTCGTTCTTGTGTTAAACCTGTCGTTAGTTCTGTCCTCAGGTTAGAACAGGAGGTGATGTAGCACAACACTATGGGGCAGGACAAAGCAAGGGAGAGATGGGATTAGGTCCTTGGGATGGATGGTGGGAGGACCAATCGTTGGCATGTTTTTGGTGGCACAACCACCTTAGATTCTGTTAAAGAGATATTATTTGGGAGTATAATAAGCAAAACATCTGAATGTTGTGATTTAGTTTGCTAGCACAGTATGGCCAAGCAATGTAATAAAACATTTATTGTGTTCAACATGTGCTGTGGTGGTGGCCCCGGACCCCCAGATGCGACAGGCAGTGTGAGGTGCTGGTACCCCTGGGGTGGGGACGGTCTCTGGACTCTCAGGGAGGCCAGTGGCCTGGGGGACCCCATGGATGTGGAGAAGGGCTCAAAGGCAGAGACCCTCTGTCTGGCGGTATCACCATCCGGAGAGAGAGCTGCTACGGGGGGCTCCAACTCTACCGTCCACCTATACGACCTGCATACGCATCAGAGCATCCTCACCTGCCAGGCCAGGTAAGAACACACCTGTACAGGTAACACTTCACCTGTATCTACAGTTAACACCTCACCTTTGACTACATCTAAAACCAAAGCTGTATCTACAGATAATGCCTAACCTGTATCTACAACTAAAACACCTATATATACAGGTAAAACCACACCTGTAGCTATAGGTAATGCCTCACCTGTATCTACAGCTGACACCACACATGCTCAGTTAACACCACACCTGTATCTTTAGGTAACACCATACTTTTATAGGTAACACCACACCTGTATCTACAGCTAACAGCACAGCTGTACAGGTAACACCATACCTTTATATCTTTAGGAAACCCCTCACTTGTCGGGTAATACGTCACCTTTTTTCTCAGCTCCTGCAGGACCGTCATGGATGGCCACCGCTCACGGGTGTTTGCTGTGACCTTTCACCCCGAGCGGGAGACAGAGTTCATCTCCGCTGGCTGGGACAACACCATACAGGTGAGGGGAATTCTTCAGGTCTCCACACTAGGTGTCAGGTGTATCACTGACCCTCTCCCTCTCTGTGTCTCCCGCAGTTCTGGGACAGCAGGCAAGAGCAGGCAGTCAGGTAAGACCTAACTCCTTTCCGTTTAGCAGTTTTGTGTTAGCAGCTTCCTGTTGCTATTTACTATTGCTATTTAGTTATTTCGATTTTATCCAAAACGACTGACAGTGAATTCAGAGACAGGTCATTAAGGAGCAGGTAGGGGCAGGGGGCATATGGCTCAAGAAGGCCTACAGGTAGACTGCAGGCATTGGAGTTCAAACACAGAACCTTTCGACTGGGAGTCAAACACTAACCACTAGACTACCCTGTACCCCAGCTGTTAGTGTGTGTGCGGAATCTGAGCAGTGTGTGTGCAGGATCTGAGGTGTGTGTGTGTGTTACAGGAGGATTTGGGGTCCTCATGTGTGTGGTGAGGCGCTTCATGTTGACGCCACAAAAAACCAAATTCTGTCAGGCTCCTGGAGGACCAACAACTCCCTAGAGGTCAGAGTTCCCCAGCTCAAATCGGGAAATATTGAGTGACTTATATTTCTATGTATATATATATATATATATATATATGTGTGTGTCTGTGTGTTAGGTGTGGGACTACAGCTCAGGTAGGAAGGTGTGCGACGTCTCTGACCCCAAGCATGACAGTAAGGTAAGACCCCACACCACCCCTTCCCTCCCTCTCCTCTACCGTTCCACCATGCTGCAACGGTTGACGTGATTGGCTGTTTCTCCAGATCTACACATGCCATTGGCTGGGGGAGGGTCACATGGTGGCCGGAGGGAGTCAGGCCAACACGCTTTCCGTCATCAGTCGCCACAGCCTCCAGGTAAACATTTTAAATACTATATATATATATATATATATGATCTCCTATTTTTACTGTTCTCTTCACTGCTTTAATACACACATATCTAATTTCTCCCTCTCCCTTCCCCTCCTCCTCTTTCCTCTCTTCTCCTCTCCTCCCTCTCTCCCCTCTCCTCCTCTCCTCCTCCTCCTGTCCTCTTCTCTTTCCTCTCTTCTCCTCTCCTTCTCTAGACGGAGGGCAGGCTAAGGGGTCTGGGGTCTCCTGTCTACTCCACCTCTGTGTGTGTGAGTGGGAAGCGGTCTGGTCTAATCGCTGGATCATCAGGATCGTCAGTTTACATTCTCGACCACCGCAAGTAGAAGGGTTTCTATGACAACATGCAGGTGTTTTCTAAGAAAAATAAAATACGCTGATCTCTGAAGTGTACTCAAAGTGTTAATTTGGGCTTTGATGCATGTACTATACATTGAGACTAACACTGACACATGCTCTCACTTAAGCATACAAAAAAACACAAACACACGTGCGCGCACACACACACACACAGAGTAAATATAGTGAATATGTGTTCTTCAATTTTATTGGCGCCCAGTTGGCACCAAGCTGAACACAAAGTCCAGACTCAGCCAACAGCTACTCTGCACGTAGCGACTTTCATGAGACTATGATTTTATACAATGTTATATAATGATAGAATGTATAACATTATACAATACTCATTGCCCTGTGTTTCTTCTAAAGTTGTAATATTTAACAAAGTCATTATGTTCAATAAAGTTAAAGTTGTAAAGTTGAATAAAGTTAAAGATGTAATGTTCAACAAAGTCATAATGTTTTATAAAGTTAAAAATGTCATTTCTATAAAGTTAAAGTTTGACAAACGTTTAATAAAGTTATATGAATGTGTTCCATGTAATGTATCCCAGATGTGACCGTTTTGTTGGCTTTTCTTTGTGGAATGTGTTCGTGGTCCCACCCCCATGGGATCTCTGCTATAACTGATTCTGCGTACGATACTATTGTTGAGTGTTGCGCTGGTTTTGGGTTACATAAGGTCCTCCCACCGCTCCCGCACTTCCTGTCTGGGCTCTGCCTGCAACCTAGAGGAACAACTCTCCCCCTCTTTGGTCACGTTAGAGCCTGAGAAACACCAAGAGCTGTAGGGATAGGACAGACTAGAAGGAGACACTGTGGAGGAAGACTGAGATCTACAGCAGAAGGAGAGAGCCGGGTGGTCTGTACAGAGCTCTAGACTCTGAGCCACCGCGCTTCACCTTTCAGAGCAGCCATGTCAGAGAAGAGGGGTCTCTCCTACTCTGACGCCATCCAGGAGGCAGGGGGGTCCATGAGCCGGTTCCCCCTGATCCCAGTCCGGGGGGTCCCCCTCATGAACCACATCGCCAACAACTGGGACAGCATCTGGGCCTTCGAGCCCCACCCCTCTGACCTGCTCATCGCCACCTACCCCAAAGCAGGTATTGCATCACAGACCATACTCAAGTCTTGTCAGGACACAGGATTAAACGGAGCGCTGAAATGCTTAAGACAAGGCACCGGCTACTACCAAACATGCAGAAATGTAAAGCCTATACATCTGTAAGCCATAAGCAACATGGCATCGAATCGAGTTGAAGTAAAACTATACACAATGGAAAACCTATACCCAGCAAAATAACCAAATAGCAATATCAATACAATGTAATAGTTAGTAAGTATATACGATTTCAAATGTATCTCCAAAATAAACAAGGAAGACACACTGTACTCACCGCTGGTTTGGGGTTCAATAAAAACAACTTGTATACATAAGCATTCGACTGAATGAAGGCTTGGCAGAAGGCAGGTGTGAGAGGGGGCAAAGGACAAAGCCAGGGACTTATGAGCTCTTCAATCTTTCCACAGCCATGCTAATATGCAACAACAAGGTAACCACAGCTGCAGCTACATGCATGCAGTGGTATCTCAAGTAATTACGTGACCTGACTCTTTCTCCACACGTTCTGCTCATTCCCAGCCCTAGAAATACAACATCGACGTCTGTTTACTGAGTAAACAATAAATCGGACCACAGCGTGAATAGTTGTGCCAAATCATTACAGGATCCTGGGCTGCTATCTCAGCAGAGTGAGAGAAAACGAAAATACTGAAGTTAGTTTCAGTAATCAGATGAACTCAAGTTACTATCTGCCAGATAAACTCTGTGTGCAGTTGGAGGCTATCAGAGGGGATCACATGACCAGCCTCCACTCACATGACAGACACAGTGGAGACTACATTATTAAATAACCTGTGAATCATTTACACAATATATGTTGTTTATGAATATACACTAACTAGGCAGTTGGATGATGATCCATATCGGAATATGCGCTATAGTGTATAGTGTTTTGCATAACTGTAGTGGTTTACTAACCAAATGTAAACATAAATATACTTAAACAAAGAGGACACAATATATATACAAAATTTAATATATATACATATATTTTTGTATTTATGTATAATTAAACACAATTTGGGTATTTAGTAAAATGGGTCTGTGCAGTGTAGTGTATCCTGAGCTAGAAGTCTCAACCGTGTCTGTGTGTGTGTTGGGGTGTATAATGTGTGAGTGTGTGTGTGTATATTGTAGTGTAATATGTGTGTGTTGGGGTGTGTTGTATAATGTGTGTGTGTGTGTGTGTATTGTAGTGTAATATGTGTGTGTTGGGGTGTGTTGTATAATGTGGGGGTGGGTGTTTGTAGTATAATATGTGTGTGTGTTGGGGTGTGTAGTTTAATGTGTGTGTGTTTGTAGAGTTTGTTGGGGAGTGTAGTATAATGTGTGTGTGTGTGTGTGTGTGTGGTATAATATGTGTGTTGGGGTGTTTAGTATAAATGTGTGTGTGTGTGTGTGTGTGTGTAGGCACCACGTGGACCCAGGAGATCGTGGACCTGCTGCTCAACAATGGAGACCAGGAGATATGCAGTCGCGCGCCCATCGCTGTCAGGATGCCCTTCCTGGAGATCTTCTCTCCTCCTCCTGTCCCCTCGGGTCTGTACCTGTCTGTCTCTGCAGCTACTTGTCTGTCTACCTGTCAGTCTGACAGCTACCTATCTGCCTACCTGTCTGTCTGACTGTCTGTATACCAAACTACCTGTCTGTCTTTTCTGTACCCATCTGTGTCTGTCTGTCTGCCCTCTGGTCTGAACCTGTCTGTCTGCCTGTCTGTGAATTGAGAGACAAGTAGAGTGTACTGACATAATGAAGAGAGATGATGATGATGATGATGATGATGATGATGATGATGATGATGATGTGGTCTAGGTCTGGACCTCCTGAAGGGGATGCCCCCCCCAAGGGTCATTAAGACCCACCTTCCCTTCCAGCTGGTCCCTCAGGGTTTCTGGAAGAACAAATGCAAGGTAAGGTTAACCCTATACTCACATGGCAGCTACACTCAGCTAGTGTAGTTCCAATAGCGTTTAACATTTTGCCTGTAACCTCACGAGGGATCCCCAGGATCTGTGAAATCTGCCTCAATGTGTTGTGATTTCATCATAAAGGTGGGCGTAGCTAGAGAAAAATTCTAAATCACCAGAAAACCATCCACCGCTATAAGTTGTTTCTCCGTTTCCTCTAACTGGGATAGCGGAGAAGTGTGGAGTAGAGTAGGAGTACAATATTGAGTTGTTGTCGCTCATGACTCCGCCCCTTGATATGGTGTGTTTCTGGGATACCGTTGGATTATGAATGGTCGCGAGGTGTTTTGTCGTCATGTGTTGTTGGGCGGTTGTGAATTAACCCTTTGGAGATCTTAACTGTGGAGGGGAGATGTTCCTCACCTGCTCCTCTCCTCTGGCTGCTCTGGCCCCAGGCCATCTATGTGGCTCGCAATGCCAAGGACAACCTGGTCAGCTACTTCCACTTCGACCGTATGAACCAGACCCAACCGGAGCCTGGTCCCTGGGACTCCTATGTCCCCAAGTTCATGGAGGGAAAATGTGAGAATCCACTGTCTGACCCCTACCTGCTCCTTCATAACCAGTCTCTGTTTCCACTGTCTAACCCCTACCTGCTCCTTTATGACCTGTCTCTGTATCCACTGTCTAACCCCTACCTCTTCCTTAATGACCTGTCTCAGTATTCACTGTCTTACCCCTACCTGCTCCTTAATGACCTGTCTCTGTCTTACCCCTACCTGCCCCTTAATGACCTGTGGCTGTATCAACTGTCTAACCCCTACCTACACCTTATTGACCTCTCTGTATTCACTGTCTCACCCCTACCTGCTCCTTAATAACCTGTGGCTGTATTCACGGTCTAACCCACAGTGGCGTGGGGGTCCTGGTACGACCATGTCAAAGGTTACTGGAAGGAACGAGAGAATAACAACATCCTCTACCTCTTCTATGAAGACATGAAGGAGGTAGGACCTTCTTCACCTTCACATCCTCTTCTCTTGCTCCTCCCCCTTTCCCTAATTTTCCTCCTCTTCTCTCTTCTCTCTCTCCTCCTCCTCTTCTTCCCCGCTCATCCTCCTGTTCAACGCGACAGTAACTCCTCCATCTTGTCTTGGTGTGTTTTTTGTCAGAACCCGCGGCGTGAGGTGGAGCGCATCATGCACTACCTAGACATGTCCCTCCCTGATGATGTCATTAGCCGCATCGTGGAGCTGACGTCCTTCAAGGCGATGAAGGAGAACCCCATGGTTAACTACACCTTTATCCCCCAGCCCGTGTTCGACCAGACCATCTCCCCCTTCATGAGGAAAGGTCTGTCAGAGGACATATGTTACGACATGTGGCTAGGATAGTCAAGTCTAGTGGTGAGGCTGATTCCCAGCCGAAAGGTTTTGGGTTTGAACGCCATAGTCCAGTCTGCCTGTGGGCATCCTCATGTAAGACCCCTCAACCCTTGCTGCTCTTTAATGACCTGTATCTAAAATAAGTCACTGTAAATTGTCATAAATGACTAACCAGTAACCAGTAACAGATGAGATGTGATACGATGATGAGGGTTGGTTACCTGCTGTGTTGTCCTAAACTGGTGATCTCTCCATCTCTGCTAGGCGAGGTTGGAGACTGGAAAAACCACTTTACCTTGGAGCAGTCCAGGGTGTTCGACGAAGACTATGAAAGACAGATGAAGGGCAGCAACATCCCCTTCAGGACCAACATCTGATTGGACCCCCTGCTACTGTCACCATGATGACCCTCAGTACATCATCCGTTTTTATATTGATCAATAAAGATTTGCTATGCAACCAATCACTTTGATTTGAGGTCCTTTGGCCGAGTGATACAGTGAGTGATAGAGTGAGTGGGTGAAATAGTGATAGTAAGTGAGTGACTGAAAAAGTGAATGAATGAGTGAAATAGTGAGTGACAGTGATAGTGAGTGAGTGATAAACTGAGTGAGAGTGAAAGAGGGAGTGAGTGATAGAGTGAGTAAGTGATACAGTGAGAGAGAGTGAGTGAGAGTGACAATGGCAGATATACACAAAAACACAGGAGTCAAGGATATCCAAGTTTAACAAAAAATCACTTTTAATACATACTTTTTTTCTGAGAATAAAATCTTAAATATTTGAGTATTTAATGGGCAGGGAACACTCCCTCCATGTCAACCAAATCTCCCTTATACACCGTTTGTTTTTCTGTCGATTTCATTGATAAAATTTATTTTTATTGTTTTTAGTTTTTCTTCTGATGGTCTTTCTCCCCCCTCTCTCCATCAGCTTTTCTCCATCCTATTCTCCTCTTTCTCTTGACGTCTTCATTCCTCCTTAGTGGCATGGAGCCACTAGGTAGACAGATATACAGACACAAAAAGTTAGAACCAGGAGACTGATTGAAGCTCAACTCTGAGTCACATGACCACAGAGCCAAGCACTCCTAAACACAGAGATCTCCATTAGCAGCTAGCTCAGCAAAGCTAGTAGCCTAGCTTCAGGTTTAGCCCCTAGCATAGTTTAGCTAGTTGCCCAGCTTCAGGTTTAGCTTCACATATTAAATATAATACTAATAATGTTAATAAATATAAAATAATGAGGAATTAAGCCAACACATCACCTGGCGAAATGACCAGATGCAGGAAACTGTGTGTGTGTGTGTGTGTGTGTGTGTGTGTGTGTGTGTGTGTGTGTGTGTGTGTAAGTGTATGTCTGTGTGTGTGGGACCACTCACCCTCAATGTAATTGCGGGCCACAAACTTGAGCACCTCATCAATGAGGATGACAGGGAATGAGAGCTTGAGCACCATCATCCACTGTTCCACACTCAGATGGGTCAGCTTGAAGATCATCTGGAGGAGAAGGGACACATCATCAGACAACAACTACACTCTATCTGCCTCTCTCTCTCGTCCTATCCATCTTCCTATCTATCACTATCTATCAATCTTATTATCCATACATCCGTCTATCTATCTATCTACCTATCCATCTATCTATCCATCACTATCTATCTATCTATCTATTTATCTATGTATCTATCCACCTATCCATTTATCTATCCATCACTATCTATCTATCTATCTATCTATCTATCTATCTATCTATCTATCTATCTATCTATCTATCTATCTATCTATCTATCTATCTATCTATCTATCTATCTATCTATCTATCTATCTATCTATCTATCTATATATATATATATATATATATATATATATATATATATATATCTAACTATCTCTACTCACTCACTGTCACTATCTATCTATATATCTCTACTCACTCACTGTCACTATCTATCCATCTCTATGGATAGATAGATGGGGAGGTAAGGACAGAAAAGGAAGAGGAGAGGAGAGGAGAGGAGAGGAGAGGAGAGGAGAGGAGAGGAGAGGAGAGGAGAGGAGAGGAGAGGAGAGGAGGTCGTGTGACTCACGGGAAAGGGGTCGACGTAGATGATGAGGAAGTGGAGGGACATGGACAGGGTCATGGCAGCCAGCAGCCAGAAGTTGCTCCAGGGGGGCATACGCAGCAGAGACTGGTTCTCAGACAAGCTGGTAGACAGACAGACAGATAGACAGACAGAGACAGACAGAAAGAGAGAGCACGAGAGACAGGTTAGAATTAATGTAAGAACAGTGTGTTTGTGTGTGTGTGTTTGTGTAATCCGGGTGTTTGGTTGTGTGGGTGTGTGTGTTTACATGTGTGTGTGTGCGTGTGTGTGTGTGTGTGTTTGTGTGTGTGTGTGTGTGTGTGTACCTGTTGAGGGCGTTGCACATCTCGATGGTGACCAGGACGGACAGGGCCATGGTCATGGGGCAAGCAGCCTCAAAGATATGACAGTTCACACCCTCGAAGTCGGGGTTGTCATCGTGGCACTGCATGAAGTGAGACTGCACACACACAGACACACAAACACATAGGGTAAGCACTTGTTGGACAGAGAAACAGACGGTCAGACACACTAAAAGAGACAGACACACAGACACACAGACACACAGATGGACGGAAGGTGGAGTATTGAGGGAAAGACAAGCAAACAGACAGGAAATGGTGCCAGACAGACAGGAAGTACTGACCAGCTGGTAGTAGGTGAGTCCGGGGCCGGTGACGTCGTAGAGGAACCACCAACCAGCAGCACCAACGGTAGCGGCGCCGACATATGCTACGGGAGGAAGCATGCAAATCCCAATTACCAAGGTGATGTCGCATCACTGACTTTGGCTGCACTGACTTGCAACAGCCACCGGAGAGAGTGATGTCAGAAAGGTTTTTTACCATGGTTCAGAGGAAAGTAGGCTGAGAGAAGGTCATGAGTTTCATCACATGTCTGGTCTACCCAAACACAATTTCCATTCTCTTACTTACATTCTCTTATTTCCTATGAGCTGTGTATGTTAGTTAAATTTCCCCGGAGCATTAAGATCAAGAACACGACAAGAAGAACAACAAATACAGTGTTTGGACCATTGAACCTAGTGCACCTACTGGCTGGACTGAGGACCACGTGACCCTACTCACCGCCAATGGCCATATATCTGAAGAACAGCCATCCGGAGATGAGGGGCTCTTTGGGGGAACGGGGGGCTCTGCCCATGATGTCCAGGTCGGGGGGGTTGAAGCCCAGAGCGGTGGCGGGCAGACCGTCAGTAACCAGGTTGACCCACAGCAGCTGGACGGGGATCAGGGCCTCGGGGAGACCCAGGGCAGCTGTCAGGAAGATGCTGAGAGACAGAGACCAGTGTTAGCCTATGGCTAATATACTGGAGAGACGGAGACCTGGGTTAGCCTGAAGCTAATATACTTGAGAGACAGGGACCAGGGTTAGCCTGTAGTGAATATACTGGAGAGACAGAGACCAGGGTTAGCCTGTAGCTAATATACTTGAGAGACAGAGACCAGGGTTAGCCTAAAGCTAATCTACTGGATAGACAGAGACCAGGGTTAGCCTATAGCTAATACTGGAGAGACAGAGACCAGGGCTAGCTTGTAGATAATATACTGGAGAGACAGAGAGACCAGTGTTAGCACCAGGGTTGGCATGCAATACAGCTAGTGGGCTACCGTGTAGAGCAGCTAGTGTCTATAATAGCCACTCACCAGACGACCTCACCAACGTTGGAGGAGATGAGGTAGCGGATGAACTGCTTCATGTTGTTGTAGATGGCGCGGCCCTCCTCAACGGCCGCCACAATGGAGGAGAAGTTGTCGTCAGCGAGGACCATCTCAGAGGCAGACTTGGCAACGGCGGTGCCAGAGCCCATGGCGATACCGATCTCCGCCTTCTTCAGGGCGGGGGCATCATTCACACCATCACCGGTCTGGAGGAGGAGGAGGAGGAGGAGGAGGAGGAGGAGGAGGAGGAGGTGGTGTAGAAGGAAGAAGAGGACGACAGGGTTTTCAACTCTGGATCACCTCTCACCCGGTCATGTGTTTCAATAGTTGTTCCTCAGGTTTTAACACCTTGGCCGAAGTTGCCCCAACGTCACACCTCATCCCCTAGCAGCTAGCAAGGAAGCAACCGAAGGAGGAAGACGTAATTTTCCACATCAACTGATGGTAGGTGCTCACCATGGCGGTGATGTCATCGTGAGCCTGGAGGAACTCAACGATCTTGGACTTGTGGGAGGGCTCCACGCGGGCGAAGCAGCTGGCTCTAACCACGGCTTCAGCTTGCTCAGAGTTGGGCAGGTCGTCAAACTCGCGGCCGGTGTAGGCCTTGCCGGTCACATCCTCATCCTCGGTGAAGATGCCAATACGACGGCAGATGGCGATGGCGGTTCCCTTGTTGTCGCCTGACGGGGAGGAGAGGGAGAGTCAGGACATGACGAAGAGCAGGTTGGCGCCTAGCAGTCCCTAGATCTAACTGAATCCAACTGAATTTCAATACATTTAATTCGATTTAACTGGATTCAACTGGATTCAACCCCATTTCACTCAATTCAACCAAATTTAACTACATAACTACATTTAACTGTATCTAATCTTTTGATCCAACCAGATCTAAGTGGATCTTATTGGATCTAACTAGATCTAAGTAGATGAGATTGGAGGTAACAGTGACTGACCGGTGATCATGATGACACGGATTCCAGCATCTCTGCACAGTTGAATGGAGCCACTGACCTCCTTGCGGGGGGGATCCAGCATGCCTACACATCCGACGAAGGTCAGGTCGACCTGGGCAGGAGGGAAGCGGACGGAGAGCACGAGTTAGAAGCTGGCTCACACGCATCCTCTTCTCATGGGTGTGTGTGTGTGCGTGCGTGTGTGCATGGACGCCTCTCACCTCGTAGTCAGCGAACTTGGTGGAGTCCTCCAGCTTCATCTCCTCGGGCTTAATGGGGTTGTCACAGGTGGCCAGGGCCAGGCAACGCAGGGTGTCGCGACCGGTTCCCCAGTCCTTGATCACGGCCAGGATCTTGTCCTTGATGGCATCGGTCAGGGGCACGCGGGTAGTGCCGACTCTCACGTAGGTGCATCTGTCAATCACACCCTCTGGGGCACCCTATTGGAGTGATTAAGACATGGACACCCATATAACCACCATAGTTTGACCAAATAATCATGTGTCCTTTTTCATGCTGTTGTTTGGTGCTTTTTACTGTTATAAAACCAATGTCAAACGTCTTTTAACAAGTTGAATTAGTGTTTTAACTTTTCTGTATTGTACACCGAACAATGATGTCCTCTTGGAATGTAATGTAATGTCTCTGTGTGGTTGTGTGTACGGGATATAGAAAAATGTATGGTATGGTACTAAGAGGGGCCTAGTGAGCAGGTATCTGGAGCGAGAAGCTCACCTTCACAAACATCTTGGCTCCACCGTCTCCCTTGCAGGGGGTGCAGTACACGGACATGGACTTCCTGTCACGGGAGAACTCCAGGGTGAATTTCTTCTTCATCAGCTGCTTGATAACCTGATCAAACCCAACGACACCAAATGCTGATTAGCCAACTTGTGATTCAACTAATCAGAAGGCAAATTTGTCAACGTAGCATCACCAGAAAAACACTTCTCCTCTCCTTTTAGTTACATTTGAATGTCATGAAATTTGTCTAACCAGTTTTTTTTCAGACCGAAATTTCCCATCTGGGAACAATCGCGTTAAATCCTTTGTCCTTTAGCCATAATTAATAGACTACATTTTTTTTAGACCAGAGGATTATGGCGCCACCCAGTAATAGGGGCCCTGGGTTTTTGTCCCTCCTCAATCCCCCTTAGCTCTGCTACTGCCAGTACGGGTTCTGATATGTGTTACTTAGAGATGACTAGAAGAATGATTTTGACCCAGTTCAGGTACAGCATATTCCAAAACTAATATTTAACAGATTACAATCTGGAGATGCTCATGTTATGTTAAAAACTTCTCCCTGTCGCAGATGAGGAATAATGATGGTGATGATAATGATGAAGGAGATGATGTAACGTACGGTGCAGCAGGCATTGGCTCTCTCGATCTTGGACAGGTTCTTCACGTTTGAGTTGAACACGTTCATCTTCTCCACCAGGCAGCACAGGGCAGTCTCAGTGGCCTCACCCACCTTCTCAAAGATCTTCTTAGACTGGAGAAGAGAGAGGAGAGCACAACAACAACACATTACAGTACCTCCTCCTTCTATTAGGTCCTTACTTCAAATGCTGTAACAAATTGAATATATTTTTATATTGTATATAGTAGTCTGAGATGTTGGTGGTGTAGTCTGAGATGTAGTCTGAGATGTTGGTGGTGGTGTTGGTGCTGGTGTAGTCTGAGGTGTAGTCTGAGATGTCGGTGATGGTGTTGGTGGTGGAGTAGTCTGAGATGTAGTCTGGGATGTTGGTGATGGTGTTGGTTGTGGTGTAGTCTGAGATGTTGGTGGTGGTGTATTCTGAGATGCAGTCTGAGATGTGGTGGTGGTGTTGGTGATGGTGTAGTCTGAGATTAAGTCTGAGATATTTCGGAGGCAACAGTTTACCTCGTTGTAATCCAGAGAGGAGTCGTTGCAGAGGGCGCAGATGGTGGACAGCTCCACCAGGCCATCGTAGGAACTGCAGTTGGTCCTGGCGCCTGCCTGGGAGCTGGGGGGGGGGGGGGGGGGGGAAGAAAAAACAGATTAATGACAGTATGGCGTATCAACCATCACCGTGACAATGTTAAAAACGTCAATGTGACAACAAGTCAAACATCACAACAACATATCCAACATTACCATGACAACATGTCAACGTATTCAACATCAATAAGTACACTGGGGGCTAGGAACTTACACTTCGCCTTCAGGGGTGTACTTGGATCCAGAGATATCGAAGGCATCAAGGTTGACATGCTCGCCTTCAACGTTCTTGATGACGAACATCTGTGAGTTGAAGAGCAGAGAACGTTTTTTTAGTTCTCCAGAATCCAACAGATTTGAGCTTGTCTACCATCAGACTTTAGATTTGTGGTAATCCAAAATCTGATTTGTTGGACTAGTTCTCCAAAACCCAACAGAGAACGCTGTTATTTCTCCAGAACCCAAAAGAGAATGTTCTAAGTTCTCAAAAAATCCAAAGCTGCATGACCGAGACTAAGTAGCCTTTATGACGCCCACGTGGGTTTCCAGCACCCACCTGTATCGGGTGGTCTGAACAACTTAACTCACCTTGGTCACACACATCTGGTTGGTGGTGAGGGTACCGGTCTTGTCAGAGCAGATGACGGAAGTGCAGCCCAGGGTCTCCACGGAGGGAAGGGATCTGACGATGGCGTTCTTCTTGGCCATGCGGCGGGTTCCCAGAGCAAGGCAGGTGGTGATGACGGCGGGCAGACCTGGGGAGGAGAGCAACGGAGAGATCAGACAGCACGCCCTCCACACGGTGGGCGTTCTGGACACAGCGGAGGGCGGGGGGGCTCACCCTCAGGGATGGCGGCCACGGCCAGAGCCACAGCGATCTTGAAGTAGTAGACGGCACCGCGGATCCAGGAGCCTCCGTGGACGGGGTCGTTGAAGTGGCCAATGTTGATGGCCCATACGGCAATGCAGATGAGGGTGATGACCTTGGAGAGCTGCTCACCGAACTCGTCCAACTTGGCCTGGAGGGGGGTCTTCTCCTGCTCGGTGGCGGCCATCTGGTCACGGATCTTTCCGATCTCAGTGCCGACGCCGGTGGACACGGCAACACCGATAGCTTTGCCGGCGGCGATGTTGGTGCCCTGTGGAGGAACCGAGAGGAGAAGGGTGAGGAGAGGTCCCGAGGGACCCCTGAGGATCTAGAAGGTCCTGTGGGTCTAGGAGCTAGCAGTGTGAAGGTTCTTCCATAATTATGACTTGGAGAACAGAAGAACTCAGAAGGTACCTCTGTTCTACATCATAACAATACTAGTTAGAACATATTCTATACATGTATGTCTATTGTGAGGGAATATATTTTTTTGTGGGGCTCATTTAGCCCCCCATGTAATACATTTTGGGGGCATTTTGGATTAAATCCAGGGCAATTTTATAACATTTTGGTAAATATCTTATTTTCTGACCCTGATGTGTACATCAGCATGCATGTATGTTTATCTATGTTTTTTGTGTTCATGTATATTTTTATATTTAAACTCTCTGGTTTCTAACTGGCGACTATAAACATACTTTAACCATTATGTATACAGTATATGAATATTTAAAACTCGACACTGGAAAAGTTGTGGATATGTGGAGGGTGCTGGGGAGGTCCCTTACAGAGAAGAGCATGTTCTTCTTGTCCTGGTTGACAGCTCTGAGGTCGGGGACGGCCTCTGTGTGCTTGATCACACTGACGGACTCACCTGAGGAAAACAACAGGTAAAAAACCACAGGTAAACAACCACAGGTAAACAACCACAGGTAAACAACCACAGGTAAACAACCACAGATAAACCAGAGTCTCTCCATGACCCATTTAAGAGGTGGAGTGAAGTTAGAATGGACGGATGGACAGGCAGGTTTGGGTCAGGGTTAGGTGACCTACCAGTAAGGATGGACTGGTCAACACGCAGGGTGGTGGACTTGATGGACACCAGCCTGATATCAGCAGGGACCTTGTCACCAACTGGAGGAGAGGGACGGTACATTCAGAAATATTAAAGCACATTCATTCAGTAGCTCTGGAAAATCACTAAACATTCAGCTAAACAAAACAACGTTTCATATTATATTTATCATACCACTATAAAACATTCTAATGTATTTAAAATACTTGTTATTGCCTATCAGGAAGAAGGTATTGAGGGATATTTCTGAAGGGGTAATCTTCTTAATTTATTTACTTTAGAAACCACTACAAGAAAGCTAATTCTGAGTGAAGGGCTTTTGCTTTGAAAGTGAATCCCGGGATTCCAGAGCAGGGTGGCACCCCGACTGACACGTGTGGCAGCCAGCGGGGAATGAGGGACAACAGGTGTAAGTTGATAAATGGACACGAGCGGCTGAGAAGGGAGGGGCCGCCGGGGGTATTTTTACTCAAGATATTGTTTTCCTTCACTCAGCAAGTGCTCTTGCCACCACTTCCTTTTATAGATTCCCTGTCTAAAGGACACAAACATCTTGACTTACAGAGTGTTTCACAACACTTTATTTACAGCCAAAGTCTTAGCGGCTCAGTGACCGAAGCACTTCTCTCAGCTCTCTGAACCGTTGTGTGACCTTGACTGGCTGTCTGAAGGTCCAACTGAACAGCAACCGAACTTAAGCCCTTAACAGACATCTCATATATTCTCTGTTTTCTATAAGATACTGTTTGTTTCTAACTAATAAGGACAGGGACCAGAATGAATTTATCTAGAACATCTTTATCTAGTTTATTAAGATATTATCTAGAGTTTATCTAGAACATCTTCATGGTTGGATCCAATGGTTTGACAAGATAGAAATTGCAGAGGAAACCTCATCATGGCACCCATTGCACATGTCCTTGGAAGGAGGGATCCCTTGTGTGCGATCCTTCTCAAGGTTTCTTCCTTGATAATAAGGGGCTTTTTCCCTTGTCC